>CM059794.1:16820046-17342546 GCA_030435695.1 Brachymystax lenok tsinlingensis | reverse complement strand
GTGTTCCTAGCTCCAACAGTGCAGCGGTAATTAACAATACACAACAATACACATGTATATAGATGTATATGATGGGATGTATAGACACTATGGACAGTATATGGATAGAATATGTAGTATATCTGTAGAATACGTAGTATATGTACAGCAATAGTTAAATAGGATTGGCCTTGACTAGAATACAGTATGTACATATGAAGTGGGTAAAACAGTATGCAACACGTATTAAAGTGACCAGTGTTCCATGTCTATGTACATAGGCCACCAGCCTCTATGGTGCAGGTTTGAGTAATCAGCCTGACAGGATGCTCTCATTGGTGCATCTGTAGACATTTGTGAGGGGGTATGTCAGAGAGTGGCTTTGGGTCTTATTCTATTTCTCAAAGCACAGACATCTGTGACAATTCAGGCAACTAAAAGGTGAACATCTTGTGAATAAATGGTGTAAGTGCTGTAAGGCTTTGGACGGAGCTAAGCTGCTGAGACGACAGAGGTAGACACGGATGGAGGTGGAGATGGAGAGACAGAGCCTGCCGAGATGAAGAGGAAGACAGGGTGGAGAATGAATCAAGGGACCCTGGAGGAACAGATGACTTCGCCAGAGAAAGAGAGGGGAGATGGAGGTTAAGGGAGAAAAGAAGGGATAGATTGAGGTTAGGAAGCCTGTGCTGTGCAGGAGACTGTGTCTGAATAAAGCGATAGGCTCTTTGAAAGATGTTCTTTCCAGCACTACTATACAAGCAATCTGTGAATTCAATTACTCATAGGGTGTCATCTGCAGTCATCATCCAGAGGTGAAAGAAAAGGTTAGAAAGTTCATGTGAAGTGATTTTAGGACAATGTGACTTTGCCTAACTCTACAGGTATGTATTCATAAAGCGCCCCAGAGTAGGAGTTCGAACTAGGATCAGGTCCCTGTGTCCATGTAATCATATTCATCATTATTTAAAAGGCAAAACTGATCCTAGAGCAGAACTCCTACTGTGATGTGCTATATGAATTCTGGCCCAGTGCCAATACCAGTCATCTCAGCCATTCTAGGTTCAGATAGTTGTTCTACACACTTCTCCTGTCCCTCCCCCTTCTCTCCAGTCCCCTACCATTATCATATCCCTCCCCCTTCTCTCCAGTCCCCTACCATTATCCTGTCCCTCCCCCTTCTCTCCAGTCCCCTACCATTATCCTGTCCCTCCCCCTTCTTTCCAAACCCCTACCATTATCATATCCCTCCCCCTTCTCTCCAGGCCCCTACCATTATCCTATCCCTCCCCCTTCCCTCCAGTCCCCTACCATTATCCTGTCCCTCCCCCTTCTCTCCAGACCCCTACCATTATCATATCCCTCCCCCTTCTCTCCAGTCCCCTACCATTATCCTATCCCTCCCCTTCCCTCCAGTCCCCTACCATTATTCTGTCCCTCCCCTTCTCTCCAGTCCCTACCATTATCCTGTCCCTCCCCTTCTCTCCAGACCCCTACCATTATCATATCCCTCCCCCTTCTCTCCAGACCCCTACCATTATCCTATCCCTCCCCTTCCCTCCAGTCCCTTACAATTATCCTATCCCCCTTCTCTCCAGTCCCCTACCATTATCCTATCCCTCCCCCTTCTCTCCAGTCCCCTACCATTATCCTATCTCTCCCCCTTCTCTCCAGTCCCCTACCATTATCCTATCCCTCCCCCTTCCCTCCAGTCCCCTACCATTATCATATCCCTCCCCCTTCCCTCCAGTCCCCTACCATTATCATATCCCTCCCCCTTCCCTCCAGTCCCCTACCATTATCCTTTCCCCCCCCCTTCTCTCCAGTCCCCTACCATTATCCTATCCCTCCCCCTTCTCTCCACCCCCTACCATTATCCTATCCCTCCCCTTCTCTCCAGCCCCCTACCATTATCCTATCCCTCCCCCGTCCCTCCAGTCCCCTACCATTATCATATCCCTCCCTCTTCTCTCCAGTCCCCATAACATTATCCTATCCCTCCCCCTTCTCTCCAGTCCCCTACCATTATCCTATCCCCCCCTTCTCTCCAGTCCCCTACCATTATCATATCCCTCCCCCTTCTCTCCAGTCCCCTACCATTATCCTATCCCTCCCCCTTCCCTCCAGTCCCCTACCATTATCCTGTCCCTCCCCCTTCTCTCCAGACCCCTACCATTATTATATCCCTCCCCCTTCTCTCCAGTCCCCTACCATTATCCTATCCCTCCCCCTTCCCTCCAGTCCCCTACCATTATTCTGTCCCTCCCCCTTCTCTCCAGTCCCCTACCATTATCCTGTCCCTCCCCCTTCTCTCCAGACCCCTACCATTATCATATCCCTCCCCTTCTCTCCAGACCCCTACCATTATCCTATCCCTCCCCCTTCCCTCCAGTCCTCTACCATTATCATATCCCTCCCTCTTCTCTCCAGTCCCCTAACATTATCCTATCCCTCCCCCTTCTCTCCAGTCCCCTACCATTATCCTATCCCCCCTTCTCTCCAGTCCCCTACCATTATCCTATCCCTCCCCCTTCTCTCCAGTCCCCTACCATTATCCTGTCCCTCCCCCTTCCCTCCAGCCCCTACCATTATCCTATCCCTCCCCTTCCCTCCAGTCCCCTACCATTATCATACCCCCCCCTTCCCTCCAGACCCCTACCATTATCATATCCCTCCCCTTCCCTCCAGTCCCCTACCATTATCCTTTCCCTCCCCTTCTCTCCAGTCCCCTACCATTATCCTGTCCCTCCCCCTTCTCTCCAGACCCCTACCATTATCCTATCCCTCCCCCTTCTCTCCACCCCCCTACCATTATCCTATCCCTCCCCATTCTCTCCAGCCCCCTACCATTATCCTATCCCTCCCCCTTCTGTCTGTCTCTTCAGCCCCCAGTCTCATATCCTGGCCCTGCCTTTCAGATCTCTGTGTCGGAGACCCCAGGCCCACCTAACCCTGAACAGCCTGTCTGGCACTGTGAGAAAGCCTTGCCAAGCTATTGAGTTAGCTTTTGAGCACCACATTGATCACATTCATGAAAATAACCATCTAGAGAGGAAGGAGGGAAGGGAAGCCATTGTCTTCGCTGCGACAAAGACTGAGTCCCAAATGGCAGCCTGTTTCCTATGTAAAGACTACATTTGACTAGAGCCCTATGGACCCTGGTCAAAAGTAGTGCACTATATAGAGAATAGAGTCCCATTTGAGACAGCCAAAATGTTTACTGACAGGATTTCAACTAACCACTCCAGCCGTTGCTAATATGTTGGCTGGAACCACTATGTTAGAAGTAGTATTGGCAGTGGGACTGCTGGAGTGTTCTGTCTGGATTGTAGTAATGCTCCATTCTCACAACACTGTCTGACCGTCTAATTCATAAAATAGAGAAATGGTCATCGAATTATATGGCTGAAAACAAAAGAGATTTGTGGCAGTGGAGTGCTACTATACAGTGTGTTTAGACTAGCAGACCGCTAGAAAGCGTCCCCAAATGACACCCTATTCCTTACGTAGTGCACTACTTTTGACCAAAGCCCCATGGGTTACATTGTCTTTCCCTTGTTGTCACTCTGGCTAAACTGTTTCCAGCGGTTGTCCTCCATTTCCAGTTTGCCAGCCAGAGCCTCTCTCACACCTGCAGATTATGGCAGAGTTCCAGACGTCATAGAGACTGGAACAATCAGAACAGCAGTAGTTAGAGAAGTAACCATGGTTAACAGGCTTTTAACTGGCTTGGTGATGTGTGAGTCTCTCTCTCTCTCCCTGTCTCTTTCTCTTTTTCTTTCTCTCTCTCTCCCACTCTCTCCCACTTTCTTCCTCTCTTCCATTACTTTGGCTGTATATATAAACCTTTTATATAACAGCTAGCCTGTTGGAGTGTGTATTTAGCACACAGTACCTGTCTGTCTTCAAGTTAACGATACAAAGACTTCCATTGTGTCCAACACATCTTCATCATCAGCGCTGTGGCTGAATGCCTGGGTGACCCTGGGGGAATGTTTGACCTCTGTCAGGAGGTGTTAGATGTGATTAAACGACTAGGCGGAGGAAAGAGACTGGCAGGTTGGCTATAGCAGTCAGTAGGGGGGAGAGGAGTCCCTATGGACCATGGAACATGATCTCCTACTGTGTGTGTGTGGTGTGGGGTGTGTGTGTGTGACATTTTTACAGATTGCTTGTGACAATGAAAAAATATTGTATATTGAGAAATAGTGTTAGCCTGGACATCCAGATTTTGCCAGAAGGAGTGTAAATAGCTGAATTAATTATCAGACAAACAAACAAACAAATCATTCATTCATCCTCACTCAGATAAAACATTGCCATGTGCAAGAATGACCTTAAATGACCATGTCATTTCTTCAAGATATCCAGGTTATTGTATTGTTTTGGGCCAACTCATTTGAATACTAATAATGATTTAGGTAGTCCTGGGAATAGAGGTTTGTAGTAATGTTATTCTAACATGGTAGCTGGCAGGCAGGATCTGAGTCTGTGTCTGAAATGGCTCTCTAATCCCTATGTAGAGCACTACTTTTGACCATGGCATGTTGGGCTCTGGTCAAAAGTATTGCACTATATAGGGTATAGGATGCCATTTTGGGTCTCAGCCTGGGTCTGTTCTGCTGTGGTCCTGCTGAGATAAGAAGATAAGAAGTCTTTGATTTGAGGTAAATCCAGGTAATAGTTTCCAGCTATCTACGTTCAGGACAGAGGAAGGCAGAATAATCTGGTCACATTGGTTCTGCCACCTGGATAGCCCCTTAGCCCTGCAGCTGTCAATCTGAAGCAAAAGATTGTGTCTTCAAACAGCTGCCAACTTGACAATGCTTTGCTGTATTGTAGTCTAGTGGTTAGAGCGTTGGGCCAGTAACCCAAAGGTTGCTAGATTGAATCCCTGAGCTGACAAGGTAAAAATCTGTTCCCACATTTCAGTTGAATGCATTCAGTTGTACAACTGACTAGGTATCCCCCTTTCCCCTTGTAAGGCAATTCAATGCTTCTCATGTTCTCTCTCATTCATACATGTGCATACATGCTTTCTATTCAAATAGAGCATTGTGTGGGCCTCAACATAATCACCAAAGCGAAGGCTTTGCTAGATAAGGGACACGCCAAATATAATGTCATCAGTGTGAGTGAATGTGTGGTTGTTAATTTGTGGTTCAGAATGTCCCTCTTCGAGGTTTCTTAAGTCTTCATTGAATTTGGGCAAAGCGAAAATCACTTCATTTTCTTTAGTGGATTAGAAATAAGTTGTTTGTGTTTGTGTGCATAGTGGCATGCGTGTGTGTGTGTGTGTGTGTGTGTGTGTGCTAAGCATTTCAGCAGTTTTTCCTACAGTCTCCTCTAGGCACTCACACACTTCCATGAAGCTGCTTTCTGGAGTTATCGATACATCTAGAAAACTGTTATCAATACATCTGGAACACTGTTTAACCTGCCCTAAGAACAAGCAGCACTCTGATGTAACCACTTTAATGGTCATTTGATCATGTGCTGTATTGCTTCTTGTTGAGAGCAGCGTACATTCTCTTCAGGGCTGATATTGGTTTCAATATTTATCTTGTGTTACACATTTCTCCTTGCCCAAGTGCACCTCTGGAACACAGTCAGAGAGTGAATGCCAGAGAGGCCAAGTTGAGGAGAAATAAGACAGAAAGAGAGAGAAAGTTGAGGAGAAATAAGACAGAAAGAGAGAGAAAGTTGAGGAGAAATAAGGCAGAAAGAGAGAGAAAGTTGAGGAGAAATAAGGCAGAAAGAGAGAGAAAGTTGAGGAGAAATAAGACAGAAAGAGAGAGAAAGTTGAGGAGAAATAAGGCAGAAGAAGGAGAGTTGAGCAGAGTAATTGTATTCCAGTTGTTAGAAATAGATCACATCACAGTAGGATGTTTGACTGTAAGTCAGTGCTATTTCCCGGATTTTAGGTATTGGTGCTTTTTACACTTTGACATTTTAAAACAAGCATTGTGCAGTATCTAAATCCCAAATGTAGTGTCTAAATTCCAAATGTAATGTCTAAATCCCAAATGGTACCCTACTCCCTACATAGTGCACTATTTCTGACCAGAACTCTGGTCATACTTTTTTTAATTTTTTTATTTAACCTTTATTTAACCAGGCAAGTCAGTTAAGAACAAATTCTTATTTACAATGACGGCCTACCAAAAGCCAAAAGGCCTCCTGTGGGGAAGGGGCTGGGATTAAAAATACAAAAATAAATAAAATATAAATATAGGACAAAACACACATTACAACAAGAGAGACAACACAACACTATAGGGAATAGCGTGCCATTTGGGACACAACCAGTGTGTATGACAATAGAAAGCGTCCCAATCCGAGTCTTAAACAAAATGCTTTTTATGTGTATCTTGCCAAATCCGGGGTTGTTTTTCACTTTTGACCAGCAGAGTGGATCCAGACAGAGGCCCCTGTTGTAGAGCTGCCTGGGCCCCTCACTCTAACAACAGCAGCTAAGACAAATGATCTCCTTCCATACTGCTGCTCTGATCTGGATGGCATCCCAAATGACACCCTATTGCCTTTATACTGCACTACTTTTGACCAGGACCCATCAGGCTCTGTTCAAAAGTAGTGCACTATGTAGGTAATAGGGTGCCATTTGGGACTGAGGTCTGGGCGGCCGGGCAGATTGCCCATACACATGACTACTGCCTCCTTCAGGGACAGCAGGCTGCAAACGTGCGTGTGTGTGTGTGCACGTGTGCGTGTGTACATATGTGTGTGCCTGTGCACATGTGTGTGTGTGTGTGCCTGTGTGCATGCACTGAAGTTTAAAGGGAGCCATATCAGTTCCCCAGTAATAGTAAAAGATGAAGAGAGTGAGAAGTGAAGAAGAATGGATTGGGAGACCAAAAACCTCCTGGAACAATTGTTTCTTATTTTCCCCATCTCTCTCTCTCGCTCTCTCTCTTTCTCTCTCATTCTCACTCTTGCTCTCTCTCTCCCCTCTCTCTCTCCCTCCTCTCTCTCTCAATCAAGACCTTACAGAGAGTTGGCATCATTACAGGAATGTAGTTTAATTTCCTTTTCAATTAGAATGGAGCATGGAGGAGGAGTAGACTGTTCCGTTTCTGCTCTCCCTCTGTGATGGGGAAAGTCTACCTCTCTGCTTCCTGGTCAGTAGTGGGATGTGTCCCAAATAGGATCCTTATGGGCAGTGGTCGAAAGCAGTGCACTATAAAGGGAATAGGGGGCCATTTAGGATGTGCCCTAAATACTACTAGATCATTGTGTAGCTTTTCAAAACTCAGCAGCTCTCCTTGCTAGCTGACCTCTCCTGAACACTACCCCCCTCCATTATTGCTGTGGAATGTAAACCTGATATGTGTGTGTTTGCTGAGTATGACTTCACAAGGTTGTCTAATGTAGCTAATTCACTGGTGCTCGGTATACTCTAATAGATGAGTCAACTGTGTGTCTTATAGGCAACCAAGGCCATATATACACTTGAATGTATTTTAGGGGCACCCTATTCCCCTATCTAGTGCACAAATTTTGACCAGGGCTCATAAGGATCCTATTTGGGACGCATCCCACTACTGACCAGGAAGCAGAGAGGTAGACTTTCCCCATCACAGAGGGAGAGCAGAAACGGAACAGTCTACTCCTCCATGCTCTATAGGGAATAGGGGTGCCATTTGGGACACATACTTTCTATGTACATGAATTACTTCCAACAGAAATATTTTTTGCTGTATGTTTCCCGTGATGAACCTTAGTGAACCTACTTCTGGGTCAGTCTGCTCATGGATCCCACTCAAGACTTTATGAAAGGCATATGGCTGATGTTACAGTTAGACGTTACGGTTAGACGTTACGGTTAGACGTTACGGTTGGACGTTACGGTTGGACGTTACGGTTAGACGTTGGGCTGATGTGTATGTGTCTTTATTTGGTCATTTTATTGGGGTTGAGTGTAGACTCTCACCTTTAGAAGCAATATTATGTCATTCCTGTGACAGAGTAACATATTTTTTTTGTTTGCTATGCATTAATCAACTGAGACAAATGAGGAAAACAGTGTGATTGTATTTGGTATAGCTAACTAACCACAGTTTTAATCGTTGCGTGGTGTTGGTTTCCTTACCTTCTGACCTTGCTCTTGTTATGTTTGAGACTGAGCCAACTGTGTATTGGACATGGCTGGCTGCTTCTAGTTATCATTCCATTCAATGTGTTTGTTCCAACTTGTGTTTTTACACTATCTGCTAAATCAGTTGAGTTTTTTTATAGTGTGGTACAGTGATACAGTACATACAGTACCTCTCCTCTCCTCTTCTCTTCTTCTCATCTTCTCATCTTTTCTCCTCTCCGAGTCTAATCCTCTCCTCCAGTCTAATATTCTCATTCGAGCATCTGGACTACCAGAGCAACGTGTTTTCACATCCGACGTGTGACATCACCACCATGTATCAACAGCACATAATAAACAGACAGGCATCGCCTGAGGATTGTCTGGCTGGGAGAGCCCTAATGGACAAACACACACACCATTCTCTCCTTGTCTCTAGTGACAGTGATAATAGGGAACATGAATGTTGACTGTTCACAGTAATAATTGGAAAAATTTAAAAGATAAACAGATGACAAAACTAATGTGCAGTTTTGGTCCAAAGTGCTGCTATTTAGTTCTTCAGTTTTCAGAGTCTGCGTCTGTACACCAGATCCAGTCTTTAGCTTGGGATGCATCCCAAATGCCCGCCTATTCCCTACATAGTGACTGTATAGTGCACTAGTAGTGCACTTTATAGGGAATAATGTTCCATTTGGGATGCTGCCAGAGCTTGGGCTCTACACTGAGGAGTCCGCATGCGTACCATGCGGTGCCATACACATAAACCCAGATTAATTCTGCCATCAAAGATCTTCCGGAATGTCTTATTAACTCAGTTCCACTGAGTCCTGCCTCCCCATTATAGCACAAAACAAAGAGCATCTAATGTACAGCCAGGTCAAGTCAGTCGCTAGTCAGCCAAAAGGTCTTAAAGTCAACTCAAGTCTGTGTCCCTAATGACACCCTATTCTCTATATTGCACTACTTTTGACCAGTGTGCACTACAAGTAAGGTACCATTTGGGATGCAGGCTAAAACCGTGAGACGTCTGGTTGGCAAAATGTGTTTTACAACAGCTCTGACCTGTGACCTCCAACACACAGCAGGGAGAGAATAGCACGGCCACACATAACAGCCAGATTTGATCTCCAATATAAACAGTTGTGTGCGTTCAGCTTTCAAGGAAACGGACAGGAAAGAACTGTGTTTTCCCTGGGAACTATTGTCTATGGTGAGTCGGCAACGTTATACTGAAATAAAGTCAAATGTTTTTCACTATGATGGAAAGGGACAGGGAATGTTTCTCTGTGGCTTTGGATTTATTGTTGTAATATGTCTCTCCTCCCTCCATCCCTACCTCCCTCCCTACCTCCCTCCATCCATCCCTACCTCCCTCCCTACCTCCCTCCATCCCTACCTCCCTCCCTACTTACCTCCCTCCCTCCCTCCATCCCTACCTCCCTCCATCCCTACCTCCCTTCCTACCTCCCTCCATCCCTACCTCCCTCCCTACCTCCCTCCATCCCTACCTCCCTCCCTACCTCCATCCCTACCTCCATCCCTACCTCCCTCCATCCCCTACCTCCCTCCCTACCTCCCTCCATCCCTACCTCCCTCCCTACCTCCCTCCATCCCTACCTCCCTCCCTACCTCCCTCCATCCCTACCTCCCTCCCTACCTCCATCCCTACCTCCCTCCCTACCTCCCTCCATCCCTACCTCCCTCCATCCCTACCTCCCTCCATCCCTACCTCCCTCCCTACTTACCTCCCTCCATCCCTACCTCCCTCCCTACCTCCCTCCATCCCTCCCTCCCTCCCTCCATCCCTACCTCCCTCCCTACTTACCTCCCTCCCTACCTCCCTCCATCCCTACCTCCCTCCCTACTTACCTCCCTCCCTACCTCCCTCCCTCCCTCCCTCCCTCCCTACCTCCCTCTCCCTCCCTCCCTACCTCCCTCCATCCCTACCTCCCTCCCTACTTACCTCCCTCCCTCCCTCCCCCCACCTCCCTGTCTTCTGCACATTGACATCCGATCAGAAGTCTGAAACCAGACAAGATGTCTAAAGCTGTCACAGCAGGCAACACTTGATCAGAGATACATTCTCTGTATTGTACGTAGTTATGGGCACAGAAACATGAAGGGAACTGCTGGACTGTGGTATTATCATAGCTGGTTAATCATTTAGAATCTACCTATTAGCCCAGCATCTTCAGCACTGATGTGTCTGATTCATCATTTAGTGCACTCTAACCCCTCCTGTAGAATGCTGAGGCTGAGAGAACACAACCCCAATGAGACCAGGCTCCTAAGCTATGTGTCAGCTACAGTCAGCTATAGTGTCAGGCAGCAGAACACTGACAAGGGAGAGATGCTGCTTGGATGGGAAGTAAAATACAATTTGAATGTCATGATATAAATCTTGTTGACGAAGTACTGGGTTGACTATTATTGTTCTATATCAGTATGACAGTGTTGTAACTCTGATATGGTTGGACACAAGGTAGTCTCCCTGACAGACATTCATAGGTTACAATATCAACCTCCAGTTGACATGAAATCTGTGTCTAACTGGAACTTTAGTCCCTACATAGTGCACTATTGTTGACCAGAGCCGTATGGGTCCTGGTCAAAACTAGTGGACTATACAGGGAATAGGGGTGTCATTTGGGACACAGATGAAGGCTAATGAGAATAGTCACGAGGAGGTTAGGCTTGGTTCTGGTTCTGGACAACAGGTGTCCTCTTTATCAGCCTTTTAATTACCCCTCTCCTCCCCAGTGTCACAGCCCCTCTCAGTGTCCTAGGGGACATGACCTGGTCAAAGCCCCCCAGTCTGGCTATGCACTCGGCCTTTGTTTATTATGACACTGAAGCCCCTCTGTGAGGAGAGAAGGAACAGTGGTGCTGGCTGTGTGTGCTCCGCTCTGATAGTGAGGAGAGTGAGTGTGTGTGTCTGTCTGTGTGTGTGTCCTCCGGATCCTCTCGTCCCTCTCTGGTCTTGCACCTGGTGATATAATCCCCTTGAGGACCAAACTGATCTCAAGCTGATCTCCTTATCGTTTCCCTCCAACACAGTCCCAGCCATCTCTCTCTCTCTCTCTCTCTCTCTCTCTCTCTCTCTCTCTCTCTCTCTCTCTCTCTCTCTCTCTCTCAATTCAATTCAAAGGGCTTTATTGGCACAACATATGTCTCTCTCTCTCTCTCTCTCCTCAAAGACCCTACCATGTGACAGCAGAATCTTTAACCCATCAAATGATATGAAGTTCTAATTGGCCAGTGTTCTGGTCCAGAGTTCTACAGATCCCATGATTCTGACATTAATCCTCACACCTCCCCTTCTTTGGTTGGTCAGACTTTGTGGTCGTTTCACTTTTTCCACCATTAACACTTCCACAGGCCAGGGAGCTCTGGGTTTCTGTAGAAAGCCAGTCTAATCCATCATTAGCCTGAATAAAGGAGTTTAGTAAAACACTGCCTGGGCTTGTAGGACAGCTAAAGCTAGGATGTATGTGGTCCAACAGGATTAAGGGATAGGGATTGTATAGCATTTTTCAAACTTTTCTTCAACGTATACTATATACTGTAGGCAACACATGGGTATCATGCTTTCAACAATGTGTCCTTATATAGCTCTCTCCTGGCTTCAGTCCATGGACTAGTGGGCTTTGTAAAGCCAGATAGCATCTGAGATCCTATGTATGTATACAGTACCATAGATACCATTCATCACAGATAGACTCCCACCAGTGTTGGTTGCTGTTTGGAACAACACAGACAGTGTTCGTTTGGTCTGTAGTCCAGTCCATGTGGGACTGTCAGCAGGAAAAGTCTGTAGTCCAGTCCATGTGGGACTGTCAGCAGGAAAAGTCTGTAGTCTAGTCCATGTGGGACTGTCAGCAGGAAAAGTCTGTAGTCTAGTCCATGTGGGACTGTCAGCAGGAAAAGTCTGTAGCCCAGTCCATGTGGGACTGTCAGCAGGAAAGGTCTGTAGTCTAGTCCATGTGGGACTGTCAGCAGGAAAAAGTCTGTAGTCTAGTCCATGTGGGACTGTCAGCAGAAAAAGTCTGTAGTCTAGTCCATGTGGGACTGTCAGCAGGAAAATTCTGTAGTCTAGTCCATGTGGGACTGTCAGCAGGAAAAGGTCTCTAGTCTAGTCCATGTGGGACTGTCAGCAGGAAAAGTCTGTAGTCCAGTCCATGTGGGACTGTCAGCAGGAAAGGTCTGTAGTCTAGTCCATGTGGGACTGTCAGCAGGAAAATTCTGTAGTCTAGTCCATGTGGGACTGTCAGCAGGAAAAGTCTGTAGTCTAGTCCATGTGGGACTGTCAGCAGGACAATTCTGTAGTCTAGTCCATGTGGGACTGTCAGCAGGAAAAGTCTGCAGTCTAGTCCATGTGGGACTGTCAGCAGGAAAAGTCTGTAGTCTAGTCCATGTGGGACTGTCAGCAGGAAAAGTCTGTAGTCTAGTCCATGTGGGACTGTCAGCAGGAAAAGTCTGTAGTCTAGTCCATGTGGGACTGTCAGCAGGAAAATTCTGTAGTCTAGTCCATGTGGGACTGAGACAGGCTGGCTGTCAGCAGGAAAAGGGAAACGTTGTGTAGCTGGTGGTGATTAAGTCCTGTAAGACTACTACACTTTACTACACACACACACACACACACACACACACACACACACACACACACACACACACACACACACACGTAACTGGGAACATGGTCTTGGATGATAAGAATAGTTTTCTCTTACTCAAGCTTTACTTTTCACCTCCTTTTCTTCTCCTGTCTTTTCTTCTCCTGTCTTTTCCTCTTCCTCGTGTTGGAACTGCTGTTCAGTTTACTCTGTAGTCTCAACATACACTGTACCTCTATTCCGCCCCGAAAGAGCACTTTGAATTAGAGATGTGACTAGCTTTCCTAGTCTCCTGCAGTACTCAGACAAACACAAGACTCCTCCAGTTCTGAGGGGTTTGCAGGTTTTATGCTCACATTACATTTTGCATTGAGATTTTAACAGAAATAACTTTTAGTCATTAACACATAAACGGTCATATCTTAAAAACACAACTGGGGGCTAACATTATGACCATGTGGTTTCAGTAGGGATATTGTAGTAATGGTCATGTAGTAATAATAATGTATTAATGGTCATGTAGTAATGCAGTAATGATAACGTTGTAATGGTCATGTATTAATGTAGTAATGTATTATTGGTCATGTAGTAATGTAGTAATGATGCTGTACCAATGGTCATGTAGTAATGTAGTAATAATAATGTATCAATGGTCATGTAGTAATTAAGTAATAGTCATGTAGTAATGTAGCAATGACAATGTAGTAATGGGCACGCAGTAATGATAATGTAGTAATGGCCATGTAGGATTGCAGTAATGATAACGTAGTAATGGTCACGTATTAATGTACTAATGGTCATGTAGTAATGCAGTAACAACAATGTAGTAATGGCCATGTAGTAATGCAGTAATGATAATGTAGCAATGGGCATGTAGTAATGTAGTAATGATAATGTAGTAATGGTCATGTATTAATGTATTAATGGTCATGTAGTAATGTAGTAAAAATAATGTAGTAATAGTCATGTATTCATGTATTAATAGTCATGTATTAATGTATTAATGGTCATGTAGTAATGTAGTAATGGTCATGTATTAATGTAGTAATGGTCATGTAGTAATGTATTAATGGTCATGTATTAATGTATTAATGGGCATGTATTAATGTAGTAATGGTCATGTATTACTGTATTAATGGTCATGTATTAATGTATTAATGGTCATGTAGTAATGTAGTAACAATAATGTAGTAATGGCCATGTAGTAATTTATTAATGGTCATGTATTAATGTAGTAATGGTCATGTATTAATGTATTAATGGTCATGTATTAATGTATTAATGGTCATGTAGTAATGTAGTAACAATAATGTATTAATGGTAATGTATCAATGTATTAATGGTCATGTAGTAATGCAGTAATGATAATGTAGTAATGGTCATGTATTAACGCTTTAATGGTCATGTAGTAATGTAGTAACAATAATGTATTACTGGTAATGTAGTAATGCAGTAATAATAATGTATTAATGGTCATGTAGTAATGTAGTATTGATAACGTAGTAATGGTCATGTATTAATGTAGTAATGTATTGATGGTCATGTAGTAATGTAGTAATGATGATGTAGTAATGGTCACATAGTAATATAGTAATAATAATGTAGTAATGTTAATGTAGTAATGTAGTAATAATAATGTAGTATCGATCATGTAGTAATGTAGTAATGATACTGCAGTAATGGTCATGCAGCAATGATATTGTAGTAATGACCATGCATTAATGCAGTAACAATAATGTAGTAATGGCCATGCATTAATGTAGTAACAATAATGTAGTAATGGTCATGTAGTAATGCAGTAATGATAATGTAGTAATGATGATGTAGTAATGGTCATGTAGTAAAGTATTAATGTATTAATGGTCATGCATTTTCTGCAACGCTGTTGGTGTCCTTTTAATGTGGTTTGATTTCCTTAACCCTAGTTTCTCTGAAAAGACAGCATAAGCAGTTTTATAATATGGTTCAAGACCATAATATTACTTCCTGTCAGGCAGAAAGATGCTTATATGTACAGAGGTCCACAAGGATCATGGAATTTTCCCATTCTACATGTAATCCTACCAAATGCTTATGTCCCAATTCGAAGATTTGAGTTGAGTTCAGTAGCATCACAGAACAGAGACAGATTCAGACTGATATGTGAGAAGTGATGGTAGAAGATCTGATATATGACAGGATTAATAACAGAGGTTTCCACTAACACATTAAAGCAGAGATAATCAAAACTACTATAGTAAAGCAGAGATAATCAAAGACAGTATAGTAAAGCAAGAATAACCAAAGACAGTATAGCAAAGCAGAGCTAACCAAAGACAGTAAAGCAGAGCTTGAGTAGGCGCCACATGGAAGTCGTGTTATTTCTCTCCTCGCTCCCATCATCTTCATACATGCCTTCATTATCACCTATTATGTTACAGTGAGGAAAAAAAGTATTTAGTCAGCCACCAATTGGTCAAGTTCTCTCACTTAAAAAGATGAGAGAGGCCTGTAATTTTCATCATAGGTACACTTCAACTATGACAGACAAAATGAGGAAAAAAAATCCAGAAAATCACATTGTAGGATTTTTTATGAATTTATTTGCAAATTATGGTGGAAAATAAGTATTTGGTCACATACAAACAAGCAAGATTTCTGGCTCTCACAGACCTGTAACTTCTTCTTTAAGAGGCTCCTCTGTCCTCCACTCATTACCTGTATTAATGGCACCTGTTTGAACTTGTTATCAGTATAAAAGACACCTGTCCACAACCTCAAACAGTCACACTCCAAACTCCACTATGGCCAAGACCAAAGAGCTGTCAAAGGACACCAGAAACAAAATTGTAGACCTGCACCAGGTTGGGAAGACTGAATCTGCAATAGGTAAGCAGCTTGGTTTGAAGAAATCAACTGTGGGAGCAATTATTAGGAAATGGAAGACATACAAGACCACTGATAATCTTCCTTGATCTGGGGCTCCACAAGATCTCACCCGTGGGGTCAAAATGATCACAAGAACGGTGAGCAAAAATCCCAGAACCACACGGGGACCTAGTGAATGACCTGCAGAGAGCTGGGACCAAAGTAACAAAGCCTACCATCAGTAACACACTCGCCGCCAGGGACTCAAATCCTGCAGTGCCAGACGTCTCCCCCTGCTTAAGCCAGTACATGTTCAGGCAAGTCTAAAGTTTGCTAGAGAGCATTTGGATGATCCAGATGAGGATTGGGAGAATGTCAGATGAAACCAAAATAGAACTTTTTGGTAAAAACTCAACTCGTCGTGTTTGGAGGACAAAGAATGCTGAGTTGCATCCAAAGAACACCATACCTACTGTGAAGCATGGGGGTGGAAACATCATGCTTTGGGGCTGTTTTTCTGCAAAGGGACCAGGACTGACTGATCCGTGTAAAGGAAAGAATGAATGGGGCCATGTATCGTGAGATTTTGAGTGAAAACCTCCTTCCATCAGCAAGGGCATTGAAGATGAAACGTGGCTGGGTCTTTCAGCATGACAATGATCCCAAACACACCGCCCGGGCAACGAAGGAGTGGCTTCAGAAGAAGCATTTCAAGGTCCTGGAGTGGCCTAGCCAGTCTCCAGATCTCAACCCCATAGAAAATCTTTGGAGGGAGTTGAAAGTCCGTGTTGCCCAGCGACAGCCCCAAAACATCACTGCTCTAGAGGAGATCTGCATGGAGGAATGGGCCAAAATACCAGCAACAGTGTGTGAAAACCTTGTGAAGACTTACAGAAAACGTTTGACCTCTGTCATTGCCAACAAAGGGTATATAACAAAGTATTGAGATAAACTTTTGTTATTGACCAAATACTTATTTTCCACCATAATTTGCAAATAAATTCATAAAAAATCCTACAATGTGATTTTCTGGATTTCTTTTCCTCATTTTGTCTGTCATAGTTGAAGTGTACCTATGATGAAAATTACAGGCCTCTCTCATCTTTTTAAGTGAGAGAACTTGCACAATTGGTGGCTGACTAAATACTTTTTTTCCCCACTGTATATAGCCCCCTGGTCTAAAGACATGTAAATATGATAGTGGAATAATACATCCGAAGACCTTGTAAAGCTGTTCCACCCCATACTATAAAGACATACTGTACGTCAGGCTTATACAATGATCATAGTTACCAGTAAATCTAGAGACCTTTGTAAACCTTGTTGAAACAATTCAATGACCATTTCCCTTTGTGTATTTAGATTTCATCTCTCAAGCTCAGTTCTCAGGCTGTAGTTCCTTTATTGATGATGTGAGTATGGGTTGTTTTATTAAGTGAATATTTCTACACTTTCTCTTAGCTCCACCCCCTCCATGCACGCACGCACACACACACACACAGAGTCAGTGACCCCTTCAAAGTAAATGTTAGTCTTTCCCCTCTCTTCCTTGTTAGGTAGCACGACCAGAGCTAGCCTGAGAAGGGGAGAAGCTGAATGGAGTGTTCTCTTTTCTCTCTAATTATCCATCAGCCCCTGGGTTTAAACAGCCCAACATCTCTCTCTGATCCACCCCTCTCTAACCCTTGACCTCTACCCCGCCCCCTCCCTTCCCCCTTCCTCTCTTCTACCACCCACCTGGCCCCCTAATGAAATCTCAATATGGCTGCTACTCCTGCTGGTGCTGCTGCTATCTCCAATACTACAGGCCTTGGATGTAGCTCCTTCCATCCAGCCTATAGAAATACACTGACAGTTTTATATCAGGACAAGGGCCCTGCAAAACTCTGAACCCTTCAGAAGTTCAGCCAACAAAGCAGCCAGACACGAGGTACATGCTGCTCAGACCCAGGCTGCTCAGGCCCAGGCTGCTAGTCATGTAACAGGTGCTTCAAAGGAGTATGGTTGTACTTCCACTTCTGATATGAAGACCATATGAACAGTCAAGAAATGGCTGATAGCTTTATCACGTCAAGGAAGATCTTCCAACTGTGTTATCACTTCATTGCCTTATGGTATTGTGGTAACAACAGCACATAAAGAACATCATACAGAGAGAGAGAGAGAGAGAGAGAGAGAGAGAGAGAGAGAGAGAGAGTGGAGGGAAAGGAAAGGATAGTGTGACCTTTCTGGAATGTGGTTTCAGCTTCCCCATCCCAGAGAAGATGTATCTGCCATGCCTCACCTTTGACCTCTTAGTTCCCTACCGACATCCCAAGCCACGCCCGCAGAGCATGTGCAGTGTTTATGGACATGTTCAATCTCTCAATATTCCAGGCTGTTGTCCCTTCTTTGCTTCAAGATGTCCACCATTATAGACAGCAGAGAAAGCACGTCGCTATCCACATTGATGGGACCGCAGTGGAGTGGGTCAAAAGCTGCAAGTTCCTCGCCGTGCTCATCACTGACGACCTGAAATGGTCCCTTCACACAGACAGTGTTGTGAAGAAGGCGCTGCAGCACCTCTTCAAACTCAAGAGGCTGAAGAAATCACAAACTTCTACAGATGCACCATTCAGAGCATCCTGTAGGGCTGTATCACCGCCTGGTATGGCAATTGCACTGTCCGCAACCGCAGGGCTCCCCAGAGGGTGGTGTGGTCAGCCCAACGCATCACCGGGTGCACACTGCCTGCCCTCCAGGACATCTACAGCACCCGGTGTCACAGGAAGGCCAAGAAGGAGGACCTCAGCCACCCGAGCCACGACCTGTTCACCCTGCTACCATCCAGAAGTCAGAGTCAGTACAGGTGCATCAAAGCTGGGACAGAGAGACTGATAAACAGCTTCTATCTCCAGGCCATCAGACTGTTAAACAGTCAGCACTAGCTGGCCTCCGCACAATACCATGCCCTGAATCTTAGTCACTGTTACTAGTTGGCTACCATCCGGTTTTCTACCCTACACCTTAGAGACTGCTGCCCTATGTACATACAGTCTTTGAACACTGGTCACTTCAATGGGGCAGCAAGTAGCCTAGTGGTTAGAGTGTTGGGCCAGTAACCAAAAGGTTGCTAGATCTAATCCCCAAGCTGACAAGGTAAAAATCTGTCGTTCTGCCCCTGAACAAGGCAGTTAACCCACTGCTCCTAGGCCGTCATTGTAAATAAGAATTTGGTCTTAACTGACTCGCCTAGCTAAATAAATAAAATAATGTTTACATGCTGTTTTACCCACTTTATATGTATATACTGTAACCTAGTCATGGTTCATCCTATATAACTACTGCTCTACACACCTTATCTATTCATATACTGTCCATACTGTCTATACACACCATTATATTCCTGACTCTGTCATTGCTTGTTCTGAAATGTCTTAATTTCTTTCTTTAAATTCTTTGGATTATGTGTGCATTGTTTTGCATTGCTAGGTATTGCTGCACAGTTGGAGCTAGAAACACAAGCATTTTGCTGCACCTGCGATTACATCTACAAATCTGTGTACACCACCAATAAACTGGTTTGATTTGATTACCAGTTCTCCATACTTCATTTCCAGGACACGGCCCCCTCCTAATGACCTTTCACTCATTTCTCCTTTCTCCTCTTTCCCTCCTCCTCTCTCTCCCCCTCCTCCCCTCTCTTTCACCCATCTCTCCTTCCCCCTCTCCATCTTCATTCCCTCCTAATAACCTTTCACTCATTTCTCCTTTCTCCTCTTTCCCTCCTCCTCTCTCTCCCCCTCCTCCCCTCTCTTTCACCCATCTCTCCTTCCCCCTCTCCATCTTTATTCCCTCTCCTATCAGGTGACCTCCTTCCCTCTCGCATTCTACATTCTCTATCCTATAGATGACCTCCTTCCCTCTTGCATTCTTCATTCCCTCTCCAGTCAGGTGACCTCCTTCCCCCTCGCCATCTTTATTCCCTCTCCTGTCAGGTGACCTCCTTCCCCCTCGCCATCTTTATTCCCTCTCCTGTCAGGTGACCTCCTTCCCCCTCTCCATCTTTATTCCCTCTCCTGTCAGGTGACCTCCTTCCCCCTCTCCATCTTTATTCCCTCTCCTGTCAGGTGACCTCCTTCCCCCTCTCCATCTTTATTCCCTCTCCTGTCAGGTGACCTCCTTCCCCCTCGCCATCTTTATTCCCTCTCCTGTCAGGTGACCTCCTTCCCCCTCTCCATCTTTATTCCCTCTCCTGTCAGGTGACCTCCTTCCCCCTCTCCATCTTTATTCCCTCTCCTATCAGGTTTTCTCCTTCCCCCTCGCCATCTTTATTCCCTCGACTACATGGTGAACTCTCTGTCTGTTAGTCAGCTTGTCTGTTAGATATTGGTCACCTGACAGACAAACTGACTAAACTCTCCTATCAGAAACAGAGGCTGTAAAATACAGTCAGTTTGTCCGTCAGTTGACCCTGGTTTACACTGGTTAATGTTTCCCCAGTGATCAAACTGCCATCTGTGGTAACTGGTATAGTCCCGAGAGACGGGAGTCACCACGTTCCTCACCCAGCAACACAGGTCACTCCCGGGAGTCCCAGGAATCTCTCAGTTGGGAATGTCAGCATTTACCCATTAAATGATTGCGTTCCAAATGGCACCCTATCCCCTATGTAGTGCACTACTTTTGATCAGGTCCCAAACCTGGCTTAGGGAAAGGTGCTCTGTCTTAAAATGATATAATGAATTACTCCATTACTTGCAAATTGTCTAGACCAATATGCATTACAATACGTCATTTGTGATAGTGTACAAAAGCGAGCACAGAGACAAAGACTGAGATAAATTCTTGGACCATGTGGATGGTTTCACCCCCTAGACAGACATGGTATCATCTGGGGTGGGATTCAATCTGTGCTGCCTGGTTCATGTTCACACTGCTGTAATTCAATCAAACAACCATTAAGCAGATTGGAGAAGTCCCTCGGGACTGTGTGTGTGTGTGTGTGTGTGTGTGTGTGTGTGTGTGTGTGTGTGTGTGTGTGTGTGTGTGTGTGTGTGTGTGTGTGTGTGTGTGTGTGTGTGTGTGTGTGTGTGTGTGTGTGTGTGTAGGTGAGTAGGAGGATATGGATGTTTGTGGGTTTTCTAAAGGATCTAAGTGCTGTAGCCTTTCTCCAGTCTAATATAACTCCATGCAGATACTCTGTGGTTCCTGGTTTACCATGAGTTAGCATTGCTTGTAGGTCCATTCCTGCAGGAAATTGTTTTTCTTTGAAGTCTTGAGGAATGGAATCCGTCTCTTTATGACTTTTGGTCTCATAAATGTGAACCGTTCTTTTCAGAAAGCAGAAACCAGCAGTGGATCCTCTCTGTGGTTCTCTTCTATCAGTGTTCATGTTATTGTGATCAGTTTCCTGTGATAGATCTGTTTTATCTCATGCTTTAAGCTGAAGGAGAACGTAAAGTATTCTATGAAATATAAAACTAGCAGCCATTTCTATCCCTGCTACTTCAAAAGACTCGACAGAATGTCTCCAGAATGTGCCTGTCAGCAGGATAGATGGTTAAAAAGACACTTCTAGTATTCTCCTCTGGATGTAAAGTGAGAGAGAAACAGCACCATCAGCACACAGAAAGTCTACATCCCAAATGGCACTCTATTTTCTACGTAGTGGACTACTTTTGACCAAAAATAGTGCACTACAGTATATAGATGATAGGGTGCCATTTGGGACGCAGACAAAGACTAACAGGCTGAGGTTACTATGATGATGTGATGTTACCGAGACACTGTTAGGTTACCACGACAATGGAGTGCTCTTCTGGGAAATTGATGAGGAACAATCCATGATCTATATAATATACATTATCAGTGGTCCCCTGTGGGTTATGGATCTGAGAATAAACATACTGGTCTGATTCATTATCTACATTATCAGTAGTGTGTTAGGGATCTGAGGTTAACAATAACTATGTGGTTTTGATTTCTGTTTTGTTTGAACAGTGTAGTGTCTCTCTTTAACTGCAACAATAGCAGCAACAGGCCAGTCATCTAGCTAAGACCCATGTTGGAGGTGATGAGTGGAGGTGTAACGCCCAGGCCTGAGATGACAGGCTGGAGCGTTTTGGTTTCGTTTTGGTGTAGGGTTTGTGTGTTCTAGGGTGTCTATTTCTATGTTGGGATGATGGTTCCCAATTAGAGGCAGCTGAGTCTCGTTACCTCTAATTGGGAACCATATATATGTTTGGGAGTTGCACTTTAGTTTCGTGGGTTATTGTTTATGTTAGGGTTAGCGTGTTCTGCCATTCGTGTATAGTTTAGGTTCTGCCATTCGTGTATAGTTTAGGTTCTGCCATTCGTGTATAGTTTAGGTTCTGCCATTCGTGTATAGTTTAGGTTCTGCCATTCGTGTATAGTTTAGGTTCTGCCATTCGTGGTTAGTTAGGTTTCGCCAGTCGTGGTTAGGTTTAGATCTCTGTGTTGAGTTTAGGATTTAGCGTTAGGGTTCACGTCTTGTTCATCGTTTTCTTGTTTTGTTCCGTCTCGTCCCGTCTTTGAATAAATATGTATTCTGGCTACATCGCTGCGTCTTGGTCTGTCCCGAGAGAAGAGAATCATGACAGAATAACCCACCACAAAAAGACCAAGCAGCGAGAGACCCGGGAGCTTAGGTCTTGGGAGGAGGAACTATTCTATGGAGGTGCTTGGGACCAGCCTGGAGAGTATCGTCGGCCCAGAGAGGAACTGGAAGCAGCGGCGGCTGAGCGGCGCAGGTGCGAGGATATTAATGGGGCATGGGATCCGGTGAGAGGCAGGTTTATCAGACCTCGCCGGGCTAGGAAGCCCGTAAGGCAGCCCCAAGAAACTTTTGGGGGGGGGGCACACGAGGAGGTTGGCCGGTTCAGGAGGGACTCCTGAGCCAACTCCTCGTGCTTTGTGGAGAGAGCGTTGGGGAGAGCGTCGCACCGAAGGGACACCGTGCTACGCAGTGTTGCGCACGGTTTCCCCTATACGGATTCAGAGGCCGGTGCGAGAGATTCCCGCTCCACTCATCAGTCGGGCGAAACTGAGTGTTCAGCCAGGAAGAGTGGTGCCAGCTCTGCACGCTAAGTCTCCAGTGCGCCTCCTGGGACCCGGATATCCTGCCCGGTTCTGCGTGCGGTGTCTCCGCATCGTGTCCACAGCCCAGTGCGAGAGATCCCAGCGCCACTCATTGGTCGGGCCGAGGTCAGTGTGCTATCTGGTAGAGTGGTGCCAGCTCTGCGCGCCAGGTCTCCAGTGCGCCTTTTGGGACCAAGATATCCTGTGGTCCTACGGGCAGAATCTCCGGTGCGAATCCACAGCCCAGTCCGAGAGATTCCAGCTCCACTCACCACTCACCCGTGAGGCCAGGGTTAGTGAGCTAGCTGGAGGTATGGTGTCGGCTCTCCGTATCAGGTCCCCAGTCCGGGTGGAGGTTTCAACTTGTCCAGTCCCTGTTCCACGCTCCCAGAGTCCTGTTCCACGCTCCCAGAGTCCTGTTCCACGCTCCCAGAGTCCTGTTCCACGCTCCCAGAGTCCTGTTCCACGCTCCCAGAGTCCTGTTCCACGCTCCCAGAGTCCTGTTCCACGCTCCCAGAGTCCTGTTCCGCGTTCCAAGACCCCAGTCAGTGTTGAGGTTCCAACACGTCCAGCTCCTGTTCCACGTGCCAGGTCCCCAGTGCGTCTGAAGAGTCCAGCACGTCCTGTCCCGGCTCCGCGCACCAAGCTCCCCGTGCGCTTAGAGAGTCCAGCACGTCCTGTTCCGGCTCCGCGCACCAAGCTCCCCGTGCGCTTAGAGAGCCCAGCTCGGCCTGTTCCTGCTCCCCGCACCAGAGTGCGCGTCCCGAGCCCAGTTCGGCCTGTTCCCGCTCCCGCACCAGAGTGCGGCGTCCGAGCCCAGTTCGGCCTGTTCCGCTCCCGCACCAGAGTTCCAGTGAGCATCACGAGTCCAGTACGACCAGTTCCGCTCCACGCACCAGGGTTCCAGTGAGCATCACGAGTCCAGTACGACCAGTTCCCGCTCCACGCACCAGAGTTCCAGTGAGCATCACGAGTCCAGTACGACCAGTTCCCGCTCCACGCACCAGAGTTCCAGTGAGCATCACGAGTCCGGTACTGCCAGTTCCTTGCACTTTAGTTTCGTGGGTTATTGTTTATGTTAGGGTTAGCGTGTTCTGCCATTCGTGTATAGTTTAGGTTCTGCCATTCGTGTATAGTTTAGGTTCTGCTATTCATGTTTAGTTAGGTTTCGCCAGTCGTGGTTAGTTAGGTTTCGCCAGTCGTGATTAGGTTTAGATCTCTGTGTTGAGTTTAGGATTTAGCGTTAGGGTTCACGTCTTGTTCATCGTTTTCTTGTTTTGTTCCGTCTCATCCCGTCTTTGAATAAATATGTATTCTGGCTACATCGCTGCGTCTTGGTCTGTCCCGAGAGAAGAGAATCATGACAGGAGGGAGATAAGGAGATGATGACCCGTTCACACAGACTGTTGGACTGGATGTGTGTTTCAATAGTTAGATTGTGTCTCAGCTGTATGTGTGTGTCTGTACATTTGTGTGTGTGCATGTCACATTGGCTATGGCAGCAGTGTATCTAATATCTAAAGGATACAGGGCTCCATCACCACAGAGTATCATATTGTATGATATTACTACATCTTGTCTTTAAGCTGCAGTGACTGAGCGCATCCCACATGGCACCTTATTCCCTATAAAGTGCACTTCTTTTAACCAGAGCTGGTCAAAAGTAGTGCACTATAAAGGGAGTAGTGTGCCATTTGGAACAAAGCCCAGGTCCAATAAATAGATGACTTCATGCGGTCTGTTTGATGATCATCTGTGGTTCTGGGAGGAACTATTACCTCAAGGCTTGACCTTAGTACAGTCTTTAATTACTAACCCAGAACAACATGGAGAAGGGCAGAAATACAGACTGAACTGGTAACATGATTTAGGAAGGGAAATATATACTGAACTGGCAACATGAAGTAGAGGGGAAATACATACTGAACTGGCAACATGAAGTAGGGAGGAAATACATACTGAACTGGCAACATGAAGTAGGGGGGAAATACATACTGAACTGGGGGGAAATACACACTGAACTGGTAACATGATTTAGGAAGGGAAATACATACTGAACTGGCAACATGAAGTAGAGGGGAAATACATACTGAACTGGTAACATGATTTAGGAAGGGAAATACATACTGAACTGGCAACATGAAGTAGAGGGGAAATGCATACTGAAGTGGCAACATCAAGTAGAGGGGAAATACATACTTAACTGGCAACATGAAGTAGGGGGAACTACAGACTGACCTGGCAATATGAAGTAGAGGGGAAATACAGACTGAACTGGCAACATGAAGTAGGGGGGGAATACAGACTGAACTGGCAACATGAAGTAGCGGGGAAATACATACTGAACTGGCAACATGAAGTAGGGGGGAAATACATACTGAACTGGGGGGAAATACATACTGAACTGGTAACATGATTTAGAAAGGGAAATACACACTGAACTGGCAACATGAAGTAGAGGGGAATACATAGTGAAATGGCAACATGAAGTAGAGGGGAAATACATACTGAACTGGCAACATGAAGTAGGGGGGGAATACATACTGAACTAGCAACATGAAGTAGGGGGAACTACAGACTGACCTGGCAATATGAAGTAGAGGGGAAAACATACTGAACTGGCAACATGAAGTAGGGGGGGAATACAGACTGAACTGGCAACATGAAGTAGCGGGGAAATACATACTGAACTGGCAACATGAAGTAGGGGGGAAATACATACTGAACTGGGGGGAAATACATACTGAACTGGGGGGAAATACACACTGAACTGGTAACATGATTTAGGAAGGGAAATACATACTGAACTGGCAACATGAAGTAGGGGGGAAATGCACACTGAACTGGCAACATGAAGTAGGGAAATACATACTGAACTGGCAACATGAAGTAGAGGGGAAATACATACTGAACTGGTAACATGATTTAGGAAGGGAAATACATACTGAACTGGCAACATGAAGTAGAGGGGAAATGCATACTGAAGTGGCAACATCAAGTAGAGGGGAAATACATACTTAACTGGCAACATGAAGTAGGGGGAACTACAGACTGACCTGGCAATATGAAGTAGAGGGGAAAACATACTGAACTGGCAACATGAAGTAGGGGGGGAATACAGACTGAACTGGCAACATGAAGTAGCGGGGAAATACATACTGAACTGGCAACATGAAGTAGGAAATACATACTGAACTGGGGGAAATACATACTGAACTGGTAACATGATTTAGAAAGGAAATACACACTGAACTGGCAACATGAAGTAGAGGGAATACATAGTGAAATGGCAACATGAAGTAGAGGGAAATACATACTGAACTGGCAACATGAAGTAGGGGAATACATACTGAACTAGCAACATGAAGTAGGGGGAACTACAGACTGACCTGGCAATATGAAGTAGAGGGGAAAACATACTGAACTGGCAACATGAAGTAGGGGGGGAATACAGACTGAACTGGCAACATGAAGTAGCGGGGAAATACATACTGAACTGGCAACATGAAGTAGGGGGGAAATACATACTGAACTGGGGGGAAATACATACTGAACTGGTAACATGATTTAGAAAGGGAAATACACACTGAACTGGCAACATGAAGTAGAGGGGAATACATAGTGAAATGGCAACATGAAGTAGAGGGGAAATACATACTGAACTGGCAACATGAAGTAGGGGGGGAATACATACTGAACTAGCAACATGAAGTAGGGGGAACTACAGACTGAACTGGCAACATGAAGTAGAGGGGAAATACATACTTAACTGGCAACATGAAGTTGGGGGGGAAATACATACTGAACTGGCAACATGAAGTAGGGGGAAATACATACTGAACTGGCAACATGAAGTAGGGGGTACAGACTGAACTGGCAACATGAAGTAGGGGGTACAGACTGAACTGGCAACATGAAGGGGGTACAGACTGAACTGGCAACATGAAGGGTGGGGGTACAGACTGAACTGGCAACATGAAGGGGGAACTACATACTGAACTGGCAATATGAAGGGGGTACAGACTGAACTGGCAACATGAAGGAGGGGGTACAGACTGAACTGGCAACATGAAAGGGGGTACAGACTGAACTGGAAACATGAAGGGGGTACAGACTGAACTGGCAACATGAAGGGGTGTAGACTGAACTGGAAACATGAAGGGGTGTACAGACTGAACTGGCAACATGATGGGGGGGTACAGACTGAACTGGCAACATGATGTAGAAGGGAAATACAGACTGAACTGGACTCCACATCGGAAATGTACTTTTTCATTCTCAACTGCCATAGAGTAATTTAAAGACTGTTAGTAGTTTCTAGAGGCACACTTAGCTGTGTTTAGTCCATTATGAATGTGACTGGCCCCAACCACTTTAAAAGGGCAAAACAGCGTCTCTGGCTCCCCACCACCAATGTTATTGTTTTTGTTGCCGAGCTGAGGAGGTAAAAATGTTGAACTACATATTGTGCTCTTCTGTCGCGCGTGCAATTATGTCAGAGGGGGAAAAACAGTGTTCATTGTTTGGAGTAACTTCCTTGTTGTTGGAATATTGCAAAAGGACGTGGCAGTTTCACCATTTAGGAGTCCTGCTTTAAGTACTATCCTGTTAGTGTGTCTCTGTTACACAAGCATCTTAATGGAAGATGGCACACACACACACACACACACACACACACACAGACACACACACACACACACACACACAGAGAGAGAGAGAGAGAGATGAAAGAGCAGGGATGTGTGCAGGGTAAGAGGTCAGGGAAGGACAGCTGGCTGTTTGGTTGACCTCTGACCTCACATGATATTCAGACCCCTACCGCTTCGCTCCCTTTTGTGTGACGGTTGAACACACACACACCGTGCAGAACACACACACACCGTGCAGAACACACACACACCGTGCAGAACACACACACACCGTGGAAAATACACACACCGTGGAGAATACACTCACCCTAGAGAATACACACACCGTGGAGAATACACACACCGTGGAGAATACACACACCTTGCAGAACACACACATACCATGCAACGCACGCATGCATGCACACACACACATACACACACACACACACACACACACACACATTCACACGCTAGAAACACAAGCATTTCTCTACACCCACAATAACATCTGCTAAACATGCGTATGTGACCAATAACATTTTATTTGATTTGATTTTGTAGAACACACACACACCATGCATCAGCATAAGGGGGAGTGGGGGGTGTGTGTCCATGGAGGAGTTTCCATGCCTCCCCCATTCTGCATGGGTGACACTGAGCTGTAGTCTCTCAGCCGTAGCAGGGAACCTGTCAGCTGTAACCACCACACATGGCCTTATACCTCCACATTTGTTTAGGAGTAACATTGGCATATGATTGCACCCGTAGGTATGGGTCACTCCCTGTATGGGTATGTTGTGTGCTGTTCTTACAGTTTTTTACGATTGCTTACACACTAAAATTAAACTTTTCCCACAATTAGCAAAACCTTACAGTCAAGGAGCAAAACACAAGGCTAGATTTGCACAACTGTAAGCACATTGTCAGCTTCACACTATTTGCAAAACATTACACACAGTGATTTGCAAAACACTAAACACACTTGTATACATCAGACACAGAAGTATATCATGATGTCACTTCCTTGCAATTCCAAAGCACTGACTGTCAAATTACCACACTTATGAGCCAATCTGTTAAACACAGCCATCAGGTGCACAAACACATGATTGCTAAATTGTAGACACACCAATCAGGTTTAAGCACTATAAAAATGCAGCAGGTAGGTTCACCTGCCTTCAACCAAAATGGAAGGAGTCAGAAGAAGAGTGAGGGTGAGAGGAGGAGTACACAGAGGAGGGGAAGGAGGTAGAGGAAGAGGCAGAGGCCGAGCCAGAGGTTGAGGAAGACCTGAAGCAGGAGGAGAACGTGCACATAGAAGAAGAGGACCAATCTTATCAAATGACATTCATGCAACACTAGTGGACCATGTTGTGAACCACGGATTGACGCTGAGGGAGGCTGGACTGAGAGTTCAGCCAAATCTTAGCAGATATACAGTGGCATCTGTCATAAGGACTTTTCGACAGGAAAACAGGTAAAAGAAGATCTGTCTACAGTTACAGTAATCATTATTGTATGCACCATATCAGCACTTGTGATACCACTTCCTGTGACATTGTACAGTAAGTTACATGTATTATTCTCTACATAGGATTGAGGGTCGGGAACAACAAGGAGGAAGGGGGCCCATATTCACGCAAGAACAAGAGAGAGAGATAATTAACATGGTTTTGGCCAATAATGCTATCAGGCTCAGAGAACTACAAGCAAACATTATCGGTGACCATGCCATTTTCAATAATGTCCATCAGGTCTCTCAGTCAACACTGGCACGCATCCTGAAAAGACATCAGGTTCAAATGAAACAACTTTATCGAGTGCCTTTTGAGCGGAATTCAGAGAGGGTCAAACGGCTGCGGCATGAGTATGTGGAGGTTTGTATTGTTCACTTTAGCACTGTGATGTTGCATACTGCACACATGACTTTTTTTTTACATTGACTGTATACCAGACCTATCCTGAACTACACAATCTTGTCTTTCACTGTATTTCAGAGAGTTGGGCAGATGGATGCTGAGGAAATCCTACATGAATTCATATATATTGATGAGGCAGGGTTCAACCTCACAAAAGCAAGAAGGAGAGGCAGAAATATCATTGGCCACAGGGCTATAATCAATGTCCCAGGGCAACGTGGGGGGTAACATCACCCTTTGCGCTGCCATTTCACAGCCATGGGGTTCTCCTCCGTCATGCCAAAATGGGCCCTTACAACACACCTCACATTCTCGCATTTTTGGACCGATTGCACCACATCGTCACAGCAGGTAATGAAATGCACCAGATGCAGTACACTGTCATCTGGGACAATGTGTCATTCCACCGCTCTGCTTTGGTCCAGAACTGGTTTCAACACTATCCACAGTTGACAGTACTATACCTTCCACCATACTCTCCGTTTCTAAACCCTATCGAAGAGTGTTTCTCTGCATGGCGGTGGGAGGTTTACGATCTCCAGCCCCAGGCTCAGGTACCCGTCATTCAGGCCATGGAGGACGCCTGTGACCAAGTCGACGCCGCAGCTGTGCAAGGATGGATTCGACATTCATGACGGTTCTTCCCGCGTTGTCTGGCTAATGAGGATATTGCTTGTGATGTTGATGAAATTCTCTGGCCAGATCCAGCTAGGCGAAGAGATAATGTATAGTATGTTTACTGTAGTATTTTCTGTACAATATTGTCAGTTTTATTCAGATTATTTTTTATGTTTGTTGTTGTTGTTATTTACTGTAATTGTAACCTGTACTGGATACAGTATTTTACGTTTGTCTGTTGTTTGCTGAGCTAATAGTGTTATGAACACTACTGTAGTAGCATGAAAACTGGGACATGTTTTGTTGTGATTCTTCATGTTGACATGTTGACTGATTTGGGTATATGGAGAGAAATAAATGATATTTTTCTCAGTCTGCAGCATTGGTCTGGTGTAGTGTTTGTATAGTTGCACTTTCTCTGAGTACTTCATTTACAGTACTCTAATCACTGAGAATTAGACTTGCTAAAAGTGTTTTAGGTTAGCAACAGCAGTGTGTAACTGGTTCAAAAAGATTGAAGTCATATGAAATGTGTGTTTCGTATGGTAACAAAATATTGTTTTTATGAAGTCGTGTATAGTTTTGACAAAAGTGTTCCATTTTGCAAATGATCTGAAGTGTTGTGCTACTTTGGTGTAGGGTTGTGCTAATTGTGTGTAGTGTTTTGACAAACCGGCCCTGTTTTCAAAATTGTGCTTAAACAATTGAAAAAAAAACTGTAAATATTGTGTTTTGTTTTATGCCTGTCTACATGAATATCGGCATATTGTAAGACAAATGCAAGACAAATAAATAACTTATTTTACTGATATAGTAAAGTGGTCGTAATCATCATCTAAGTAATTATGGTTATGGTGACGCCCTTCTGTTGGGAAAAACAGCAGACGTGGTATGACTTGAGTAATCTGTTGTTTTCTATCACCATGGAGAACTCAGGGACTGTGTCTGAATCATATCCACTCTGGTCTACGGTAATGTATGACAAACTCTACAAAGATTCACAACACAGTCTTATTGGAATATGGACACACGCATGGGAGAGAGGGAGGGAGGGAGGGAGGAAGAGTGAAAGAAAGGAGTAAAGAGAAAGAGAGGTAGAAAGAGAGAAAGAGAGGTAGAGAGAGAGGTAGAAAATTAGAGAGAGAGAAAGAGAGAGGCAGCAAGAGACAGAGAGACGGAGAGAGACAGAAACAGACAGAGAGAGGGAGAGAGAGCTCTGTGTACATCTGGTAAAAACAATGAACAACAGGCCTTGTTTTGTTTGTGTGGTCAGTGCCAGATGTGATACACAGAAGCATATCTTGTGAGTTTGGGGTAAATTACATCTCAGCATTCTTGGTAAACATTTGACTATTGTTAAGAATTATTTTATTTTGATTTTGTATATGATGGCAGCATAGACAATGGTAGTTTTAAGGGTATACAGTTCCTGTCAATTTTATAGAAGAAACAATCTTGTGCTTTACAACTAGTGAGAGTGGTTTGGGGTTACCATGCCACCCTAGAAGGAGCACTGGAGAGTCCCTTCTCTCACTGTCCTGTTGCACTGGAACCAGGATTAAGTTGTGGAAATATAACTAAGGACATATATGTTCAGTTAAGCCTTTGATTTACAGAGCCTGCAGTGTTAGTACGGGTTCTGTACTCTCCTGTAGGCTTTCAGCACTCTTCACTAGATACTGTACAAACACAGAGCTCTACCCTCCTCCCCTCTCTCCACTTCTATATATCTCTCTCCACAGCTGCACCAGCTGGCCAGGTAATTAATACAGCAGCATATTGCAGGTCCAGACACTCATTGATAACATCCATATCCTATTTAATTATTCTATCGCTGTACAGAAAGCAGGAAATGTCATCATTCAGTGGAGCTTGACTTTAGGTTAAGAGCTCCTGGAGTGTTCTTGGATAGCAGCTGAGGTGGAACTGAGGTAAACTTAAACAGATTGTACTGTAGGGCTGTGTCCTAAATTGCAACTTATTACCTACACTGAGTGTACAAAACATTAAGAACACCTTCCTAATATGGAGTTGCACCCCCTTTACAGCCTCAATTCGTTGGGGAATGGACTCTACAAGGTGACGAAAGCGATCCACAGGGATGCTGGATCATGTTGACTCCAATGCTTCCCGCAGTTCTGTCAAGTTGGCTGGATGTCCTTTGGGTGGTGGACCATTCTTGATACACACATGGAACTGTTGAGAGTGAAAAACCCAGACGCGTTGCAGTTTTTTACATAAACCGGTGCGCCTGGCACTTACTACCATACCCGGTTCAATGGCACTTCAAACTTTTGTCTTGTCCATTCACCTTCTGTATGGCACACATACACAATCCATGTCTCAATTGTCTCAAGGCTTAAAAATCTGTCTTTAACCCCTTCATCTGCACTGATTGAATTGGATTTAACAAGTGACATCAATAAAGGATCATAGCTTTCACCTGTATTCACCTGGTCAGTCTATGTCATGGAAAGAGCATGTGTACTCAGTGTATATACTGTAGTGCTCTGGTCAAAAGTAGTGGACTATGTAGGGAATAGGGTGCCATTTGCGATGCTGCCTAGGAGTTAAAATGCCAACATTAGCTTTGCTTGTAATATAAATCAAACGTAGTAAGCCCTTCTTTCAAATAGATTGGATATGTTTTGATTCAATGTTTTATATGTTTCTTTTAGTAGGTTGCGTGTAATTTTGTTTAATTACTAAAGTCTGTGGAGCTGCAGGGAGAAACAACATGAAGTAATTGCATACTACCTTCTCTATACTTTACACCACATACACGCATACGCGCACGCACACCATACTTACATACACCAGACAGGCGGGAATGTTTTAGATAAATCACTTGAAGAGGAGCAGTAGATGTATATATATGAGAAAATATAATTACTCTGCCACCTAAATATTTAGCTGAAAACTAAATAAATAGTCTTGGAGTGGAGTACATTGCTTTGGAGTCCTAACTGAAGCTTTCTTAGAAAACTCACATTAAATGTAGTGATATTCTTCCGGTGTACATATACTGTAGTTCAACTAGTAATTTACCTACATTTTATAGTAGCTTGGTGGTAGTTCAACTAAATTCAAATCTTGGTAGTGTTTTCCAAGTTTACTTCGTTATGATGGTTATTATATCAATATTTGAGCATAAAAGCATTTCCATTAATTCATTTTACTGACACAAAAAGATCCCACCTTGTCTAGTGCATTTTGTTTTGTCAACATTTGGAAAGTTTACAGAACATTTTTCTGTTTCCATCAGGCCTGTTATGGCATTTTTTTTATCCAATGTACTTTATTCTCATAAATGGCTTGGATAGAAACCTGATTACAGTAATAGATTTCCATTAAAATTGAAAAAAATAGCTTTTTAGGAAAAAACTATTTCTCAAGCAAGAATTTTGCTAGGACTGTCTGGGAGTGGGGTGGGGAAAACTGAAAACTAGCTGTTATTGGCAGAGAGGTTTGGAACTCTCTATGCTATTGGTCTATTAACCAATTTACTGAATGGTGATGTCACCATGGAAAGCCAATTTCCCGCCCATGAAAACCTGATGATTAGAAGGTCCTGTTTTCACACTTTTACAGTGTTAGTTTCATCAGCTGTTGTACAATATGATAAAGAATATTGACTGCACTGGGACTGAAGAGTGATCTGCTCTTTCAATTTGTGGTCGATGGCATTTGAGATTTAGATATGATAATTTACCACAAAGTAGTTTGGATGTAGTGAACTACTTTTTCAAAGTAACTTAAGTAAACTATATTTTTCTTAAGGGTAGTTTTAGTGTAGCTTAACTTCTTCCAGTGTGAAGTAATTGGCTTGGTAAACAATATTTTCAGAGTAGCTTTCCCCAACACTGCTTAAGCTCTTCGTGAAAACTATGAGAGAAATCTGATAGAAGTGAGAGGACTCTGAGAGGAGTGAGAGAACACTGAGAGAAGTGAGATAACTGTGAGAACTCTGTGAGAACACTGAGAGAAGTGAGAGAATTTTGAGAGAAGTGAGAGAACTCTGAGAGAAGTGAGAGAAGACTGTGAGATCACTTAGAGAAGTTAGAGAACTGAGAGAAGTGAGAGAACACTATGAGAACACTGAGAGAACTGAGAGAACACTGTGACAACACTGAGACAACTGAGAGAACACTGAGAGATGTGAGAGAACTCTGTGAGAACTGAGAGAACTCTGAGAGTAGTGAGAGAACTCTGCGAGAACCCTGAGAGAACTGAGAGAACTCTGGAGAAAGCTCCAGAGAACCCCAGTAGAAGAGATACCAACAAGATGAGAGGTGAAATGATGATACCTGGTGTTCTCTTCCTAACTGTGGCCAGATCCTCTCTGTGAGGATGGGAAAGCAAGCTGTTGCTTACTGTTGGCAGGACACACAGTGTTTGGAAAAGCAGTTATTTTGTGTGTGTTTGAAAATAAATGTCTGTTTACTTGCAATTACGCGAGCCAATGAAACAGATCCAAACAGTTCTAAACAGTTCTAAAAGTATGCGCGTGTATGCGCGTGTGTGGACGGACCATCTCTACTACCAGAATGTGTTTCTATACAGCGACCAGGGTCTGGCCCTGGTCTGTACCAGAGTAGGAATGACCTCCCATGGGTCTGGACAGAACTCATGTGTGTGTGTTTATCTTAATGACCTCCCACACTGCATACACACTCCTAACTACACACACTGCATACACACACTGCATACACACTGCATACACACTCCAGCAAACTCTAACACACTCTCTTACAGACACTGTATACACACGCTACAACACAGACTGTATACACACGCCAACACATTTCTGTACACACTGTATACATACGGCTTACACACAGCATACACACTCCAGCCCAGAGCCCTGCCCAGGACCAGGCAGCTCCATTTGTTTCAGTGATTGTGTCCCAAATGGCACCCTATTCCCTATGTAGTAGACTACTTTAGACCAGGGTCAATAGGGCTCTGGTCAAAAGTAGTGCACTATATAAGTAACAGGGTGCCATTTGGGACGTTAACAGTGTTTACAGGAAGGTGACAAGGCCTGTTTATGTGTTGGGTTCCAGTGGTTCCAGTAGGATAATGTGGGGCCCAGAGCCTCTCTCTCTCTCTCTCTCTTTCTCTCTCTCTCTCCATCTATGCCTCTCTCCCTCTGTCTCTTGCTCTTTTTTCGCGCTCTGGCTCCCTACCCCAGTACTTTCTCCCTCCCACAATTTTTCTACATCCCTCTCTCCCCACCATCCCTCCAGGCTCCAGACTCTAATGAAACCTCAGCTCTTCATCTCTCCTCTGGTTTCATCTCTCTAAGCCCAGGAAATGGAACTGAGAAAGTGTCCCGCATGGGAGATGTCCAAAACACATGATCTGCGTCTGAAAGGGCACTCTTTTCCCTATATAGTGCACTACTTTTGACCATGGCCAATAAAGCTCTGTTGGGAAGTAGTGCACTATAGGATGCCATTTTGGGCGCATCAGGGAGATTTCCTGGTCTGTTTTGATGTTGGAGATTTCCTGGTCTGTTTTAATGTTGAAGTTGTCCTGGTCTGTTTTAATGGTGGATATTTCCTGGTCTGTTTTAATGTTGGAGATTTCCTGGTCTGTTTTAATGTTGGAGATTTCCTGGTCTGTTTTAATGTTGGAGATGTCCGGGTCTGTTTTAATGGTGGAGATTTCCTGGTCTGTTTTAATGTTGGAGATGTCCTGGTCTGTTTTAATGTTGGAGATTTCTTGGTCTGTTTTAATGTTGGAGATTTCTTGGTCTGTTTTAATGTTGGAGATTTCTTGGTCTGTTTTAATGGTGGAGATGTCCTGGTCTGTTTTAACGGTGGAGATTTCCTGGTCTGTTTTAATGTTGGAGATTTCCTGGTCTGTTTTAACGGTGGAGATTTCCTGGTCTGTTTTAATGTTGGAGATTTCCTGGTCTGTTTTAATGGTGGAGATGTCCTGGTCTGTTTTAATGGTGGAGATGTCTTGGTCTGTTTTAATGTTGGAGATTTCCTGGTCTGTTTTAATGGTGGAGATTTCCTGGTCTGTTTTAATGGTGGAGATGTCCTGGTCTGTTTTAATGGTGGAGATTTCCTGGTCTGTTTTAATGGTGGAGATGTCCTGGTCTGTTTTAATGGTGGATATGTCCTGGTCTGTTTTAATGGTGGAGATGTCCTGGTCTGTTTTAATGTTGGAGATTTCCTGTTCTGTTTTAATGTTGGAGATTTCCTGGTCTGTTTTAATGGTGGAGATTTCCTAGTCTGTTTTAATGGTGGAGATGTCTTGGTCTGTTTTAATGGTGGATATGTCCTGGTCTGTTTTAATGGTGGAGATGTCCTGGTCTGTTTTAATGGTGGAGATGTCCTGGTCTGTTTTAATGGTGGAGATGTCCTGGTCTGTTTTAATGGTGGAGATGTCCTGGTCTGTTTTAATGGTGGATATGTCCTGGTCTGTTTTAATGGTGGAGATTTCCTGGTCTGTTTTAATGGTGGAGATGTCCTGGTCTGTTTTAATGGTGGATATGTCCTGGTCTGTTTTAATGGTGGATATGTCCTGGTCTGTTTTAATGGTGGAGATTTCCTGGTCTGTTTTAATGGTAGAGATGTCCTGGTCTGTTTTAATGGTGATGTCCTGGTCTGTTTTAATGGTGGAGATTTCCTGGTCTGTTTTAATGTTGGAGATTTGAGCCCCAGTCAGTGTTTAGTGACGCTGAGACATCCATTGTAATTGTCCTTCAGGAGGAAAACAGTCATTAGAGCAGACAGTGTCAGAGCAGAGACTGACTATTGTTGTGTTACCATGATTCATAGGGAAGCTTGGTGCTAAACTAAACTAAACTATATGTCTAAACCTGCTAGTTTTCACATGCAGGGAGAATACAGGGAGAAGCAGCCATGATGGGAAACCACTTCTTTGATAGTATGGTCTGGCCAAAGATCCTGATAGTAAAAGATTCTTGTTTAACCTGGAATCATGCGTTTGTGTTCCAACTCAAATTGCTAGGCTGTGTGTTTATCACAATCTAACCTTTTCTTTACAGTCGTTGAATTCACAACTACCTTTCCTGTTCATTTTTATTTGTTGTTTCATAATTATTACACTTCACATTCAAAGGACATATTTATATGGAAACTAACAAAACAAACAAAGACATGACCAAAATACTCAACCAAATCTTTCTCCCCATTGCCAAGGTATGTATGAACAATTAGCTATTGTGTTCACATTTAACATTTAAGATAATGGAAGTAATTGCCCCCCTCTTAGCCTCACTCACTTTAAATGTCATCTCAGAACCCAGAACCAAACCTCAAGAGATTGATATACAAATCAGTACATCATCAAGTACACTAATTACTTAATGCTGTGGTTTCTCTGCATGGCTATACCAGTTTCACCTCTCTCTTTCGGGCACACTTTATTTGGATAGTCCAGATTGTCCATCTGCAGATGCTATATTGATGGTCATACTATCATCTGTTGATAAGCAACTGCTTTCTAAAGTTACTGTTAGGGTTAGGTTTAGAATTAGGGTTAGGGTTAGGGCTAGGGTTAGGGTAAGGGTTAAGTTTAGGGTTAGGATAAGGGTCAAGGTTAGGGCTAGGGTTAAGGTTAGTAGATAGTTATTTGAAATGTTACTGATAGTCTGTAGATAATCAAATCAAATAAAATATTTTTTTATTGATCACATACACATGGTTAGCAGATGTTAATGCGAGATGCTTGTGCTTCTAGTTCCGACAGTGCTGTAATATCTAACAAGTAATCTAACAATTTCCCAACACCTACCTAATACACACAAATCTAAAGGGGTGAATGAGAATATGTACATATAAATATATGGATGAGCGATGGCCGAGCAGAATAGGCAAGGTGCAATAGATGGTATAAAATACAGTATATACATGTGATATGAGTAATGTAAGGTATATAAACATTATTGAAGTGGCATTATTTAAAGTGGCTGGTGATAAATGTATTAAAGTGGCCAGTGATTTGGTCTCAATGTAGGCAGCAGCCTCTCTGAGTTAGTGATTGCTGTTTTTCAGTCTCTCGGTCCCAGCTTTGATGCACCTGTACTGACCTCGCCTTCTGGATGGTAGCGGTGTGAACATGCAGTGGCTCGGGTGGTTGTTGTCCTTGATGATCTTTTTGGCTTTCCTGTGACATCGGGTGTTGTAGGTGTCATGGGGGGCAGGTAGTTTGCCCCCGGTGATGCGTTGTGCAGACCGCACCACCCTCTGGAGAGCCTTGCGTTTGAGGGCGATGCAGTTGCCGTACCAGGCTGTGATACAGCCCGACAGGATGCTCTCGATTGTGCATCTGAAAAAATTTGTCAGGGTTTTGGGTTTCTTCAGCCTCCTGAGGTTGAAGAAGCGCTGTTGTGCCTTCTTCACCACACTGTCTGTGTGGGTGGACCATTTCAGTTTATCTGTGATGTGTACGCCAAGGAACTTAAGACTTTCCACCTTCTCCACTGCTGTTCCTTCGATGTGGATAGGGGGGTGCTCCCTCTGCTGTTTCCTGAAGTCCACGATAATCTCCTTTATTTTCCTGACACCACACTCCGAGTGCCCTCACCTCCTCCCTGTAGGCTGCCTCGTTGTTGTTGGTAATCAAGCCCACTACTGTTGTGTCGTCTGCATACTTGACGATTGAGTTGGAGACGTGCATGGCCACGCAGTTGTGGGTGAACAGGGAGTACAGGAGGGGGGGTGGAGCATGCACCCTTGTGGAGCCCCAGTGTTGAGGGTCAGCGAAGTGGAGATGTTGCTTCCTACTTTCACCACCTGGGGGCTGCCCGTCAGAAAGTCCAGGACCCAATTGCACAGGGCGGGGTTGAGACCCTGGGCCTCCAACTTGATGATGAGCTTGGAGGGTACAGTGAAGGAAAAAAGTATTTGATCCCCTGCTGATTTTGTACGTTTGCCCACTGACAAAGAAATGATCAGTCTATAATTTTAATGGTAGGTTTATTTGAACAGTGAGAGACAGAATAATAACAACAAAAATCCAGAAAAACTCATGTGAAATCTTTTTTGAAAATGATTTGCATTTTAATGAGGGAAATAAGAATTTGACCCCCCTCTCAATCAGAAAGATTTCTGGCTCCCATGTGTCTTTTATACAGGTAACGAGCTGAGATTAGCTTGTTACCTGTATAAAAGACACCTGTCCACAGAAGCCAACAATCAATCAGATTCCAAACTCTCCACCATGGCCAAGACCAAAGAGCTCTCCAAGGATGTCATGGACAAGATTGTAGACCTACACAAGGCTGGAATGGGCTACAAGACCATTGCCAAGCAGCTTGGTGAGAAGGTGACAACAGTTGGTGCGATTATTCGCAAATGGAAGAAACATAAAAGACCTGTCAATCTCCCTTGGCCTGGGGCTCCATGCAAGATCTCACCTTGTGGAGTTGCAATGATCATGATAACGGTGAGGATTCAGCCCAGAACTACACGGGAGGATCTTGTCAATGATCTCAAGGCAGCTGGGACCATAGTCACCAAGAAAACAATTGGTAACACACTACGCCATGAAGGACTGAAATCCTGCAGCGCCTGCAAGGTCCCTCTGCTCAAGAAAGCACATATACATGCCCGTCTGAAGTTTGCCAATGAACATCTGAATGATTCAGAGGACAACTGGGTGAAAGTGTTGGAGGTGGAAACATTATGCTTTGGGGGTGTTTTTCTGCTAAGGGGACAGGACAACTTCACCGCATCAAAGGGACAATGGACGGGGCCATGTCTTGGGTGAGAACCTCTTTCCCTCAGCCAGGGCATTGAAAATGGGTCGTGGATGGGTATTCCAGCATGACAATGACCCAAAACACACGGCCAAGGCAACAAAGGAGTGGCTCAAGAAGAAGCACATTAAGGTCCTGGAGTGGCCTAGCCAGTCTCCAGACCTTAATCCCATAGAAAAATCTGTGGAGGGAGCTGAAGGTTTGAGTTGCCAAATGTCAGCCTCGAAACCTTAATGACTTGGAGAAGATCTGCAAAGAGGAGTGGGACAAAATCCCTCCTGAGATGTGTGCAAACCTGGTGGCCAACTACAAGAAACGTCTGACCTCTGTGATTGTACTAAGTCAGTGGGCAAATGTACAAAATCAGCAGGGGATCAAATACTTTTTTCCCTCACTGTACTATGGTGTTGAATGCTGAGCTGTAGTCAATAAATAGATGGACTATCCAAATAAAGTGTTCATTTCTTCCCTCTGGGACTCCAGCCTCCACATCCATACTACAATGAAAAGGTACAGTAGTTTATTGTAGTACTGGGTCCTGGGAACCAGTATAGCTAAACACATCTTTACTGCTATACTTTATAATCACTCCCAATCAGAGAGGAAATTATTCTAACCCCCTATCACCTTGTATGTGTGTGTATGTGTGGGTGTGGGTGTCTCCGTATCTGTGCTATACCTGGCACCTGATGTCAGTAGCATTCCCACACTGTCCCTGTGTTTCTCCTAAAACAGCCATTAGGTTTTATTGTAAGTAGCTTGATGATAAATTACTGCTTTTTCTCCCCGTTCCTGTTTTCACGATGCCATGGCCCAGCCGATCTACGCAGCATGGCGAGGTGCCCGCTCAGGGTCTTTAGTGGCACACACACACACACACACACACACACACACACACACACACACACACACACACACACACACACACACACACACACACACACACACATACAGGGAAGTGGGAAGATGGCGCTGCCTGCCAAGTGCCTGGACCAGTGGTGCCCCAGGAGCTGAGAATAGTATACCTATGTACTATATACACAGACATCCTAAATACACCTGCATAATACACTATTTCCGGCCATATTCCTATGTAAAGGAAATACATTAGCACTGACACTGAAAACACCCCCAAAAGTATGGATGACATCTACATGCTACGCTAAGGGATCTGTTTAATATTACATCCTGTACACACACTGTTTCTTTAAAAACCTTGTCATCCTCTTGGTACACTGTGATTCTTATCAGGATAATATGACTAATATGTCCACCACTCAAGCAATTTAAAAACACCTGTGGGTAATGTTATAGTGTAGTGACCTTTAACCTCCTTCTCCTGAACTCATAACTACTCATAGTACACATAATTACTGATCACCAGTCTCCCATTCATTCAAGTACCTCCTCCTGCTCTTTCAATAACACACACAGAGAAACCCAGACAGAGTGGCTGTTTTGGAGGGGTTCAGTATCTCTATAAACACTGTAAAAAGTCTGCTCATCTATGATGATGTGGTGATGATTACAACCCACCTCCAAACGTAAACAGTATCAGCCTGCCCTTACCGCTCTGCTCCCTCACAATGTAATCACTGTCTGGGAGGGAGAGAGGGAACTCAATCAGGACCTAATGGGCGCGTTCGAGCGGATCGCCTTCGTCAAGACGTTGACCAACGTTGGTCACCGCCTTTCAAAGTGTGTTGCATTATGGGTATAAAAATGGTCTGACTTGCGACTACACGTCGACTGCATGAGCTTTACAACATCCATGTGATCAAAGGTCACAAACTTTTTACTGTAGTCTAATAAAATTGTCTGCAGTTGATCCTCACCAACTGCAACGTGTAGTCCGAACCAAAGCAGTGTGGAAGAAACCTTCTGTTTTTTTGGAAGCAAAAGACACTACATGCTCATAAATGGTTGATGTCGCCACCTACTGTATCATTGGTTATTATCAATGCATGTTTACTCTTTTGGGTGGATGACTATTTAGAGCATAAATACATCTTCATCCTTACATCCTCTAATTATGCAGGCCTACTGTACATGGGATCCACATTTCTAACATAAATAAATTAAATATCCTACTTGGCCATGTACTGTTATAATCTCCACCCGGCATAGCCAGAAGAGGACTGGCCACCCCTCAGAGCCTGGTTCCTCTCTAGGTTTCTTCCTAGGTTCCTGCCTTTCTAGGGAGTTTTTCCTAGCCACCGTGCTTCCTCATCTGCATTGCTTGCTGTTTGGGGTTTTAGCTGATGTAAAAAGGTCTTTATAAATACATTTGATTGATTGATTGACTTGCGACAGTATAGCACATTATTTGTATTTTTTTCACCTTTATTTAACCAGGTAGGCCAGTTGAGAACTGCGACCTGGCCAAGCTAAAGCAAAGCAGTGCGACAAAAACAACAACACAGAGTTACACATAAACAAACGTACAGTCAATAACACAATAGAAAAATATATGTACAGTGTGTGCAAATGTAGAAGATTAGGGAGGTAAGGCAATAAATAGGTCATAGAGGCGAAAATAATTACAATTTAGCATTAACACTGGAGTGATAGATGTGCAGATGATGATGTGCAAGTAGAGATACTGGGGGTGCAAAAGAGCAAGAAGATAAATAACAATATGGGGATGAGGTAGTTGGGTGTGCTGTTTACAGATAGGCTGAGTGCAGGTACAGTGATCGGTAAGATTCTCTGACAGCTGATGCTTAAAGTTAGAGAGGGAGATATAAGTCTCCAGCTTCAGTGATTTTTGCAATTCGTTCCAGTCATTGGCAGCAGAGAACTGGAAGGAAAGGCGGCCAAAGGAAGTGTTGGCTTTGGGGATGACAAGTGATGAATACCTGCTGGAGCACGTGCTACTGGTGGGTGTTGCTATGGTGACCAGTGAGCTGAGATAAGGCGGGGCTTTACCTTATAGATGACCTGGAGCCAGTGGGTTTGGCAACGAATATGTAGCGAGGGCCAGCCAACGAGCGCATACAGGTCGCAGTGGTGGGTAGTATATGGGGCTTTGGTGACAAAACGGTTGGCACTGTGATAGACTACATCCAGTTTGCTGAGTAGAGTGTTGGAGGCATTTATCTAGATACTGTAATATAATGTTGTGTCCCATGTTATAGCCTACAAGTAGTCTTGTCTGTAATATTGTCACCCAAAAAAATCTAATTTGTTGATTGTCAATTAAGTGTGAATAAAATGTAATACATATTGTAAGCTACACATAGATTATTGTAGAGGCTTAATCTGTGTCCAGGTAAATGGCCCTTAATGATCAAGTACCCCAGACACCAGTCGTTGAGTCAATACCAAGTGCATTTGACTGCTTGGCATATTGTTTACCCAGTAACTTATCTGAACAGATGTACATGCAGTCTAATCCTTTTCATATTGTTTACCCAGTAACTTATCTGAACAGATGTACATGCAGTCTAATCCTTTTCATATTGTTTACCCAGTAACTTATCTGAACAGATGTACATGTAGTCTAATCCTTTTCACATTGTTTACCCAGTAACTTATCTGAACAGATGTACATGTAGTCTAATCCTTTTCATATTGTTTACCCAGTAACTTATCTGAACAGATGTACATGTAGTCTAATCCTTTTCATATTGTTTACCCAGTTACTTATCTGAACAGATGTACATGTAGTCTAATCCTTTTCATATTGTTTACAGAGTAACTTATCTGAACAGATGTACATGTAGTCTAATCCTTTTCATATTGTTTACAGAGTAACTTATCTGAACAGATGTACATGTAGTCTAATCCTTTTCATATTGTTTACAGAGTAACTTATCTGAACAGATGTACATGTAGTCTAATCCTTTTCATATTGTTTACCCAGTTACTTATCTGAACAGATGTACATATAGTCTAATCCTTTTCATATTGTTTACAGAGTAACTTATCTGAACAGATGTACATGTAGTCTAATCCTTTTCATATATGTTACCCAGTAACTTATCTGAACAGATGTACATGTAGTCTAATCCTTTTCATATTGTTTACCCAGTTACTTATCTGAACAGATGTACATGTAGTCTAATCCTTTTCATATTGTTTACAGAGTAACTTATCTGAACAGATGTACATGTAGTCTAATCCTTTTCATATATGTTACCCAGTAACTTATGTGTACTGATGTACAGTACCAGTCAAAACTTTGGACGCACCTTCTCATTCAAGAGTTTTTCTTTATTTTTACTATTTTCTACATTGTAGAATAATAGTGAAGACATCAAAACTTTGAAATAGCAAATATGGAATCATGTAGTAAGCAAAAAAAGTATTAAACAAATCAAAATATATTTAAAATGTTTTATTCTTCAAAGTAGCCTTGATGACAGCTTTGCAGACTCTTGGCATTCTCTCAACCAACTTTATGAGGAATGCTTTTCCAACAGTCTTGAAGGAGTTCCCACATATGCTGAGCCCTTGTTGGCTGATTTTCCTTCAGTCTGCGGTCCAACTTGGAAATGTGGAAACAACGTTGATTCAACCAGTGTGTGCCCAGTGGGAGGACTCTTATCAAAAGTAGTGCACTATATAAGGAATATGTCTATAGTATATCCACAGCCTGGAGCTGTCTCTATGTGTTTGTAATTCTATATGTACAATATACAACCAAATTTTCAGTGCAAATGTAAAGCCCCTGAAAGACCAGTATTGCAGAATGGGAAAGATTTGCTTTCATGATCTGCCAAAATGTCAGAGCAGACAAGACAATCCAAATCTGATGTCTGGCGTGTGGTGGTATACATTACATTACAAGTGATTATGTTTCCTGCTTTCAGTTGACCGCCAAATAACATAATTAGCATGAGGTTGCACGGCACTTTATTCTGAATATTCCTGTTGCGGAATATGAATCCATATCAAAGATGCTTGGTGTTTAGTCTGTTAGGGAGATTCAAACTAAGTGACACTCAAACTGCTTTGGTGGCGACTACAGAACTACACAACCCTCTCCCGCTGTCCCACTGCCAGTAACCACCCACAGGAGTTTGGAAGATTGCAAAACAACAGGGCTCTACCAGTCCATACACCAGACCTTGCGAACGCTGAGAGGAGAGGAAGAGAATGGAGAGAAGGAAAGGGGAGTGGAGGGGAAAAGAGAGGAAGAGAAAAGAGGAGAAACCTCAGTGTCGTCGAAGGTGGTCTCCCTTTTGTGTTCTCTTCCAACACATCAAACGGTTCTGTTGATCCGTAGGAACTAGAAACCCTATCTACCCTGTGACTCACTTTGCTTACTGCTTACAAAAAATCCATCCTGCCATGATCTTTGCTCCGGTCTGAACTGACACGTTCTGTTGCGTGTTAGAGGCAGCCAGTCCATGTAGAGAGGAGTGGTGCTGACAGACACACACAGACAGACAGCTGGCCTGGGTTTAAACCACCCCAGACTTCCCATCACAACACTCCTCCACCTCCTTAACTTCTCCTCTACAACCCATCCAGCCAGCAGAACCAGGAAGGAGTCTATAATGCCTGCCTGACCTGGACTCAGAGTAGGAAGTGGGGAGGTGGACTATAGATGGGAGCTCAGAAGAGAGGACCCAACCCAGGCTAGCTTGACATCCAGTGGTGTTATGGAGGAGGATGGTCATGGATGTGCTGTGCTACCCTGCAGATCGTCCCAGAGTTGGTTCCAGCCAGCCATTCCCATCACCTCCCCTGGCTGTTCTGGAGCCAAGCTGGGCCCTGGGCCTGTGGAGAGAGAGGGCGAGGCTGGGGCAAGTTGGGCCATGGAGCAGAGCATAGAGAGGCACTAATGATAACCATCCGCTGTCTAGGGAGCAGCAGTGATGTGGGCTAGCACCACACTGCAGCTGCCTGCCAGCCTAGTGGATTAGGGTTAGGGTTAAGATGAGTGGTGTGAAGTGATGGGGTTGGTAACCGTTGGTAATATTAAACTCTAGGTATACGACAAGGCACCCCAACCAACCGCTCTGGTTACAAACCCCAGGTATATGACAAGGCACACCCCTTCCCCTCTCTCATTTCAAATCGTAACGTCCACATCTGGGTTTGGTCTTGTCAGTCAAACGATTACCCTGCCACGCTCTGAACTCAAACACTCCAGCTAGAAATGTTCTTGATGTTTTCTTTCCCTGAGCTGAACCAGTGAGCAGCGTGTGTAAGAAAATAGCGGCAGGCTTGTTTCTCCCATCTGACCCATTGTAAATAAACAGGTTAATACCCAGAGCAGAGACCAGCCATGTGTGTGTGTGACCAGCCCTGAGTCACTGAGGACCCTCTGTCCCTCCAGCTCCTCTGGGTTAAACTCCATTCCACAGCCAGCTCTATATCTCCGGTTTTGTCATATTTATTTTTCTAGTCACAGTAAAACCTTCCTTGAGAATGTTCCTTAAGATCTTCTGTGCATTTTGGCGAGCAGGTCCACTTTAGCCCTGTATGGATGCCACAGGATTACACACACGCGTACACACACACACATACAAACGCGCGCGCGCACACACACACACACACACACACACACACACACACACACACACACACACACACACACACACACACACACACACACACACACACACACACACACACACACACACCTTGTGTATCCAGCCTGCAGGTTGTTCCCAGGACCCCCGCCATCTCTTACCCTTCACCCCCCCTGCCCCCCTCTGCACCCTGTCTTTGAGGTGGAAATTGCAAATGGTTTTATAACATTTTAAGTCGGAGCCACAAATCAAATCCGTCCAGAGAGAGTTTCCCTTCAGGGGCTGCTTGGTCTTAAGTCAAGTACTGACCATGGGGTTAGTGGCACTACATGACTGTTAAAACACACCTGGATACATCCCAAATGGTACCCTATTCCTGTCATAGTGCCTTCATAGTGCACTACTCAAAAGTAGTGGACTATATAGGGAATAGGAGGCCATTTAGGATGTACAGTGAAGGAAAAAAGTATTTGATCCCCTGCTGATTTTGTATGTTTGCCCACTGACAAAGAAATAATCAGTCTATAATTTTAATGGTAGGTTTATTTGAACAGTGAGAGACAGAATAACAACAACAAAAATCCAGAAAAACGCACGTGAACATTTTTTATTAAATGATTTGCATTTTAATGAGGGAAATAAGAATTTGACCCCCTCTCAATCAGAAAGATTTCTGGCTCCCATGTGTCTTTTATACAGGTAACAAGCTGAGATTAGGAGCACACTCTTAAAGGGAGTGCTCCTAATCTCAGCTTGTTACCTGTATAAAAGACACCTGTCCACGGAAGCAATCAATCAATCAGATTCCAAAGTCTCCACCATGGCCAAGACCAAAGAGCTCTCCAAGGATGTCAGGGACAAGATTGTAGACCTACACAAGGCTGGAATGGGCTACAAGACCATTGCCAAGCAGCTTGGTGAGAAGGTGACAACAGTGTGTGTGATTATTCGCAAATGGAAGAAACACAAAAGACCTGTCAATCTCCCTCGGGCTGGAGCTCCATTCAAGATCTCACCTTGTGGAGTTGCAATGATCATGATAACGGTGAGGAATTAGCCCAGAACTACACGGGAGGATCTTGTCAATGATCTCAAGGCAGCTGGGACCATAGTCACCAAGAAAACAATTGGTAAAACACTACGCCGTGAAGGACTGAAATCCTGCAGCGCCCGCAAGGTCCCCCTGCTCAAAAAAGCACATATACATGCCCGTCTGAAGTTTGCCAATGAACATCTGAATGATTCAGAGGACAACTGGGTGAAAGTGTTGTGGTCAGATGAGACCAAAATGGAGCTCTTTGGCATCAACTCAACTCGCCGTGTTTGGAGGAGGAGGAATGCTGCCTATAACCCCAAGAACACCATCCCCACCGTCAAACATGGAGGTGGAAACATTATGCTTTGGGGGTGTTTTTCTGCTAAGGGGACAACTTCACCGCATCAAAGGGACGATGGACGGGGCCATGTACCATCAAATCTTGGGTGAGAACCTCCTTCCCTCAGCCAGGGCATTGAAAATGGGTCGTGGATGGGTATTCCAGCATGACAATGACCCAAAACACACGGCCAAGGCAACAAAGGAGTGGCTCAAGAAGAAGCACATTAAGGTCCTGGAGTGGCCTAGCCAGTCTCCAGACCTTAATCCCATAGAAAAATCTGTGGAGGGAGCTGAAGGTTCGAGTTGCCAAATGTCAGCTTTGAAACCTTAATGACTTGGAGAAGATCTGCAAAGAGGAGTGGGACAAAAGCTTTCCTGAGATGTGTGCAAACCTGGTGGCCAACTACAAGAAACGTCTGACCTTTGTGATTGCCAACAAGGGTTTTGCCACCAAGTACAAAGTCATGTTTTGCAGAGGGGTCAAATACTTATTTCCCTCATTAAAATGCAATTCAATTTATAAAAATTTTCACATGCGTTTTTCTGGATTTTTTGTTGTTATTCTGTCTCTCACTGTTCAAATAAACCTACCATTAAAATGATGGACTGATCATCTAAAGTGACTATAGGCAAGAGGATAGCAGCAGTGTGTGTGTGTGTGTGTGTGTGTGTGTGTGTGTGTGTGTGTGTGTGTGTGTGTGTGTGTGTGTGTGTGTGTGTGTGTGTGTGTGTGTGTGTGTGTGTGTGTGTGTGTGTGTGTGTGTGCGTGCGGCGTCAGTATGCATGTGTGCACATCTTATGTGTGTGTGGCGTATGTAGTGTGTGTGTTTTGGGGTGTCAGTGTAAGTATGTGTGAGTGTGTATGCATAGAGTCAGTGCAAGAGAGTGTCAATGCAGGTAGTCTGGGTAGCCATTTGATTAGCTATTTAGCAGTTTTGTTAAGAAGTCTTAAGTCTTCGGGGTAGAAGCTGTTCAGGGTCCTGTTGGTTTCAGACTTGGTGCATTGCTACCGCTTGCCGTGCGGTAGTCAGAGAGAGCAGTCTGTGGCTTGGGTGGCTGGAGTCTTTGAAATTTCTTTGGGCATTCCTCTGACAACGCCTGGTATAGAGTTCCTGTATGGCAGGGAGCTCAGCCCAAGTGATGTACTGGGTTGTACACACTACCCTCTGTGTGCATTGGCTGTGCGGTCGGATGCCAAGCAGTTGTCATACCAAGCGATAATGCAGCCAGCCAATGGTTCAGCTGTAGAACATTTTGAGGATCTGAGGGCTCAAGCCAAATCTTTTCAGCCTCCTGAGGGGGAAGAGGCGTTGTCATGCCCTCTTCACAACTGTTGTTGGTGTGTTTGGACCATGAAAGATCCTTAGTTATACCGAGGAACTTGAAGCTCTCGACCCGCTCCACTACAGCCCCGTCGATGTGAATTGGGGCGTGCTCGGCCCTTCGTTTCCTGTAGTCCACCATCAGCTCCTTTGTCTTACTGACGTTGAGGGAGAGATTGTTGTCCTGTCACCACACTGCCAGGTCACTGACCTCCTCCCTATAGGCTGTCTCATCATCATCAGGGATCAGGCCTACCACCATTGTGTCATTGGCAAACTTAATGATGGTGTTGGAGTCGTGGGTGAACAGGGAGTACAGGAGGGGACTAAGCACGCTTCCCTGAGGGGCTCCCTTGTTAAGGGTCAGCGTGGCGGATGTGTTGTTACCGACCTTTACCACCTGGGGGCGGCCTGTCAGGATGTCCAGGATCTAGTTGCAGAGGGAAGTGTTCAGTCCCAGGGACCGTAGCTTAGTGGTGCGCTTCAACGGCACTATAGTGTTGAACCTGAGCTGTAGTCAATGAACAGCATTCTCACGTAGGTGTTCCTTTTGTCCAAGTGAGAAAGGGCAGTGTGGAGTGCGATAGAGATTGTGTCATTTGTGGATCTGTTGGGGTGGTATGTAAATTGGAGAGGGTCCAGGGTGTCTGGGAGGATCGTCTTGAAGTGAGAAATAACCAGACTTTCAATGCATTTCATGGCTACAAATGTGAATGCTACAGGGCGATAGTAATTTAGAGAGGCTATCTTGGTGTTGTTGGGCACAGGGACTATAGTGGTCTGCTTGAAATATGTAGGTGTTACAGACTGGGTCAGGGAGAGGTTGAAAATGTATGTAATGTACCCACATTGGCTACGGAGAGTGTGATCACACAGTCTTCCGGAACAGCTGATGATCTCACACAATGGTTCAGTGTTGCTTGCCTCTAAGCGAGCGTAGAAGGCATTTAGCTTTTCTGGTAGGCTCATGTCAGTGGGCACCTTGTGGCTGCCTTTTCCTTTGTAATCCGTGATCGTTTGCAAGCCCTGCCACATCCGCCAAGCATCAGAGCCGGTGTAGTAGGATTTGATCTTAGTCCTGTATTTATAATGTTTAAGGTAAGACCCAAGTGCAGACGGTGTTGAAGTAACAATGTTTATTACATCAACAGGGGCAGGCAAATGACAGGTCAAGGCAGGCAGGGGTCGATAATCCAGAGTGGTGGGGAAAAAGTACAGGACGGCAGGCAGGCTCAGGGTCAGGTCAGGCAGAGCTCGGTAATCCAGAGTATTGGCAACGGTACAGGACAGCAGGTAGGCTCAGGGTCAGAGGCAGGCAGAGTGGTCAGGCAGGCAGGCTCAGAGTCAGGACAGGCAAGGGTCCAAACCAGGAGGGTGAGAAAAAGAGAGACTGGGGAAAAGCAGGAGCTGAGAAAAACTCTGGTTGACTTGACAAACAAGACAAACAAAGAACACAGGTATAAATACAGAGGGGATAATGGGGAAGATGGAAGAAACCTGGAGGGGGGTTGAGACAATCACAAGGACAGGTGAAACAGATCAGGGCATGACAGTATTGACGCTTTGCCTGTTTAATGGTTCGTCCCGTCCTTGATAGCGGCAGCTCTAGCCTTTAGCTCAGTGTGGTTGTTGCCTGTAACCCATGGCTTCTGGTTGGGATATGTACGTACGGTCACTGTGGGGACGGCGTCGTCAATTCACCTATTAATGAAGTCGGTATCTGATGTGGTAAACTCCTCAATGCCATTGGATGAATCCTGGAACATATTCCAGTCTGTACTACAAAACAGTCCTGTAGCCTAGCATTTGCTTCGTCAGCCCACTTCTGAATTGAGTGTGTCACTGGTACTTTTTTTATTTATTTTATTTTATTTCACCTTTATTTAACCAGGTAGGCCAGTTGAGAACAAGTTCTCATTTACAACTGCGACCTGGCCAAGATAAAGCAAAGCAGTTCGACACATACAATAACAAAGAGTTACACATGGAGTAAAACAAACATACAGTCAATAATACAGTAGAAAAACAAATATATATAGAAAGAGTGCAAATGAGGTAAGATAATGAAGGTAAGGCAATAAATAGGCCATGGTGCCAAAGCAATTACAATATAGCATTTAAACACTGGAATGGTAGATGTGCAGTAGATGAATGTGCAATGTAGAAAAACTGGGGTGCAAAGGAGCAAGATAAATAAATAAATACAGCAGGGGATGAGGTAGTTGGTTGGGCTATTTATAGATGGGCTATATACAGATGCAGGGGTCTGTGAGCTTCTCGGACAGCTGGTACTTAAAGCTGGTGAGGGAGATAAGTGTCTCGTGTTTGAGTTTTTGCTTGTAAGCAAGAATCAAGAGGATATAGTATGGTCAGATTTGCCAAATGGAGGACACATTTTTCCCTCCTCAGGACCCCTTCTTCCCCTTAAATGACTTGCTGCTTTAATCACTCCAAGATGGGGAAGCCAGATGAAAGACACACTGGCCGTTACAGAGAGAGGAGGATGACAGGAGAGAGAGAAGAGATAAGAGGAGAGAGCGAGACGAGTGAGGAAGAGAGGAGAGAAAGATAAAACCTTACCCCCTATCCCCTCTTTGCACTCTGCCTCCTAGTGTCATTATACCTTGTCTTCCATATTAACTCTCCCCCTACGTAGGCTGGGTTTACATAGGCAGCCCAATTATTATATTTTTACCACTAATTGGTATTTTGACCAGTCAAATCCGATCTTTTCACATCAGATATTTTTCAGAGCCGATCTGAATGTTCAACAGAACAATTAGTGAAAATATATCAGAATTGGGCTGCCTGTCTTAACGCAGCCATTGTGGACTAGCCCTAGTCAAAAGTAGTGCACTATGTAGGGAATAGGGTCCAGCCCAGCCTCGGCAGGTTTATGTCAACACTACACAGTGGAAAATAAAAAGAGCAAGTTCATGAAACCACTGTTATTCTAGTAACCAATGCCTCAAGGTATCGCTACAGCTAACTCAGACAACTCCATGGCTTAAGACTGCAGAATCCATAGATATTCATGAGAAATTAGGGTCTTAGGTTTTTCCTAACCCTGGTTGAGTCCCAAATTGCACCCTATTCCCTTTATAGTGCACTTCTTTCGACCAGGGCCCATTTGGGAGGTAGACCTTAAGACCCAACAACACTAACTGATCCAACCTTTAGTGAGGTCAACACTGAATTTAGTAGTCTGGTCAGGCTGGGATAAAGTGTCATTGATCTATCATTGAAAGCTCACACAGCTCAGTCAGTCAAGTCAGTCAGAGCCAGTCAGTCAGTATTAAGAAATAGCGATCGCCTGGTTGCGTGCCCAGACCAGCAAGGACAGTTGGAAATAATTTAAATATTGAGAGGACAGAGCCTGATGATGATAATGTTTTGGCACGACAGCAGTATGACAGTATACTTCTTGGAGGGGAGAGAGAGAGAGGTCAGTGCATGGGGGCTGAGTAAAGACGCTAACTGATGCTGACATATATATGATGTTTTACAGAGATGCCATAATATAGACAGATTCATTTTAATAGACATCTGGACGGACCAAGCTGGGAATGCGTCCCAAATGGACCCCTATTCCTTAGTGCACTACTTTTAGCCAGGGCCCATTCCCCTATTCCCTATATAGTGCACTACTTTTGACCAGGGCCCATAGGGACTTATGAACCGTTAATTAGTAATCCGTAGAAGAACTCCCATCAGCCATTAGTTCTGTAATTATCGGGAATAAGTGAACAAGCCAGAGGTCCCAAAGGGGGAATCAATGCCCCTATTATAAAAAACACTTAGATTAGACTACGTGATTTAAATATGAGGCATGGTGGGTGTGTGTGCAAGCCTCATTTTAGGGTCTGTTATCTGATAAAGTGCAGTGGGAGAAATGTTTACTCAAAACATTATGTTGTTTCATCGCATCTCCTGCAATGTACTAGTCCTACTTGGTGGACAACTACAGTGGTCACGTCTCAGTGAGCCTTCCTTCCACCAGACTGATAGAGGGCCCGACCTGGGCCTCTGAGCCCCGGGTAATTCTCTGTTCCTGTGTGGGCACAGGGGGGTCATCCATACCAGTCAGAATGCAGATCCTGCTTCTCTCTCTCTCTCTCTCTCTCTCTCTCTCTCTCTCTCTCTCTCTCTCTCTCTCTCGGGAGCCCTGCTGGAACCAGGAGTGAGCAGCTGGGAACTCGTTTGAGCATCTTATCGTCAGTCTTTAATCCTCCTCCTCAATACACAGATGCCCAGGGCTGCATTCAGACATGTACAGTAGTTAGATACATACAAACAATACAGTACTAACAATCCTGACCAGAAATGTGCATGTTGTGGTTAGATGTATTGCAGTACAGAATACAGCAGTGGGATGGAGCCCAGGAGGTAGTTGTTCCTGTGTGGTGTTTATATTTCCATCAACAGTGTGTGGCCTGCCTCTCCCCAATCTTTCTCCCTCTTCCTCTGTGTTCATCTCTCTTGTGGGGCTGTTGGGGCCTCAGCTGTTGGGGAGGTGTATCATGGTGGGGAGCTGTGTTTCTGCTGTGGGCTGTTGGACTGAGTACCTGCTGCTTTGGAGTGAAGGCTCAGTGAAAGAGGTTGAGAACTGGGGGAGGTTTCCCTTCTCCTTGTCAGAAGTGATGCCAGGACAATACAGCTGGGAAAGCTCACAGGGTTTCACTGTCCACCATCCCTCTCTCTCCCTCTCTCTCACACTCTCTCTCTCTCTCTCTGTTTCTCCCTCCCTTCCTCTCTCTCTTTGTGTTTGTGCTTTCCTGTTTCTCTGTCTGCTAACTGTCTCAATATCAATCCATCCATATATCACTCTAATGAATCTGTCTCATTAATATTGACCATTTGTGGTGAGAAGAGACTCGTCTTGGGAGTGTCATTCTCAGAACAATAATGTGTGCTGTCATCCTAATGTGTATTGTATAATGCAGGGATGGGCGGCACGCGACCCCCCTTTTGAAGGCCGTTGAATTAATCCCCCCCCCACCCCAAAAAGGTTGTATAAAAAATGTAGGAACTCAGTCAGGCTTTCAACTTACTATTGCTAGTTAGAATAGTACCATACACAAGGTGCAATTTAGATATTTGGTTGTGCATTTTTCTCTTGTTATGTCAGTCACTGATAGTCAGTCAATTAGCCCATTCCATTTGTTACTCACTCGGATATCATATTAAAAACTGCAAAGATTTCTGTCCACCCTATGGAAAAATGTGTAAAATTGCAGGAAATGTGTTATAAAATTGCTAAAACTTCTCTCCACCCAATGGCAAAATATGTAGAATTGCAGCAAACTTGCTTTAAAACTGCAACATTTTCTCTACAACCCATGTAAAAATGTGTAGAATTGCACAACATTAACTCTAAACTTAACATTTTTATTTCCGCTGTCAAGAGGAGGGACACAAAAATATTTTGTTTACAATGTGTGTGTGTGGGTTTGGGATGGATGTGGCCCTCTTGTCCATCCCTGGTATAATGCATTGTAGAATGATGGCTATCCGATGGGTATAGATTGCAATGTTTTGAACGCATGTGCACAAACACGTATGCGCACGCACACACAGATCCTGTACCTTGCCCTAACACAAAGTCCACTGTATCCCACTGGGCACACACTGGTTGAATCAACGTTGTTTCCACGCCATTTCAATGATTAGATGTTGAATTGATGTCTCTTTTTGTCCTTCCCTCAGGGATAGATGTTGGTTCCTGTCGAACGTTTACACTGAGGGTGCCACCCTATTCAAAATGTTGTGCACTTGCCTGAGAGATCTGCTACTGGAGTGCTATTCCAGACCTGTCCATCTCTCTCTCTCTCTCTCTCTCTCTCTCTCTCTCTCTCTCTCTCTCTCTCTCTCTCTCTCTCTCTCTCTCTCTCTCTCTAGAAATATTACTCATGTAGCTTGTAGCAAAACCACCCAATCAGGGCCTCTGCTGCCATACCAAACAGACCAATGATGGAGTACTTGTGCAGCGGCATACCAACTGGCCAATTAACACACACATCAGCCAGAGGCTCCACCCACACAAACATACTAGCTAAAATATATTACCCAACAGGAGTCCAACATCAGTGGAGAGAGAGACAGAGAAAGAGAGAGAGAGAGAGATACATCGTGTGTTGCCTCTACTCCCAGACCTCTACTCCCAGACCTCTACTCCAGATCTCTGTTCCAGCTCTGTCCACACTAGGGTCTGTTTCAGGCCTATGTAATGGTAGTAGCAGGGTTATACGAGGTCACACATACTGTACTAACAGTCTGTAGAACAAACATTATGTTCATTCTTAGTGAAGAACATTCATAGTTTACAACAGTCATAGTGTAGAGAGGGAAAACATAAGGGTGGTCAATCCAAGCTCTCGTTCAGTCAGTCAGTCAGTCTTCCCACCAGTTCTCAGTGTTCTGTAGGGAAATGTATTACTATAAATAGTTCCCACCCAGAACTGGGACGTGTTCTCCTCAAGGCCAACATGGCTTCTTCTGGCTCCTTCTACAGGGACCAACCACAGAGTGAGAACCAGGGTGGGCCAGGACAGAACAGAACACAGACAGGATGCTTCCCAAATGGCAACCTATTTATAGTGCACTACACTATGTAGGGAATAGGGTGCCATTTGGGAAGCAGACAGAGCATCCAAACCCTTCAGGCACATTAGACTATAAGTGTAGAGCAGAAATGTACAATCTCCTCTTCTCTCTCTCCCATTACTCTCCAGCCAGAGAGAGAGATTGTGTGACAGTGTTAGCTGGAAATCCTCCTTCAGTATGTTTAACTGAATTCCCAGCCAAAAGTGAATCTCTCCCCAAACTCTTTCTCTTCTCACTCTCTCTCTTTCCCTCTTTCCTTCTCCCTCTGGCCTGTGTCTCCTCACGGAGATAGTGAGGACTGGGGTTGGAGAGAGGGAGAACCTGTCCCTTTTCTCCTCTCCTTCCACGCTCTCTCTCCTCTCCCACTCACTTTCCACCTCCCTCTCTCCCTCTCTCCAACCCGTCCTCCCTATCTCTGCCTCGCTTCATAAGACATCTCCACCAGGCTCTACTCTACTCTCACACTGAGTAGAGAGAGAACTCTGCTGGCTTCCAACCATCATCTAACAACTCTCCTGCCTTTGAACTTCTAATCCAATAAAAAGGGAACGTTTGCACAACACAGCAGCACCACAGTGGACAGAGCAGAGACCCAGCAGAAGAGGAGAGAAGCCTGTACAATATAAAACAGACTCACGGTACCAGGCTAAGAGGACACATAGGGCTCTGGTCAAAAGTAGTTTACTATGTAGGGAATAGGGTACCATTTGGGATGCAGACAGAGTATGGAGTACAGCAGAGGTCACTGTAGAGGGGTCAGAAGATGGTGATATCCGATACCTGTTAATTTTTCATGGGAAAGTGTGAGAACTGTTCTAGCCTGGTTACCAGGTCTGTATGTAGTTCTCTCCTAGCTTGGTTACCAGGTCTGTATGTAGTTCTCTTCTAGCCTGGTTACCAGGTCTGTATGTAGTTCTCTTCTAGCCTGGTTACCAGGTCTGTATATAATTCTCTTCTAGCCTGGTTACCAGGTCTGTGTGTAATTATCTTCTAGCCCGGTTACCAGGTCTGTATGTCATTCTCTTCTAGCCTGGTTACCAGGTCTGTATGTAATTATTTTCTAGCCCGGTTACCAGGTCTGTATGTAATTCTCTTCTAGCCTGGTTACCAGGTCTGTATATAATTCTCTTCTAGCCTGGTTACCAGGTCTGTATGTGATTCTTTTCTAGCCTGGTTACCAGGTCTGTATGTAATTCTCTTCTAGCCTGGTTACCAGGTCTGTATATAATTATCTTCTAGCCTGGTTATCAGGTCTGTATGTGATTCTCTTCTAGCCTGGTTACCGGGTCTGTATGTCATTCTTTATCCAACACCTGTGACTGACTCATTGTCAACGTAATTCAAGAACAAAAACAGTTGGCTGAAGCACACGAATACCTAGCTGTTGTTTACAAGCGGTTGAACAAGACAGCGGCTGATTGGCTAATGTCTACAGTTTGTATTGGGTGAGAGTTCACTCACCCTGTGTAGTAGTGGTTAGAGTTCAGAGGTCAAATCATCAGCTTCACAGACACCTGCCTGTGTCCCAAATGTCATAGCTGTACCCTATTCAGTGCATTGTTTTTGATCAGCCCACTATATAGGGGCCCTGAGCCTTATTCCATTAGCTGGAGGAGACTGTAACTGTACTCTATGATGGAAACCATGGATTCAAGATGGAAATGTATAACACAACACACATACATGCCAAGACTTGAACTGAGCTGCACTGTTGGTTAACGTAAGTGCAGTATGTGTTCAACGCTGTGTGTGTGTCCCAAATGACACCGTATTCCATATATAATGCACTTCTTTTGACCAGAGCCCTATGGGGGAATAAGGAATAGGGTGCCATTTGGGACATATACTGTATAAAGGGAAGGAACGGTCTGGCTGTGATTATAATTATACCAACACAACAGCAGATACCAGACTGACATTAGGACATGGTGAGTGGACATCAATCTTCATCACATGGTTTTTTATTAGTCTTAGCACATTGGGAGTGATTTACACCTTCCCCTCATCTCTCTCTCTCTTTATCTCTTTCACCTTCCCTCCATCTCTGTTTCTCTATCTCTCTCACCATGTATGATTTACCACAACTCTTTTCATCAGGACTTTATGAAGACTTTTTTATGAACGCCAGAGACGTTATTTTATTGGGTTAATCCTCCTCGTCACTCTGGGTTGTCTGTCTGTTTGGGTTTTGGCTAATTATTCTGTCTGCGTCCCAAATGGCCTCCTATTCCAGTATTCTCTATAGTGCACTACTGAGCCATTTAGGACAAAGTCATTCTGTCTCCATCAGAATGAGGCTGCATTATAAACCAAACCTGTCCGGCTGTGTGGAGATGTGATATACTGTCATCTGAAATGGCATATTTTTTTCTATGTAGTGTACTACTTTTGACCAGGGCTCATAGGGCACCTTGTAGGGAATTGGGTGCCATTTGGGACACACATCTCCTGGACAGGCAGACCTAGTTCTCAGCCTCAGCTCCAGGCCTCCAGCTCCATGTCACTGATATGCTGTTATTAACCTAGAATGAGAGAAGAATAGAGATTCCAGGTCCCTGTAGAGTTGAGATCATTCTGATTGCTCTCCTCAGGCGTAGCATTGTGAACGTCTAGGGTTTTAATCAATTCCATTGTACCTTCATTATAGTACAAAAAAAATTAATCTGCATTCAGAGCTAAATATATGCTTTTGTTTAGAGGGTTACGTTTAGAGCAGGGTTATTATAGTCAAACATAGGATATCCACTGGATATGTTTGTCAATGTGTGTTTCCCTGAAATCAAGCGTGGTGAGATTGTAGATTCAGTTGGATCAGTACATCTATCTCTATCATGTATAACAGGCATCAGCCTGGTGAGAGCATGCTGAACTGGAGGTGAACCTGTCCACATGCCTCCTATTCCTCCTGATACCTGTCTTTACAACATACTACTGTCAACGTTTGGCCGGGTGGTTTCTGGGTTTTGACCACTAGAGGCTCCCATTGTGTCCTTTTTTTGTCTGATCCTTTCTTTTCTTTTTCCCCTGTTTCCTAGTTATTAATTGCACCTGTGCCTCAAGTTTCTCCTGTATGTATTTAAACCCTTAGTTTCCCTTAGTTCTTTGCTCTGTGTTTGTATGTCAGCACCCTGCCTCAGTGAAGCTGTGTATGTTCTTTGCTCCAGTTGGACTCCCTTGTGGAACTTTGTTTTTGGGTATCGTTTTCCTTGGATTATTCTTTTGAGACTACCTTTTTGTGAACATTGTTTTGGGTATTGTTATTTTTGGATCTCTCCTTTGAGACTTTTCCTGGATGTTCCTCCTTTCTATGTGGATTTACCTTTGTCTTGGTGGACTATTTTTGGCCTGGAAGTTCTTTCAGTTTTTGTCTTTATTAAAATACACCATCTCTGTTACGGCTGTGTCTGCCCTCATCTTCTGGGTTCTGCCAACTACCTGTGGCTCAGTTCGATAGGTGACTGGTTCTCACACGGAGACCTGAGTTCACGACCTGGTCCTGACAGAAACACAGAGCCAAGAACATGAACCCAGAGGCAGCCAGTACCCAGGAGCTTTTTGCCACGCTGTCCCACCATGAGGGGACTGTCCAACGCCATGAAGCTGCTCTGGTTCAGCAAGAGGCCCTGATGGTTAGACATTCTCAACTCCTGTCAGAAATGCTGTCTTCCATAAGGCAGATATCTGATCGACTTCCTCCGACACCCGCCCGGCCCAGTACCTCAGATCCCAGTGCCTGTAGTAGTTAACCCCCTGGCGGAACCTCGCCTCCCGCCTCCCCAACGATTCTCAGGTGATCCGAAAAGTGCTTGTAGGGGCTTTTAACCCAGTGTTCTCTCTCCTTCGAGCTACAACCCTCGCCATTCCCACCGACCGGTCCAAGGTCGCATACATCATCACCCCTGTTGTCAGAAAAAGCTCCTGGCCTGGGCCCACGGCTGTGTGGGATGCCCAGAGTTCCTGCTGTGCCAGTTACTCCGCTTTTACTGAAGAGTTCAGCGAGTGTTCCAAGATCCCACCAGCGGACCTGATTCAGCCAAACAGCTGCTGACTCTCCGCCAAGAGCGGGCGTGACGGACTATGCCATTCAGTTCCGCACAGTGGCAGCAGCGAGTGGCTGGAACGACGAGGCGCCACGGTGTGCTTTCTGAAGGGTCTCCTCCGACGCTATCCAAGATGAACTGGCCACGCGGGAACCACCGGACAATCTCGAGTCCCTGATCAAGTTGGCCTCGCGCATAGACCAGCGCCTGAGAGAGCGAGAACTCAACCGTAGACCCCCGCTCTAGCTCCTATCGGTCCCAGCTCCGAGTCTCCACCGTTATCCCCACTGGTTCCCCGAACCCATGCAGATCGGACGCATCTCCCAGGCTGAAAGGGACCGCCGGATGAGGGAGCGATGCTGTCTATATTGGCGTAAACCGGGCCATTTCGCTCTGCGCGTCCCGGGCTCCAGGAAACGCACGGTCCCGTGCAGACCTGGGGGACTCGTAACGGGAAACATAACATCCTTCCCCTCCATCCAACTCCCGCTCTGCTCATTCCAGTCACCCTTTCCTGGGATAATCACAAGCTACCCCTTCAAGCCTTGATAGACTCTGGAGCCGCGCAGGCAACTTTATGGACGGCACCTGGGCTAAGGAGAATGGCGTCCCTCTGAACCTCCTCACTGACCCCATGAGGGTTACTACATTGGATGGAAGCCTGGGACCTGGACTTGTCAACCGCATCACTGCCCCCTTACGACTATCAGTTTCCCAACACCAGGAAGTTATAAACTTTCATCTGATCCCTGTTCCGAGTTCCCTCTCGCCCTTGGCTACCCTGGCTGCACAGCCATAACCCTCTCATCGACTGGTCCGGTGGGCACTGTCAAGCAGTGGGTCCTACGTGCTAAGCCACTTGCATCTTCCCAGTTCCCGAGGTCTCCTCCTCGAGTCTCTAGAACCCATCGACCTGTCCCGAGTTCCCCAGTGTTACCATGACCTCGCCGGTATTCCAGCAAACAGAGGGCCACTACACTACCACCCCATAGACCTTACGATTGCCCCATCAACCTGTTTCAGGCACCTGCTCCCCAGAGGTCGGATCTTTTCCTATCTCCTCCCGAACGAGCTGCTATGGACACCTACATCAAGGACGCACTGGCAGCAGGCCTCATTCGTCCGCTCCAGCTCGCCCGCTGAGCAGGGTTTTTCTTTGTGGCCAAAAGACGGGGGGTTTACGCCCATGCATCGACTACCGGGGTCTCAACGCCATAACAGTCCGCAACCGCTACCCCTACCCCTTATGGCCACAGCTTTTGAGTTGCTCCAAGAAGCAGCCGATTCACCAAGCTGGATCTGCGGAACGCATACCATCTGGTGCGGATCAAACACGGTGACGAGTGGAAGACCGCCGTTCAACACGCCTACTGGTCACTATGAATACCTGGTGATGCCCTTCGGTCTGACCAACGCCTGGCTGTGTTCCAAGCGCTCATAAATGATGTGCTCAGGGATATGCTTAACATCTTTTGTTCGTTTACTAGATGACATCCTCATCTTTTCGAGCTCCCTTCAAGAACACACCAAACATAAAGTTAGACAAGTACTCCAAACGTCTCCTAGACAGCCATTTGTACGTTAAGCCGAAAAGTGTGAATTCCATGCCTCCCTAATACAATTCCTGGGATTTGTAGTGGAACCCGGTCGATCCAAATGGACTCCAGGAAGATAGAAGCGGTAGCGGACTGGCCCACTCCTAAGTCCGGTGAAGGAAGTTCAGCGCTTGGGCTTCAATAACTTTACCGCAAGTTCATCAGGAACTTCAGCTCGGTGGCAGCTCCCTCTCAGCGTTAACCAAGGGTGGCAACGCAAGGTTTCTGTGGGGAAAAGAAGCTGAGACGGCCCTTCCAAGGACTTAAGCAGCGCATCCTCTCTGCTCCCATCCTGACACTACCTACAGTGGAGGAACCGTTTGAGGTGGAGGCAGACGCCTCAGAGGTTGGTGTGTTGGCTGTTCTGTCTCAGAGGGGTGAAGACCAGAAGCTCCACCTTGCGCCTTTCTTCTCCCACCGGCTTACCCCGGCCGAGAGGAATTACGATGTGGGGATCGTGAACTCCTAGCGGTTAAGATGGCATTGAGGAGTGGAGACACTGGCTCGAGGGGGCTCGTCACAACCGTTTCAAGTGCTTACAGACCACAAAAATCTGGAGTTTATTCAGCAGGCGGCGTTGAACTCCAGACAAGCTCGATGGTCTCTCTTTTTCAATCGGGTTTCAGTTTATCTCACCTATCGGCCGGGTCGAAGAATCTCAAGCCAGACGCTGTTGTCTCGAGCTCCACGCCCCTGCCGTTAGAGAAGATACTGACATGCCTGTTCTTCCTACCGCTAAGATCGTGGCCTCGATCTCGCGGGCAAGTGGAGGACACCGTGAGACGAGCCCAAGCTACCGAACCGGGTCCGATAGGAGGGCTTGCCAATCGGTTGTTTGTCCCCAAGGCAGCGAGGTCCCAGGTTCTTCTGTGGGGACACTCTTCTCGCCTCACCTGTCATCCGGGAGTAGGTCGCACCTGGAGTTTATCCAGCGCCTAGTTCTGGTGGCCCACCATAAAAGAAGATGTCGACACCTTCGCTAAGGCCTGTCCCTGCAGCTGCCAGGGTAAATCCTCTCACCTCCGCCCTCAAGGACTCCTGCACCCTTTATCTATCCCCCACCGACCCTGGTCCCATATCTCGTTGGACTTCATTACTGGCCTCCCTCCGTCCTTTATACGACCATCCTAGTCATCATCGACCGGTTCTCCTAAGGCGTGCCAGTTCTGGCCCCCTGACTAAGTTACTCTTCGGCTAAGGAGACGGCTGAGCTGGTAATCAACCATGTGTTCAGAGTCTTCGGCATCCCTCAGGATATGGTTTCCGACAGAGGCCCCCAGTTCGCCTCGGTTTTGGAAGGCCTTCTGCCAGCTCATAGGGTCTACTGCCAGCCTATCTTCAGGGTACCACCCGGAGTCCAACGGCCAAACTGAAAGAATGAATCAGGAGCTGGAAACTGCCCTCAGGTGTATGGCCTCCAACCATCCGCCTACATGGTCATCGTTCATCGCTTGGGCTGAGTACGCCGCACAACACCTTGCGCTCCTCCTCCACTGGTATGTCCCCACACGAGTGTCAGTTTGGCTATGCCCCCTTTGTTCCCTGACCAGGAGGCTGAAGTCGGAGTGCCTTCGGCCCTGAGGTTCGTTAGACGCCTGTCGGCTTACGTGGAAGAAGGCCCGCCTCAATCTTCATGCGTTCTCACAGCGGTACCACGACAGGCCAACAGACGCCGCTGCCTCGGCCCCAACCTGCGCCCGGCCAGAGAGTCTGGCTCTCCACCAGAGACTTACCGCTACGGGTGGAGTCTCGCAAGCTGTCCCAGAGATACATCGGCCCCTTTAAAGTTGCCAGGAGAGTCAACCCAGTCACGACGCCTGCTTTTACCCAGATCTCTTAAGATTAATCCCACATTTCACGCTTTCCTTATTAAAACCTGTTGTTTTTCTCCCTTTGTCCCGCAGGCAGATCCCCCTCCGCCCGTGTCATCGGGCGGTCAGCGGCTTATACCGCCCAACCGGATACTGGACTCCGCCGGTGCAGCGGTCCTGGCAGTATCTGGTGGATTGGGAAGGCCACGGTCCCGAAGAGCGCTCCTGGGTTCCTGCCAGAGACATACTGGACCCTGACCTCATTCGTCAGTTTAGGTTCTCCACCCCGAAAGCTGGTAGGAACGTCAGGAGCCGCTCCTAGGGATTCTGTCAACGCTGGCCGGGTGGTTTCTGGGTTTTGACCACCTAGAGGCTCCCATTGTGTCCTTTGTCTGATCCTTTCTTTTCTTTTCCCCTTGTTTCTAGTTATTAATTGCACCTGTGCCTCGTTTCTCTCCTGTATGTATTTAAACCCTTAGTTTCCCTTAGTTCTTTGCTCTGTGTTTGTATGTCAGCACCCTGCCTCAGTGAAGCTGTGTATGTTCTTTGCTCCAGTTGGACTCCCTTGTGGAACTTTGTTTTTGGGTATCGTTTTTCCTGGATTATTCTTTTGAGACTACCTTTGTGAACATTGTTTTGGGTATTGTTATTTTTGGATCTCTCCTTTGAGACTTTCCTGGATGTTCCTCCTTTCTATGTGGATTTACCTTTGTCTTGGTGGACTATTTTTGGCCTGAAGTTCTTTCAGTTTTTTGTCTTTATTAAAATACACCATCTCTGTTACGGCTGTGTCTGCCTCATCTTCTGGGTTCTGCCAACTACCTGTGGCTCAGTTCGATAGGTGACTGGTTCTCACACCGGAGACCTGAGTTCACGACCTGGTCCTGACAACTACAGCCTCAAAGATCGCAATCCCTGGACTTTACTGTTCTCTCTCTCTCTCTCTTTCTAGCCTTGACCAGATTAGTAGTCAGATGTTGTATCCAATCACCTCTGAGGCAGAGCTGTGGTGTGTGTGTGCGTGCATGTGTGTGAGCTGTGGTGTGTGTGTGCGTGCATGTGTGTGAGCTGTGGTGTGTGTGTGCGTGCATGTGTATGAGCTGTGGTTGGTGCCGTGCTCTTCTTGTCTCTCGGAAGTCATGTAGAATGTTAATTCATTAGTTCACCTATCACAACGGGCCTGCACTCTCTCTTTCTGTCTCTCTCTCTGTCTCTCTCTCTCTCTGTGTGTCTCTCTCTGTCTCTCTCTCTCTGTCTCTCTCTCTCTGTGTGTCTCTCTCTCTCTCTCTGTCTCTCTCTCTGGTCACCCTATCCATCTCTCTACTTGAAGAGACATTCTCCTCCTTGCTCTGCTTTTCATGTTATTCTTGGGGCCATGAGTTTTTCTCAACGACGTGACCTACCCAGGAATAACCCCAGGTAATACTGTTCCACCACTCCACTGTTCATCCAGGCTTTGCAGCCACAGGCTAACACTTCTCGCTTCACTATTTGGGTTAGGAGACCTTCACTGTTTCTGTCTGACACACTTTTTAATGCTATGCTACAGGAGAGTTTTCCCTCAAGCTTCAGTGTTGCTGCTGTTCTGTAATTGTGTTCATATGAGAGTAGCGAACTCTATAGCCTCTACCATTCTTTCCCCTCAACTGTAAATCCCAGGTGCATTCTACCAGTTCATTTGTCAGCCCTCATATCATAAATATTTTATGTGAGTATTGTACAGGTGCCATTTTTTATGACGGTGGTATGGGCTAGGAAAATAAACATTCCTCCATGCCAGGTTGTGGCTGAAATGGAAAGTGACGTTTTGGTCTCCTCATATAGCTCTCTCTCACTTTCACTCTCTCACACACACACACACACACACGCACACACACAAATCAAGCCGTCTCCTACTGCCACGACTAGCTCTCAGTGTTTAACCTTTCCAGGTTCTGTCATGCTAATGTGGTGGGAACAAGAGCAGCAGTGCAGTAGTTATAAATACAGTGCCTCCTGCCAGATAGTATCATGTTGAAGTAAAGCTACAGGCCTAGAGGGCTGCTGTGTTTTAATAGAGATGCTCTCCTCTCCTCAACAAGCTCCCAGTCTCTGTGCCCTCCTGTGGTTTACTATCCATCTCTTTGGTGTGTGTCTCTCTCTGCCAACATCACAGGCTCTCTCGCTAGCTCTCTCAACACACACACACACACACAAGTGAGCATGCACAAATACACACACACACTGCTCAGCACCGAGTCCCCAGACCACCATGTGCTACAGGATACATACAGAACAGAGATCCTGTTTTAGCTGAGAATCATCATCACTTCTAATGAATGGTTTCCATCCTCGTACACTCACAGGAGCCAGGGCCAGGACAGGGGCCAGGGCCAGGACAGGACAGGAGCCAGGGCAAGACCAGGAGCCAGGGCCAGGCCAGGGAAGTGTGTGCTTTTGATAAGCATGGCTGGCTGGCCCCTGTCCTGGCCAGGACAGGACAGGGGCCAGGGCCAGGGCCAGGACAGGACAGTGGCCAGGGCAGGAGCCAGGGCCAGGCCAGGATAGGACAGGACAGGAGCCAGGGACAGGACAGGAGCCAGGGCCAGGACAGGACAAGAGCAAGGCCAGGACAGGAGCCAGGGCCAGGCCAGGGAAGTGTGTGCTTTTGATAAGCATGGCTGGCTGTATTTTCCTTGGCCCAGTATCTCCTAGCTCTCTCCTAGCTGCCCTCTTAGACACAGAGCAGCCATACTGCACTATAAGTACACATTGGAGACTCTATTTCATTTCATCAACTTCTCCTTTCCTTCCTAGAGAGATCCCCCCTTTTTTGAAGAGATGGAAGGAAAGAGAAAACTTTAATCAACTTGTGAGGCTTAACCCCATCTGTAATCTCTTTCTAGCTGCAATCCCGAGCCAACACTTGCAAACGATTACCCTGCCAGTACCCAGGAGGCTCTCTGATTGGCTTGTTTGGTTAGTGTAATCCAGGGAGCTGCTACAGTCTCCTTTCCTCAGCTGGCTGGTGGGTAGCTGGCTGTGTGGGGAGTTGGGCTGAATTGAGTGGAGGCTGTCTGTTATGAACCCACCAGCCACAGCTCTCAGCTCTCTGAACTGTAGATGTGAGGTGTATTAAAACCAGACGGTGAGGGGTAGAACGTTAGAGTTATAATGTGGTGAGGCAGGGAGGCAGTGAGGCGTGCTGTGGGGGATACCCTCCTGCTCCCCAGACCTCCCTCGCCATCCTCCCCTCCCTCCCTGTCACTGGGCTGTTCTTACAGTCGCCACTCCACTCCTGGACCAGCCTGGCTGTCTCTACTGCTGGCAACTCTCCCGGCTAAACGCAGGCAGGGCTGGAGAAGTCATCCTCTCCTCCTCTCTCTCCTCTCCCCCTCCCTCCCTCCCCCAGTGCCTCACTCTACCAGAGGAGGCAGTTTGGCTTGTGCTCTAACTCAGATAAACAACACAGATGAGAAATAAAGACTCACTCCAACAGCACCTGGTGTCCTGTACTATCCTGTTCTTTTCTGTACTGTTACTGTCCTGTACTGTTACTGTCATGTTACTGTCCTGTTCTTTTCTGTACTGTTACTGTCCTGTACTGTTACTGTCATGTTACTGTCCTGTTCTTTTCTGTACAGTTACTGTCCTGTACTGTTACTGTCATGTTACTGTCCTGTACTGTACTGTACTGTCCTGTTACTGCCCTGCCCTGTACTGTTACTGTCCTGTACTGTTACTGTCATGTTACTGTCCTGTACTGTACTGTACTGTCCTGTACTGTACTGTCCTGTACTGTCCTGTACTGTTACTGTCATGTTACTGTCCTGTACTGTTACTGTCCTGTTACTGTCCTGTACTGTACTGTTACTGTCCTGTCCTGTGCTGTCCTGTACTGTTACTGTCCTGTTACTGTCCTGTACTTTACTGTCCTGTCCTGTTATTGTCCTGTTCTGTTACTGTCCTGTCCTGTTACTGTTACTGTCCTGTACTGTACTGTCCTGTACTGTTACTGTTACTGTCCTGTCACTGTCCTGTACCTGTCCTGTCCTGTACTGTACTGTATTGTTACTGTACCTGTCCTGTACTGTCCTGTCCTGTACTGTTATTGTCTTGTTCTGTTACTTTCCTGTCCTGTTACTGTGACTGTCCTGTCCTGTAATGTTACTGTCCTGTCCTGTACTGTTACTATCCTGTACTGTACTGTTACTGTCCTGTTCTGTACTGTTACTGTCCTGTTACTGTCCTGTACTGTTACTGTCCTGTACTGTACTGTCCTGTACTGTTACAGTTACTGTCCTGTACTGTTACTGTCCTGTCCTGTTACTGTACTGTACTGTACTGTTACTGTTACTGTCCTGTCCTGTTACTGTTACTGTCCTGTCCTGTTACTGTCCTGTTTCTGTCCTGTCCTGTACTGTCCTGTTACTGTCCTGTTGCTGTCCTGTTACTGTCCTGTTCTGTACTGTTGCTGTCCTGTTACTGTCCTGTACTGTTACAGTTACTGTCCTGTGCTGTTACAGTCCTGTACTGTTACTGTTACTGTTACTGTCCTGTCTTGTACTGTACTGTACTGTACTGTTCTGTACTGTCCTGTTACTGTCATGTCCTGTTACTGTCATGTCCTGTCCTGTCCTGTACTGTACTGTCCTATTATTGTCCTGTTCTGTTACTGTCCTGTCCTGTTACTGCTACTGTCCTGTCCTGTAATGTTACTGTCCTGTACTGTTACTGTTCTGTTACTGTCCTGTCACTGTTACTGTTACTGTTACTGTCCTGTCCTGTACTGTTACTGTTACTGACCTGTTACTGTCCTGTACTGTTACTGTCCTGTTACTGTCCTTTACTGTACTGTTACTGTACTGTACTGTACTGTACTGTTACTGTCCTGTCCTGTCCTGTTACTGTACTGTTACTGTACTGTTACTGTACTGTTACTGTCCTGTCTGCTACTGTCCTGTCCTGTCTGCTACTGTACTGTCCTGTCCTGCTCCTGTACTGTACTGTCCTGTACTGTGTTTGTTCTCGTTCATAGTAGTGGTACTATCCAAAAGGATCCTACAGGGTATATACTCAAATACATTGTTCTAGAAAAGGTAATTTTCCTAACGACAAATTGTGTGCTTGCTTCAGCTGTCCAAAAGTAGTTTATGTTAGTGGAATAATTGCATTTTTTTAAGTCAACATCCAGTGACCTCCAAGTTGCTGAATATTTCCTTATCTGTCTAACTCCTAGCTGAATATTTCCTTATCTGTCTAACTCCTAGCTGAATATTTCCTTATCGGTCTAGCTCCTACTGTAGGTGTATTCTTGTGTCTCTCTCTCTGCAGGTGACAGCGACAGACGCGGACGGCGGCTCCTTCGGATCCATCAGCTACTCTCTGGGGTCAGGCATCAACAGTGCTGTCCCCTCCCAGTTCTCTGTAGGGAAGGAGACAGGACAGATCTGTACCAACGTGGCTCTAGACAGGGACCAGGGACCATCCAGCTACGACTTTACTGTCACCGCCGTAGACGGGGTGAGTCTCCGCAAATCTCCTACTGTATCTCTCCTTCCCTCTGCACTCTTCCCTCTATTACCCTCCACTATTGATCTCTCCCTCCACCTCCCTCAACCTCTCCCTCCACCTCCCTCACCCTCTCCCTCAACCTCTCCCTCCACCTCCACCTCCCTCAACCTCTCCCTCAACTTCTCCCTCCACCTCCACCTCCCTCAACCTCTCCCTCCACCTCCACCTCCCTCAACCTCTCCCTCCAACTCCCTCAACCTTTCCCTCCACCTTTCCCTCCACCTCCCTCAACTTCTCCCTCCACCTCCTCAACCTCTCCCTCCACCTCCCTCAACCTCTCCCTCCACCTCTCCCGCCACCTCCCTCAACTTCTCCCTCCACCTCCTCAACCTCTCCCTCAACCTCTCCCTCAACCTCTCCCTCCACCTCCCTCCAACTCCCTCAACCTTTCCCTCCAACTCCCTCAACCTCTCCCTCCACCTCCCTCAACCTCTCCCTAACAAGTCCAGTAGTGGACGGGGTGAGTCCGTGCTCTCTTCTAACTCCCCTCCTTTCTTCTCCCTCCCTCCACATCTCTCCACCCTCCTCTCTCTCTAGACCCACTTCTTAGCTATCTCTCCATCCTCATCCAATGGCTACATCCCAAATGGCACCATATTCCCTATGTAGTCAATTCCCTTTGACCTGAGCCCTATGGAATAGAGTGCCATTTGGCACATAGTCTAATCTCATCTCTCCCTGTGAGTACATTAAACCCCTGACAGTGATCTTTTAAAGCAGTGTTTTTCCCAGTGTTTATCGCAGCAGGGTTAAACGAAGAAAAACTACAGTACACTGGTGATATTGATGCTTCCAACAATTGAATTGATCTTTTTAACTGACATTTCACAGCAGGGTTCCAGCAGACATATAGCTAGCAGAACCCTGGCTATTAGACGCAGCTATAGAGCCAGAGCCAGGATAGCTAGTAGAGAGAGGGGAGCAGCTCCCCAGCCAGGCAGAGCAGAACACAGCAGAGCAGAAAGTATTTCATTAGTGCAGCCAAATAAAATAGTCTGAATGAGTCTTTCTGGCAGGGCTGTGCTGTGAATGGCTCTCCCTGGCAGGGCTGTGCTGTGAATGGCTCTCCCTGGCAGGGCTGAGCTGTGAATGACTCTCCCTGGCAGGGCTGTGCTGTGAATGGCTCTCCCTGGCAGGGCTGTGCTGTGAATGACTCTCCCTGGCAGGGCTGTGCTGTGAATGACTCTCCCTGGCAGGGCTGTGCTGTGAATGACTCTCCCTGGCAGGGCTGTGCTGTGAATGACTCTCCCTGGCAGGGCTGTGCTGTGAATGAGTTTCCCTGGCAGGACTGTGCTGTAGCGCTACACGCCAAATCCTACTTGAAAGTAAAAGGGTAGAAATGAAAGGAAATCACTGCAGTCATGGTAAAATAATCAGTGAAGAGAGAGAGAGAGAGAGAGAGAGAGAGAGAGAGAGAGAGAGAGAGAGAGAGAGAGAGAGAGAGAGAGAGAGAGAGAAAAGCCTCCAACGTCAGGCGGACTGACAGACAGACAGGAACGCAGGTAGGCAGACAGACAGGCAGACAGACAGAAACGCAGACAGACAGAAACGCAGGCAGGCAGTAAGTCAGACACAGACAGACATGCAGACAGTGAGACAGACAGACAGTCAGACAGACAGGCAGACAGTCAGACAGACAGACAGGCAGTTAGGCAGGTAGGCAGGCAAGCAGATGGACAGATAGACAGACAGGCATGCAAGGAGACAGGCAGCAGTAATATTTAATAAGTTGGACCGCTGCTCCTCCCTCCTCCTCCTCCCTCCTCCCTCCTCCTCCTCTCTCCTCCCTCCTCCTCCGTCTCAGTAGTCCGGCCAAATGAAAAGCCTGCTCTGTATTCTGTTCAGAACAAGCCGCCAAGGAAACAGAGCTCTATGCTCTGTGGCGGCGGTAGCGAGCCCTCTCACCTCCCTCAGATCCTGACAGATTGCTGTTTCCCTGGGGAAGCTATCAATCCGTATCCTTCCACCAACCTGCCAGGACTAGATTGTAGAGTCAGACATTTTTACAGGGTTCCTGCTGATTTTAACCTGCTCTATTAATGTGGTCTAACTCTTTTTTTCATTTTTTTTAACCACTTTGTCCTGCTGATATACAACAGCATGTGAAGTCTAGTAGAACAGAGGGCTTTTTGTCCTTAGAAGTGGTGCAAGCCCAACACCTAACTCACTTCAGCTGGGCTTTGATATAAAGGGGGGAAAGGTGCTCAGCTTAACTAAGGCACATTGAAATCCAAAACCTTCCTACCCCAGGACACTGTGGTGACCTTTCCAGAAAATTCACCAACATCAACAAACCAACACAGAATGGCACTGACACATCTAACACATGCCTTTTAGATTCATTGACAGATTTTCCTCTCTGTTTCCCTGCAGGGCGGTCTGAACTCCATGGCCTATGTCAGGGTTGACCTGCTGGACATCAACGACAACAGACCAGTCTTCTACCCTGTGAGCTACGCCGTCAGCCTCAGCTCCCAGAGTGCACCTGGCACCTCTGTCGTCAAGGTTACGGCCCTTGACCCCGACACTGGGGAGAACGGGAGGGTCACGTAGCGAACCGTCCCCGGGGGCAACTCCCCCTTTTTCACCCTCAACAAAGACACAGGTTGGCGCTTTTACTGTAATACAGATTTAACTATGAACAAAAATAAACTTTTCTTTTGTATTTTAGTAATTTTTGTAACTTTTACTTTTACCCTTTTTCGTAGTAGTTTGGTAGTTACAGTAGTTACAGTCTTGTCTCATCGCTGCAACTCCCATACGAACTCGGGAGAGGTGAATGTCGAGAGCCGCGCGTCCTCCGGAACACGACCCACGGCTCTTAACCGGGAAGCCAGCCGCACCAATGTGTCGGAGGAAACACCGTGCTCCTGGCGATCGTGTGAGCGTGCACTGCGCCCGGCCCGCCACAGGAGTCGCTAGTGCGCGATGGGACAAGGACATCCCTGCCGGCCAAACCCTCCCCTAACCCGGACGACGCTGTGTGTACAATATGTGTGTGTGTCCATCCTCTTGAGTTGTGTCTGACCTTGAACACTGTGTTTTGTGTCCTTTCTCCACCAGGTGTGATCTCCCTGTCCCGGTCGCTGCATGGCAAGGCCAACACGGTGATCCCCTTGGTGGTTTCAGCCCAGGACGGAGGGGGTCTGGCAGCACTGGTCAACGCCCGGGTCAACATCAGTGTGGTGGCAGGCCTGGTGGCGCCCCCTGTGTTCGAACACAGCCAGTACAGCTTCACTGTGTCTGAGGACGTACTGCGAGGGACTGAGGTTGGCGTTGTACAGGCCATCAGTAAGAACGGTGGGTGTGACTTTGAGTTGGAACTTCTGATTGGTTAAGGACGGCTAACATTTGTTTAAAAGCATGCATGTGTGTGTGGGGGTATGTGTGTGTGTGGGGGTATGTATGAATGTGTGCATGTGTGTGTGTGTGTGGGGGGGTATGTGTGTGTGTATATGTGTGTGTGTGGGGGTATGTGTGTGTGTATTTGTGTGTGTGTGGGGTATGTGTGTGTGGGGGTATGTGTGTGTGTATGTGGGGGTATGTGTGTGTGTATTTGTGTGTGTGTGGGGGTGTGTGTGTGTGGGGGTATGTGTGTGTGTGTGTGTGTGTGTGTGTGTGTGTGTGGGCAGTATGTGCTGAAAGGACTCACTGGGGTGTTCTGTGCTCCCTCTTTGCTCCCTGTACCAATTGTTCAAATAGGCAGCGAGCCACTGTACACACCTCGTTTAGAAATCACATTAATCACACATTCCATCCCAGCACATTGTTTTTATAATCATTACTTTGGATATTTAGGGCTCTGTCATAGTGTAAAAGACTTGACAAATGACTGAGGGGGAGTATATTGTAACTGAAGTGCTCTCTGCCTGGTCTGGCCCTGGTCTCCTCGTCTGGAGTGGCTCTGGATCTTGTCAACTCGCTTCAAAAGATACAAATAAACTCCCACACACACACACACACACACTTGCATCTGTATTCACACACATGCACTAACACACGCACACACCCACACAGATATACACTCATGCTACTGTACACACACATCACAACTGCTACTACCATGATTGCTAAATACTGCACAATTTAAACACTTGCCCAACAATCCCCCCTTCTGCAATACACGTGTAAATATTGGACTATAAATTGTGCCTTCCTGTATTATACTTTATTATCTTTATTTTTTTTAAACCCTTTTTCTCCCCAATTTCGTGGTATCCAGTTGGTAGTTACAGTCTTGTCTAATCGCTGCAACTCCCGTACGGACTCGGGAGAGGCGAAGGTCGAGTGCCGTGCGTCCTCCGAATCACAACCCAGCCAAGCTGCACTGCTTCTTGACACAATGCCCACTTAACCCGGAATCCAGCCGCACCAATGTGTCGGAGGAAACACTGTACACCTGGTGACCGTGTCAGCGCCCGGCCCTCCACAGGAGTCGCTAGTGCGCGATGGGACAAACCCTCCCCTAACCTGGACGACGCTGGGCCAATTGTGTGCCACCCCATGGGTCTCCCGGTCGCGGCCGACTGCGACAGAGCCTGAACTTGAACCCAGAATCTCTAGTGGAACAGCTAGCCTTAGACCACTGCGCCACTCAGGAGGCGTTGTTGCATTGTTGAGAAGGAACCTGCAAGTAAGCATTCCGTTGGACAGTGTATACCATGTGTATCCTGTACATACGGGATAATAATAATACATTAAACATTAAACTTCCCCTGTCTGTTCCCAGGCGTCCCAAGTAAGGACATCCTGTACAGCATCTCCTCTGGAGACCCTGCTGGCTACTTCACCGTGGACCCAGAGAGCGGAGCCCTGCGGACCAGCCTTCCCATGGACCACGAGGCGCAGCCTTCTCTAACCCTGGAGCTCCAGGCTCGTAGCGGCAGCCCCCCTGCCTTCGGTCAGACCCGCGTCCACATCACCATCCAGGACATCAACGACAACGCTCCTGTTTTCCTGCCCTCCTCTTCTGAGTCTCTCCTCCTCCCGGAGCACACAGAGATGGGGACTGTGGTCTACCGCGTCCAGGCCCAAGACCGGGACTCCGGTATCAATGGCCAGGTGACCTTTGACCTTTCCACCACCGCGACCTCAAGTGGTGGTCAAAGAACCTTTTCCATGGAGCGCAGCACGGGGGAGATCCGGCTGGTTGGCGGGCTGTCGTACGACGTAACACCGCGCTACGACCTGACGGTGACAGCTAAAGATGGCGGCGCGCCCCAGCTGAGCTCTACCATGATGCTTGTGGTGCACGTCCAGGCGGAGAACGACCACGGTCCCGTGTTCGATACTCTGACCTACCGCGTGGAGCTGAGGGAGAACACGCCGCTCAGCACACGCTTCCTACAGGTACGTTCAGTAGATTGTTCAACTAACTTTCAACAACATTTCAACTAACTATCCCTAACCGTAACCCCAGCAAGCTGTTATGTATCAACAGAGTTGCAGTTGATAGGTTGTTGATAGTTTGAGTATCTGTAGATCGTCTACAGGGGACTATCCAAATAATGTGCAAACCTTTATCGTCACCAAGAGGAAAACTGTCTTGAAACCAATTCTGCTGTATATAACAAAAGGATATTGAGGGCAGGTTTCCCAGACCCAGACTACAGTAATCCTATCCTGGAATAAAAACAATTAGAATTTCCATTGAAATAATTGAATTAATCTGTATCGGGGAAACCGTCCCAATATCTGCTACACTTCATGTATACTGTTCATCTACAGGTTGAAAGGGGAACATTGTCTTTGCTGTATATAACAATAGACATAATATCTCACATATCAAAAAGAATGGTCAGTTCTCTGATGTTTTGGCTGTATATGTATTTCTAATTAAGTACATCCATCTACAGGTGCGAGCTCTGAGCCAGGACACCACGGGTTCAGGGTCCTCCTCTCCATTGGCATTCCACCTGAGGCCTGACGGAGACGCAGCAGGGTTTGGCATCGCAGCAGACAGCGGCTGGCTGTTTGTGAAGAGCGCCCTGGACAGAGAGGTGAGGGACATGTGACAAGAAGATATACAGTGGGGCAAAAAAGTATTTAGTCAGCCACCAATTGTGCAAGTTCTCTCACTTAAAAAGATGAGAGAGGCCTGTAATTTTCATCATAGGTACACTTCAACTATGACAGACAAAATGAGGAAAAAAATCCAGAAAATCACATGGTAGGATTTTTAATGAATTTATTTGCAAATTATGGTGGAAAATAAGTATTTGGTCACATACAAACAAGCAAGATTTCTGGCTCTCACAGACCTGTAACTTCTTCTTTAAGAGGCTCCTCTGTCCTCCACTCGTTACCTGTATTAATGGCACCTGTTTGAACTTGTTATCAGTATAAAAGACACCTGTCCACAACCTCAAACAGTCACACTCCAAACTCCACTATGGCCAAGACCAAAGAGCTGTCAAAGGACACCAGAAACAAAATTGTAGACCTGCACCAGGTTGGGAAGACTGAATCTGCAATAGGTAAGCAGCTTGGTTTGAAGAAATCAACTGTGGGAGCAATTATTAGGAAATGGAAGACATACAAGACCACTGATAATCTTCCTCGATCTGGGGCTCCACGCAAGATCTTACTCCGTGGGGTCAAAATGATCACAAGAACGGTGAGCAAAAATCCCAGAACCACACGGGGACCTAGTGAATGACCTGCAGAGAGCTGGGACCAAAGTAACAAAGCCTACCATCAGTAACACACTACGCCGCCAGGGACTCAAATCCTGCAGTGCCAGACGTGTCCCCCTGCTTAAGCCAGTACATGTTCAGGCCCGTCTGAAGTTTGCTAGAGAACATTTGGATGATCCAGATGAGGATTGGGAGAATGTCATATGGTCAGATGAAACCAAAATAGAACTTTTTGGTAAAAACTCAACTCATCGTGTTTGGAGGACAAAGAATGCTGAGTTGCATCCAAAGAACACCATACCTACTGTGAAGCATGGGGTGGAAACATCATGCTTTGGGACTGTTTTTCTGCAAAGGGACCAGGACGACTGATCCATGTAAAGGAAAGAATGAATGGGGCCATGTATCGTGAGATTTTGAGTGAAAACCTCCTTCCATCAGCAAGGGCATTGAAGATGAAACGTGGCTGGGTCTTTCAGCATGACAATGATCCCAAACACACCGCCCGGGCAACGAAGGAGTGGCTTCAGTGAAGCATTTCAAGGTCCTGGAGTGGCCTAGCCAGTCTCCAGATCTCAACCCCATAGAAAATCTTTGGAGGGAGTTGAAAGTCCGTGTTGCCCAGCGACAGCCCCAAAACATCACTGCTCTAGAGGAGATCTGCATGGAGGAATGGGCCAAAATACCAGCAACAGTGTGTGAAAACCTTGTGAAGACTTACAGAAAACGTTTGACCTCTGTCATTGCCAACAAAGGGTATATAACAAAGTATTGAGATAAACTTTTGTTATTGACCAAATACTTATTTTCCACCATAATTTGCAAATAAATAAATTAAAAATCCTACAATGTGATTTTCTGGATTTCTTTTTCTCATTTCGTCTGTCATAGTTGAAGTGTACCTATGATGAAAATTACAGGCCACTCTCATCTTTTTAAGTGAGAGAACTTGCACAATTGGTGGCTGACTAAATACTTTTTTGCCTCACTGTATAAACCTTTCCAGACCCGCACACGGAATGCTCCTTTAAGCCACTTTCATTGACATAGATCATGTAGATCTCATTCATGTTGACATTAGACTTCTTTAGAGCCCTGAAAACATCTGACTAACTTTCATTTATAATGTAATGTCCCTTTAATGTGCGTCCATACCCAGGTGAAGGACATGTACATGTTGATGGTTCTGGCCACGGCGGGCCACGGGCAGCTGAAGAAGACAGGCAGTGCCACGGTGAGGGTGTCGGTGACCGATGAGAACGACAACTCTCCCCGTCTGATCCAGGAGAGGGCTTTCCTGGCTGTGAGAGAGAACCTTCCGGCGGGGTCAGGGTTCGGACGTGTGTCGGCTACGGACCGCGACATGGGCCTCAACGGCAGGCTCAGTTACAGACTCCTACACCCAGACAGACACTTCCAGATCAACTCACACACAGGTAGTTCAAAGACTGGTTAATGAATGGAATAAAAAAATATACACTGAGTGTACAAAACATTAAGAACACCTTCCTAATATTGAGTTACACCCCCACCTTTTGCCCTCAGAACAGCCTCAATTCGTCGGGGCATGAACTCTTCAAGATGTCGAAAGTGTTCCACAGGGATGCTGGCCCATGTTGACTCCAATGCTTCCCACAGTTGTGTCAAGTTGGCTGGATGTCCTTTGGGTGGTGGACTATTCTTGAAACACACGGGAAACTGTTGAGCATGAAAAACCCAGCAGCGTTGCAGTTCTTGATACAAACCGGTGCGCCTGACACCTACTACCATACCCCGTTCAATGGCACTTTGTCTTGCTCATTCACCCTCTGAATGGAACACATTCACAATCCATGTTTCAATTGTCTCAAGGCTTAACAATCCTTTAACCTGTCTTCTCCCCTTCATCTACACTGATTGAAGTGGATTTAATAAGTGGCATCAATAAGGGATCACAGCTTTCCCCTGTATTCACCTGGTCATCTGGTCAGTCTATGTCATGGAAAGAGCAGGTGCTCCTAATGTTTTGTACACTCAGTGTATAACAACTTTATATTTACCACAGGCACTTCAAATGTGGCATTCAGAATAGACACACAACACTACACTTTACATGACCATTCATTCTCACTCCTTCTCCTACTGCAGACCCCTGGCCTGTCTCTGGCCTGTCTGTTCTCTGTGATAGTAAATCATGTTATCTGCAGTGTTGAGGGTCCTGCTGGGCCCTAATTGGCCTGCTGTGACTGTGGGACTGTGTGTAGCCGCTCTCCAGGGGCTGATCATTCTAACCTCCACTGCAGCTGTTCAGGTTCCTGCCATGCCTTTGTGTGTGTATGTGTGCGTGTTTGTGGGTGCGTGGGTGCATGTGTGTGTGTGTTTGTGTGTGATCAAAGACTACTGTCTCTCCCTTTAATTTCTCATCATTACTCCTCTCCCTCCTATCTCTCTCACTCTCGCTCTCTCTCCTCCATCCCTGTCCTCTCCCTCAGGTGAGATCAGTACCCGTGTAGGTCTGGACAGGGAGCAACAGAGTAGTTACCAGGTGTTGTTGGTGGTTCAGGATGGAGGTACTCCCCCGAGCAGCGCTACAGGGACAGCCTTTATCACCGTCCTGGATGAGAACGACAACACTCCCTCCTTCAGACACAGCCAGCCTGGCAGAGGACTGACCATGCAGGTAATACTGAGGCTGCGTCTCAAATGGCACCCTATTCTCTATATTATACACTACTTTTGACCAGGGCCCTTAGAGCATGGGGTCTTACATGATATGTTAGTGGTCAACGTTGAGAAGAAAACAAAGTCATCGTTTTACCTTATGATTTCCTTCTGTAGGTGATGGAGGGTCAGGCACCAGGTCTACAGCTGGGGAAAGTACAGGCCAATGACCCTGATGAGGGAGAGAACGGCACTATATACTACTCCATGTCAGGTGAGAGAGGGATGGAAGGAGGGAGAGAGAGGGAGGGATTGTGTGTGAGTTAATGATTGAAGAGTACATTTTTTTATGCTATTTTCTACAGTTGAGTGATTATGTGAGGAATGCATTGTTTTCTTCCAAAAAAACTCTGTAAAAATTTATAGCTGCACTTCTCGCTCACTCTTTCTCTCCCTCCCTCCCTCCTCTACAGGTCCCAGAGCAGAGCGTTTCTCTCTGAACCCTACTACAGGTGAACTGCATTCCTCCTCTCCTCTGAGTCGCTCTGACAGAGCTGAGTACAGCTTCACTGTGACCGCCACTGACCGAGGCCAGCCATCTCACAGCGCTACCTGTACACTACACATACAGGTAAGACCCCTAGCCCCTAACCCCTAGCCCCTACCTCCTTCCCTCTCACAGCGCTACCTGTACACTACACATACAGATGAGAGCCCTACCCCCTAACCCCTAGCCCCTACCTCCTCCCCTCTCACAGCGCTACCTGTACACTACACATACAGATGAGAGCCCTGCCTCAGACTGCTATCTCCTATCCCCTACCACCTTCCTTCTTACTGACCTAGATGTTTTCTAATAGTAAAGGTCAGAAAACTACTAGATCAACATTATCTATCAAATATCCCACATTAAACTAAAGTACTGAGAAAAGTACTAAGTCAAGCTTGCTCTAGATGTCTGGCTCCTCACAACAAAGTTGTTCCAAATAGACATGTCAGGCTGAGTTCTGACAACCTTCCCTCCCTCCTTTTCCGCCCTCCCTTCTCCTCCTCCTTGACTTTTCAAAAGGGGAATTTCTCTTTGAGTAAAAGATGGAAAACTAGGTATGAATCAAGTGCTCTCATCTGGCCCATGATGATCACCAGCTGGGATTCCTCTGATAAAGGCCATACTGAATGACTTCAACACTTTTAATACAGTAGCCCCGCTTCAATACGACACCACCTGGGATATGCACCCACATAAAATACACCATTCAAGTTAATTGAATTAATATTTAATGTACAACTAAATAGTGACCGGCCAGGCCAGCACAATGGAAGGAACTCTGTAGCTGTAAATCCAATGTGCATCCCAAATGACACCCTATTCCCTGTATGGTGCACTTCTTTTGACCAGTGCCCTATGTAGGGAATGGGTGCCATTTGGAACGCAAACCCAGAACCTTTAAGGTTCCAGGAAAATAGAAGGGTCTTGTAATGGCTACAGTAAAACAGCTTCTCTGGGTTACTTTTTTCAACAAAAAAAATCCTTCCCTCATTTCTCCTGTTCTTCTGACATAAGAATGTGAGTAATAATTAGTGTGTAATAGGATTAAACAGGGCTGTGTTGTTCTTGTCTGTTGACGCGTTTCTATCACGTCATCATTTCAGACCCTCACACCGTCCAAGACAAGTACAGCAGTAGGGACAGGATATGATCTCACTAATTCTAACGCTTGGTGATGTTCAATTTGCCGCTTAATGTGGAGTTAATTTACAGTTTGTCATATTATGTTTCATAAAGAGCATGGGCTGTTTAGTGACTGCCAACATAGTGGTGCTGAATAGTGTAGCTGGTTTATCGAGGTATTGTAGGCTGTAATGAATTAAGCATCAACAAGGATTTGTTGAGAAGAAAAATGGATAAGCGCACAAAACTATTTTATTTTCCTTCCTCTCTCTCTCTCTGTCTCGCTCAGATATTTAAACCCTGTGACTCCATCCCCTGCTTAGAGCTGAACTGAAAAACAGGATTATTAGAACAATGTGTCATATGTGTAACTTCTGGTGCCTGTTTCCATACAAAGGGGAGCGATGCATCAAAGCTGCGGTCTTTCATGTTCTTCTGATTGGTCATCAAGGGAGGTGTAAAAACTCAGTACTGTAGATGACCGAGCCCTGCCTACTGCAGCGAGATCTGAAAGATCACTACAATTTCCTTTTCTGATTATTAGTACTTTCATCCCTTATTATTTTTCCTGGCAATGACATGCCTATCTGTTTAAATGTGATTAGCGCTAGCAGTTTGTAAAAAAAAAATCTTAAAACGTTCAGTTTCTTTTATTCCTAATGAGGAAATAGAGTGGGTTGGTTGAAATCTGTTTCTGGTTCACAGCATCCCGTTCAATATTTTGATTCTTTAGCGTTGTATTGGAAAATGTAGCTCCAACTGCCACTTTGTACAATGGTCATTATTAGGAACATACAGTGCATTCGGAAAGTATTCAGACCCCTTGAATCTTTCCACTTTAAGTTACAGCCTTATTCTAAAATAGATTAAATATTTTTTTCCCCTCATCAATTTACACATAATGACAAAGCAAAAACAGGTTTTTAGAAATGTTTGCAACATTTTTATGAAAATAAAAATAGGTTATTTAAATAAGAATTCAGACCCTTTGCTATGAGACTCGAAATTGAGCTCAGGTGCATCCTGATTCAATTGATCATCCTTGAGATGTTTCTTAATTGGACATGATTTGGAAAAGCACACACCTGTCTATATGAGTTGACAGTGCATGTCAGAGTATAAACCAAGCCATGAGGTCGAAGGAGTTGTCCGTAGAGCTCAGAGACAGGATTGTGTTGAGGCACAGATCTGGGAAAGGATACCAAAAAATGTCTGCAGCATTGAAGAGCACAGTGGCCTCCATCATTCTTAAATGGAAGAAGTTTGGAACCACCAAGACTCTTCCTAGAGCTGGCTGCCCGGGCCAAACTGAGCAATCGTGGGAGAAGGGCCTTAGTCAGGGAGGTGACCAAGAACCCGATGTTCACTCTGACAGAGCTCCAGAGTTCCTCTCAAGGAGAATGGGAGAACCTTCCAGAAGGACAACAATCTCTGAAGCAGTCCACCAATCAGGCCTTTATGGTAGAGTAGCCAGACGGAAGCCACTCCTCAGTAAAAGGAACATGACAGCCCGCTTGGAGTTTGCCATAAAGGCACCTAAATGACTCTCAGACCATGAGAAACAAGATTCTCTGCTCTGATAAAACCGAGATTGAACTCTTTAGCCTGAATGCCAGCACATCTGGAGGAAACCTGGCGCCATCCCTACGTTGAAGCATGGTGGTGGCAGCATCATGTGTGGATGTTTTTTAGCGGCAAGGACTGGAAGACTTGTCAGGATCGAGGGAAAGATGAACGGAGCAAAGTACACAGAGATCCTTGATGAAAAGCGCTCTGGAGCAGGTTAGGAGCGCAGACTCAGGCGAAGGTTCACCTTCCAACAGGACAACGACCCTAAGCACACAGCCAAGACAATGCAGGAGTGGCATTGGGACAACTCTCTGAATGTCCTTGAGTGGCCCAGCCAGAGCCTGGACTTGAACCCATCCAAATATCTCTGCGAAGACCTGAAAATAGCTGTGCAGCGACGCTCCCCATCCAACCTGACAGAGCTTGCGAGGATCTGCAGAGAAGAATGGGAGAAACTCCCCAAATTCAGGTGTGCCAAGCTTGTAGCGTCATACCCAAGAAGAATCAAGGCTGTAATCGCTGCCAAAGGTGCTTCAAAAAAGTACTGAGTAAAGGGTGTGAATACTTATGTAAAAGTGATATCAGTTTTTATTTTATGTCTAAATTAGCAAAAAAATCGAAAAAACTGTTTTTTCTTTGCCATTATGGGTTAGTGTGTGTAGATTGATGAGGGGGATTGTTTTTTAATCCGTTTTAGAATAAGGCGGTAACGTAACAAATTGTGGAAAAAGTGAAAGGGTCTGAATACTTTACGAATGCACTGTAGCGTGAGTCTGCTGAGTGTTGATATTCAGCTATCTTGCTAAATGGATTATCATTAACTGTCAGGATATTCATAGTTGCTAATAATGTCACTCAACAGTTAATAGATTGTTTGAAGATCCCAGTTATAAGAAACATTGATTAGCTTGCTACTAATTTCATCCTCCAGCTGACTCACAATTGAGCCTGGTGATGAAGTTAGCTAGCTACAAACATTTAACACCAATATATTGATGATATACAGTATGCTAACCATATCCCTATCTGTCTGACCGTAGGTCCTGAGTGGTGTATTGAGGATATACAGTATGCTAACCATATCCCTATCTGTCTGACCGTAGGTCCTGAGTGGTGTATTGAGGATATACAGTATGCTAACCATATCCCTATCTGTCTGACCGTAGGTCCTGAGTGGTGTATTGAGGATATACAGTATGCTAACCATATCCCTATCTGTCTGACCGTAGGTCCTGAGTGGTGTATTGAGGATATACAGTATGCTAACCATATCCCTATCTGTCTGACCGTAGGTCCTGAGTGGTGTATTGAGGATATACAGTATGCTAACCATATCCCTATCTGTCTGACCATAGGTCCTGAGTGGTGTATTGAGGATATATGCTTACCAAATCCCAATCTCTCTGTCCACAGGTCCAGAGTGCGAGCAGAGCTCCTTCCAAAGCCAACTCCCTCTCCATGTCCTTCAACTCCGTCGAGGAGGCCAAACCGGGCTCTGTGATTGGCTCTGTGAGGTCACATGATGGCTTCGAGCTCCCTGAGGCCGGTCAGGTGACCTACACGGTGGTGGGCGGGTCAGACCGAGATGGAACATTCATGGTGGACCGTCAGACAGGTGACGTGTACCTGGCGAGGGAGCTGGACTACGAGCGATCCGCCCGCTACACACTACAGATAGAGGTGGACGACTTCTCCACGACGTTACCAAGCAGCCACCTGGTGCAGCTGGACATCGAGGTGGAGGACAGCAACGACCACGCACCCCGCTTCCCGGAGGACCCCGTTACTGTGGTGATACCTGAGAACATGGAGCCTGGGGCGTCCATCTACACCTTCCAGGCCTCGGACCAGGACGGATCAGGGCCCAACAGCCTGTTGACCTACTCCATCCTGCACCAGGTAGGGTTAGGAGGTTAGGGTAAGGAGTAGTGATGCACCGATATGACATTTTTGGAGAGAGGATCTATGTGATACCGATATCCAATATTTTCCTTGCCAAAAAAACGATACAGATAACCGATATTAAACATTTTAGTGGCCTTTTAAGCATTCTAGTATAGTTAAGTAGTTAACACACACACATGGACGCAGCGGTCTAAGGCACTGCATCTCAGTGCAAGAGGCGTCACTACAGTCCCTGGTTCGAATCTAGGCTGTATCACATCCGGGAGTCCCATAGGGCGGCACACAATTGACTCAGCGTCGTCCGGGGTAGGCCGTCATTGTAAATAAGAATTTGTTCTTAACTGACTTGCCTAGTTAAATAAAGGTTACACACACACCACACTGACCAAAAAGTATTTTGTTGGCATTTACATATGTCCCCATTACCAGTAAAACATAATCAAAACCTATTTCTTTCACTTACTTGCTGTTTCATTGTTCAGTCGTTTCATTCTCAACCAGGATTTCGTCATACATGTCAAGCAGTGAAGTTTCAGCTCAGTCTGTCCGTGGTCTCTTTTCCTCGGTGCGCACTGTCACTGTGTCTGTTTCCATCTTGTCCAGCTGTGTATGTAACATTTCACATAAACCCTGTTTCTTGTCCGCATCGAAGTAGCGGTCCTTATACATATCATCGAGCATGGTGGTGACACAGTAAAGAGAGAATGCCACCGAATTGCTTGTTCACAGCCTGTGTGGGCAGTTTTGTTGAGCAGGTGTTTCAATTTCATGACAGAGGGTATCACGTCTGCTGCAGGCGCAGTTGATGAGCTTATTGTTCGATGAGTCAGTTGTTCGATTGGAGCTAGCTAGTGTGTTCATGTTTTCAAGTTTCAAACATGTTCTCAAATGCCATTGAAATGGCAGCAGTGGTATGACAACCAGCACATTCATGAGCATGAAATAAGACTTTCCTCAGTACGAAATCCTCGACAACCCACTGTGCTGTCAGACTCAGCATGCTCATGGGGCTGACATCGCTGGTCCAAATGTCAGTCGTGAAGCTAATAGTAGTGACGCCCACAGCAAGTAGCTCATGGATGTGTGTTTCAACAATACTGTGTAACTCCGGTAAGTCAACATCTGAAAAATAGTGCACTTGGTAACGTTAGTATGTACCGCTGCTTGACCAGTCGGCGAAAGCCAACATCACCCAAGACAGAGAATGGTTGATTGCCAAGGTCAATGAATCCCATTATCTTTGTGTTAATGGATTTCCCCTTGTTTCGCTGAAATTTTCTTGCTCTTTCAAATGACTGCTCGACTTGTTGACTGCTTGATCCACACAGCAGACATTGTGGGCTAGGTTAGGAATGCTGTGTTGCGCAACATTTTATGTGGTGTCATTACATCATCTACCTACGTTATATAGGTATGCACGTCAGCTTTTGCACATCGGCGTTAAACTAGACATCGGGCCGATGTTGATGTAAGCATTTTTAGAAAATATCGTCTCATTCTGATATCTTCACCGATATATTATGCATCCCTAGTTAGGGAGTTAGGGTTAGGAGGTTAGGGTTAAGACCCACAGGTTAGAGAAGCAAATCAGTAACAGGAACGTTTCTCTTTCAAATTCCAGACCGAAAGTTGGAGATGAACTCACTGGCAAATAGCGGTTTAGGGAGTAGAACAGAAGAATGATTTATCTCTGCAAATGGACTAATAAAGTTATGTTCTATTCTCCTCTGTTTCAGTACCCTGGACTAATAAAGTTATATTATATAATAGTCTGTTCCAGTACCTTGGACTAAAAATGTTATATTGAATTATACTATGTTCCAGTACCCTGACCTCCCTGACCTCCTGGCCCTTGACCCTTCCACTGGCGTCCTGACCCTGGCGCAGGAACTGGACCATGAGGTCACTTCCTCCCTTATCCTGGTCGTCCAGTCAACAGACTCTGCCCTGAACGCCAGCCAACGACGCTGGGGCTCGGTGACGACGAGGGTGTTTGTGACAGATGAGAATGACAACGCTCCAGTGTTTAGCTCGCCATCCGCGGTTAGCGTCATGGAGGACCAGCCTGTGGGATTCGTGGTTCTCTACATCGTGGCGCGAGATGCCGACCAGGGGGAGAACGGACGGGTCAGCTACTTCATCGAGACTGGCAACGCTGGAGGGACGTTCAGCCTCAACCCTAATACTGGTGGGTCATTTAAACAACTCCAGTGTAATGAAAGTGGTTTGGAAGCTCAAAGAAAAGGTAACCTAGTCTAGGACCTGAAGACTTTTGTTAGCTTCCCAAGCTAATGCCTAAGCTTTAGCTCAGCTGGATAACACAGCCTTGTGGCACAAAGACAACCGGGTTAAAGCCTGGTCGGTAACACTGGCATACATTATTGTTTTCTCACCAGAACAATCATGTATTTACCAGCTGTGCTGTAAACACATGGTGTGATTTCAGAAGGCCATTGGTACCACATTCCCAGCTTCCATGTGGTTGGGTCTGTGAGAGATTCTCATACGTTTCGTGTGAGAGACGAATCAAAGTTAACGAAGTTACCCTCAGTACATTGGGTAGGCCTGCCTACCTGAGCGCTAAGCTCTGCCACCACCAACACTGCTGTAACAAATAACACCGCTGTAAGTAACGATCCAGTTATCTGGCCTCAGTTTAACAACTTTTTCCACAGCAGAAGGCCGCAGCGAGGAGAGGCTGGCAGTAAACACACACTGCTAGACACGCAACGGGCAGGGCTGCCGTGCTGTGCTGAGATTACACACACACACACCAGGCCTGCCGTGCTGTGCTGAGATTAGGGTTTCCCTCTCTTTCTCATTACCTGGCCAGAGGACAAGAGAGGGCACAGCACTGACTCATTTCAGATTCATGCTTTAATGAGCCGCAACAGTCAAAGAGAGAGTGAGGCGGGAGGGGAAGGAGAGAGGAGGGGGATGTTGGTTCTGTTTTAAGTTGTTGGGTTTGTTGTTTTCTCTCTGGATCTCCGTATGTTCTGAGATAACTTGCCCCTGAGCCTTTAGTATGGTCAGAGTTAGTGGCTGGAATAGTTTCAGCCGCTGTGACTCCTCAGTGATCCCATCCTAAGCCTGGTCACTAACAGCACATGGGTAGGAGGAGGGAGAGAGAGAGAGAGAGAGAGAGAGAGAGAGAGAGAGAGAGAGAGAGAGAGAAACATGTAAAACCTATTTTGGATGTTTCCAATTCCAGTCTGTTTGGCTTACATATATGCATGGTTGTATTATAGTAGAGCAGTCACAGTTCTGAAGACTAGGGTGAACTAAGGTAAAGATGTTTCCTTGCTCTCACATGTTTTTTCTCATGTTAGACACTATTAGTTTCTTCTATTAATCAAATTAGTCTAGGGAACAGCGTTGTCTTACACAAGTTGATAAAATGAATGAATGAAATGATAAACTTTCAGGGGCGGATTCTCAGACCTAGATCAAGACATCTAGAAGGACAAAAAAAACATCCCATATAGAGAGGCTTAGTCCAGGAGTTGACTGGGATTAATATGGGCCAGGGAAACTCGACACACATAGTTTGAATTAATATTTCCATTGAGCACAGAGGAAGGGGAAAGAACCCCTAATAGAGTTAGGAGACACCCATCCTCCACCCAGAAGGATTCAAGGTTACCATGATCTGTAGTAGGCTTCTCCTACACAGCTCTCTGTAGTGGTGGTGTAATGAGAACATAACCAAAACAGAATGTGTAGAGATGGGACCGTTTCTCCTGTCATCGACCATGGTTCCTGATTGGTGGGGGAGGGGTGGAGCCGGGGTCAACGTGTGTCACACACCACAGGAAAGCCCAGAAGACCAAACGGCAAATAGTGTGTGCGTGTAGGTGTTATCAAAGTCTGAAAAGAGGGACTGAGTCACACACAAACACACATGCAGTTGTAATCGCTCCTTTAATGGTTCCCAGCAGTCTGAGGTTGTTTTTTTGTGTGTTTTGTTTCTGCCTTTCATGGGAATAGATCCACACACACACACAGATAACTGGGTGGACAGGGTGGACAGGCTGGGTGGGTAAACAGGGTGGACTGGGTGGACAGGGTGGACAGGCTGGGTGGGTAAACAGGGTGGACTGGGTGGACAGGGTGGACAGGCTGGGTGGGTAGACAGGGTGGACTAGGTGGACTGGGTGGACTAGATGGACAGGGTGGACAGGCTGGGTGGGTAAACAGGGTGGACTGGGTGGACAGGGTGGACAGGCTGGGTGGGTAGACAGGGTGGACTAGGTGGACTGGGTGGACAGGGTGGACAAGCTGGGTGGGTAGACAGGGTGGACTGGGTGGACAGGGTGGACAGGCTGGGTGGGTAGACAGGGTGGACTAGGTGGACAGGGTGGACACGGTGGACAGGCTGGGTGGGTAGACAGGGTGGACTAGGTGGACTGGGTGGACAGGGTGGGTGGGTAGACAGGGTGGACTAGGTGGACAGGGTGGGTGGGTAGACAGGGTGGACTGGGTGGGTGGGTGGCCTGGGTGAACAGGGTGGGTGGGTGTGTAAGTAAATAAAGCTCTTGGCCTCCGACGGAGAGTTAGGAATGACTGGTGAAAGATGAAGCTAGCAGTGAAAGCTGAAGCTAGCGGAGTTGTGAAGCTTGCAGTGGAATTTTAAGCTAGCAGTGAAAGTTGAAGCTAGCGGAGTGTTGAAGCTAGCAGTAAAAGTTGAAGCTAGCAGAGAAGTGAAGCTAGCAGTAGAAGTTGAAGTTAGCAGAGTTGTGCTGGACAGAGAGCATGGGAACCTTTTACAGGGTGTGACTGCACACTAGGTAGGGAGAGGGACTGGCTGAGTCTGTGTCCCAAATAGCACCCTGCATCCCAGCTAAATTCACTAGTTTTGACCAGGGCCCATAAGGCTCTCTCCACTCCCTAGGCTCTCTCTTCATCCTGTAATCTGTATCATCTCCTCTCCTCCACCCCAGGCTCCCTCTCTAACCCCTCTCCTCTCCTCCACCCCAGGCTCCCTCTATAGCCCATCTCCTCTCCTCCACCCCAGGCTCCCTCTCTAACCCCTCTCCTCTCCTCCACCCCAGGCTCCCTCTCTAACCCCTCTCCTCTCCTCCACCCCAGGCTCCCTCTCTAACCCCTCTCCTCTCCTCCACCCCAGGCTCCCTCTCTAACCCCTCTCCTCTCCTCCACCCCAGGCTCCCTCTCTAACCCCTCTCCTCCACCTCAGGCTCCCTCTATAGCCCATCTCCTCTCCTCCAACCCAGGCTCCCTCTATAGCCCATCTCCTCTCCTCCATCCCCAGGCTCCCTCTATAGCCCATCTCCTCTCATCCACCCCAGGCTCCCTCTCTAACCCCTCTCTTCCACCTCAGGCTCCCTCTGTAACCCCTCTCCTCTCCTCCAGGTTCTCTCTCTATCCTGAAGCCCATCAACCGGGAGGATCAGGACCTGTTGAACCTGACCATTGTAGCACAGGACCACGGTGTACCAGCACTCTCGTCCAGCCAGCTGCTGTCTGTCCAGGTCATCGATGTGAACGACCAGGTGCCCTGGTTCCAGGAGAACCAGTACCAAGCCCAGATTACAGAGAACCAGCCTGCAGGAACCACTGTTCTGGTGGTGTCGGCCTCCGACCTGGACCAAGGTGAGAGAGGCTTGAGCTCAGTAGGCTAACACAAGAGATCCCGTAATTACATACATAGTATACAGCACTGACAAGCACATAAGACTGCATTACCTTCATCATACACTATATGTTATGGTGTCTTTCTTTATGACATAGTAATATACAAAGTACACATGATGACACACAGTTTTTCTACATATTTGCTGTACTGTTTCTTTAAAAAAATATAACTCATTGTCAGCCAGCAGAGCCTCTTGTTCTAAGTGTTGATCCTCCATGTGTTCAGTGAATGTTTACATCATCAGCACCGTCAGTAACAGTTGGTTTTAATTGAAGACCGTGCTGGGGGATGGTGAGTGTGTGTGTGTGTCTGTGTGTGTTTCCGTGTGTGTGTGTTCACATTCCCCTGGAGTTAGTCAAGAGCACATAAACCAGAAGGATTATAAAGTTTCTCTCCAGGGTGATTAGTGGGGTAAGGTGATGGTGCCAGAGTCTTTCTCTGTTAGCACGCTATCACACAACACACACACACAACACAACAACACAACACAACACACACACAACACAACACAACACACACACACAATCTACCAGCCTCCGCCTGCCCCGTGCAGCCCAACCACCCGCTTACACAGCAAAACCAACTACAAACAAATAAAAACAGGAATGCTGCTGTGTTTGCACTTTTAGGTGAGAAAAATACGTTGTTTTTTTTCCGCAAACACTTATTTGCGAATGTTTTCAGTGCCCTGGGGTAGAGAGGGTTCAAAGTATAACATGACTGAATGGAATAGGACTCTGCCGGCCCAGCACCCTATGAAAAGTGTCGATTTGACTTGCACTGCCGGCTCTAATCCTTCTCCCTACCACATCCCCTAACCCTTTGATGTTTGCAAACTGTATCGGTAAGATGGAAGCAATATGGTGGAAGCTCCACCACTACTATGGTGTTTATACCTATCCAGACCCTTCAGATCTTCAGAACATTGAAGGGTAAGGGCCAAGGGGATGGTGTAGGCTGCTGACAGATTAGGGTTAGACTTTATATACTCCTTCTCTCTCTTATTCTTTCTGTCTCTCTCTCCAGGTACCAACGGCCAGGTGACATATGGAGGCATCTCTGACGAGGGTTTCAGCATCCACTCAGCTACAGGTGTTATAACCACCACCAAAGCCCTGGACAGAGAGGCACAGGAACAATACACACTGACAGGTAACTGGCTCTGACCATAACATCTACCCCTTAACCCGTAACTCCTCAGGCTAACTCCTGGCCCTAACCCTGATCCTTATCCAGAGAGGTCTAAAAACTGTACATTCTGACAGGTAACTGGCCCTTTATATGAGTAACCCACACTCTTAGAAAAAAGGGTTCCGTTCTTCGGCTGTCCCCGTAGGAGAACCATTTTTGGTTCCAGGCAGAACCCTTTTTGGTTCCAGGTAGAACCCTCTGTAGAAAGGGTTCTACATTGAACCAAAAAGGGTACTTCCTGGAACCAAAAATAGTTATTCAAAGCCCTGCCACACTGCTTTACAATGGAGGTACGATAGCCCTGCCACACTGCTTTACAATAGAGATAAATGAACAAGCCAACATTCCAAACTGGCCATGTTTTTACCGTTCTGTTTTTATGGGATAATGTTGGTGTTATTTTCTCTCCAGCTCTCTTTGTTTGTCTTAAATCTCTCTAAGAAACACAATATGATTTAGTTAATAAAAGCATAAACTCTTTTAGACTGCTGAAGCTTTGTTTAATTCCTAATCTTCCCTTTTGTCCAGTGTATGCCCGAGACGGTGGCGTGCCTCCTAACTTTGCCCGGGCGTCAGTGAAGATCCAGGTGTTGGATGAGAATGACAACGCCCCAGCGTTCAGTAGACTGTACTACAGCCTGGAGGTGCCTGAGAACATGGAGCCTGTTGAGCTTTTCACCCTCAGAGCTATTGACCTGGACACTGGGGACAGCGGAGAGATGACCTACAAGATCACAAGTAAGAGCCAACTACTTGTAGATCACAGGAGTCCAATTGAATTAATAATTGACTGATTGATTGATCCATACATCAATGGATCTATCGATCCATTGATCGCAATGTTGTGAGATTGACCTTTCATATTGTGTATCTCTTTCGCCCCTCCTCCTCTCTTCCTCTTTCCTCCTCTGTTTCTCCCTCTGTCTTCTAGCGGGCGACCCGTCAGGTGACTTCCGTGTGGATAGGAAGTCAGGTGTTCTCTCCACCTCCAGACCGCTGGACAGGGAAGGTAGGGCCAGGTACAGTCTGACAGTGACAGCCCTTGACGGTGGCTCTCCGGCCCTGAGCAGCACGGCCACAGTAGAGGTCACTCTCCTGGACGTCAACGACCACAGCCCCCAGTTCACCAGCCCCAGCTACACCGCTGACCTCTCTGAGGATGTTTCTATTGGCTCCCTGGTACTGGAGGTCTCTGCTACTGACCTGGACCAAGGGCCTAACAGCCAGGTACACAGACTGAAGTCATAGGTTGCGTCCCAAATTACACCCAAGTCCATACATATTGTACTACTTTTGACTAGAGACCTATGCCTCCTGAGACCCCTGAACGTTTGCCAAATGTAGCATAACACTTTTGCCACCCTTTATGACATTTTGATAACAAATGGAAGCCATCTATGTAGACCTTCAAAGGGTTAATGAAGGCCTCATTAAGCATTAAAAGTGATGTTACTTTTTGTAATCTAATCTACTGTGATCTGTTCTAATGCCAGGTGCTGTACTTCCTGTCGCGCGGCTCCCAGGGCATGTTCATCATTGACCAGCACACAGGACATGTCATCACCGCCGCTCCGCTCGACCGGGAACGAACCACATCGTACACTTTCGATGTCTGCGCCATAGACTCGTCACCCGCCAGCCCTCGCAACTCCACCGCAACGGTCACCGTGTATGTACAAGACGTGAATGACAACGCTCCATTCTTCATCCAGGACCCCCTGGTCATCAACATCTCAGCCTCCAGGTAGGTAGCCTAGAGGTTAGCGATGCAGGACAACGACAGGAAGTTTGCTGATTGAAATCCCATCTTAAGGGTTTATCTGTACTGTTTTGTCTTCTTTGTTGCGATTTAAATAAAACATTTATAAAAATGGTTGCTGGCATGCCATCACCTGCTGTTGTGTGTCTTAGATGCCATCACCTGCTGTTGTGTGTCTTAGATGCCATCACCTGCAGTTGTGTGTCTTAGATGCCATCACCTGCAGTTGTGTGTCTTAGATGCCGTCACCTGCTGTTGTGTGTCTTAGATGCCGTCACCTGCTGTTGTGTGTCTTAGATGCCATCACCTGCTGTTGTGCCCTTGAACAAGGCACGTAACCCCTAAACTGCCCTACGCTCCAACCTCCCTCTGTATGTGTCTTTGGAGGGGTTCGAATAAAAGCAGAAGACACATTTTAGTTGGACATGCATGTTCTTCTTCTCCAGTGTATCCGTCCTGGCCACCATGCGGGCGGAGGACCGTGATTTTGGGGCCAACGGCTCACTGTTCTACCGCTTCGCCAGCCCTGTCCGGGGCTTCACCATCAACTCTCTGACCGGGGACATCCAGGTGTTGTTACATTATTAATCAGGGTATTTGTGTCAAATACCCACTTAAGGGATGGCTTGCTTAGGGCGACTTAAAAATAATTTTAATTAATTGATTAATTCATTAGGGCGACAAAAATTATGTTTATTAATTGATGAATTCATTCATCCAAGGCTACAGAGAAGCTGCAGGGACTGACCCAGGGCCAGAGGACTCTGATTGTAGAGGCTATGGACCAGGGAAGCCCAGCTCAGTCCTCTCTAGGGGTGGTGGTCATCTACATCAGAGAACAGACCTACAGGGGGGGGATCCGCTTCTCACGCCACGCTAGAGACGTCAGTCTGCAGGAGAATGCCGCCAAAGGTAGGAACATGGGATTTTTCTTTGATTCAAAGAGGGTGATATTTAAGCAATAAGTCCCAAGGGGGTGTGGTATATGACCAATATACCACGGCTAATGGCTGTTCTTATGCACGACGCAACGCGGAGTGCCTGGATTCAGCCCTTAGCCGTGGTATATTGGCCATATATCACAAACCCCCGAGGTGCCTTATTGCTATTATAAACTGGTTACCAACATAATTAGAGCAGTAAAAATAAATGTTTTGTCGTACCCCGTGGTATACGGTCTGATATACCACGGCTGTCAGCCAATCAGTATTCAGGGTTCGAACCACCCAGTTTATAATAATGTGTATATATTTTGTTGTGAGTCTGAGGTGTGTATAATGTAAGTAATCAGTGTGAGACTGAGGTGTGTATAATGTAAGTAATCAGTGTGATAGTGAGGTGCGTGTGTTTAGAACACAGTGTGATAGTGAGGTGTGTGTTTAGAATACAATGTGATAGTGAGGTGATTGATGTCCTCCTCCAGGTACCGCTGTGGTGCAGACTCAGGCCCAGTACCCTGATGGATCCCGTAGTGGGATCAGTTACAGCATCTTCAGCGGCAACACCTTACACTCCTTTGGAATCAGCTCCTCCACTGGTAAGCCACTGTGGTGGGGAATTATGTAAAAGCCCATGTTGAAAAAAAGTGTGTAAAACACTTTTTTTTTTATTCACTAATTGAAAAAGGTGTGTAAAAAAAACGTTTACATGTGTTTACACTCTACATCCCTGATGCATATCATGAATATCCATTGCCCAATTGGTTCTCAGCCCCTTTGGTATTGTTCTAACCAGGTGAGATCTGTCCTGGTTATTGTTCTAACCAGGTGAGATCTGTCCTGGTTATTGTTCTAACCAGGTGAGATCTGTCCTGGTTATTGTTCTAACCAGGTGAGATCTGTCCTGGTTATTGTTCCAACCAGGTGAGATCTGTCCTGGTTATTGTTCTAACCAGGTGAGATCTGTCCTGGTTATTGTTCTAACCAGGTGAGATCTGTCCTGGTTATTGTTCTAACCAGGTGAGATCTGTCCTGGTTATTGTTCTAACCAGGTGAGATCTGTCCTGGTTATTGTTCTAACCAGGTGAGATCTGTCCTTGTTATTGTTCTAACCAGGTGAGATCTGGGTACAGAGCTCCATGGGGCTGGACTATGAGGAGACCCCTAGACTCCGCCTAGTGGTGAAGGCTGAAACTACATCCTCCAGTTCCTTCATGGCGGTCAACCTGATCCTTCAGGACGTCAATGACAACCTGCCACGCTTCCAGCTGCAGAACTATGTAGCCTACATACGAGAGGCACAGGGATATCATTTCCCTATCATACAGGTAGGTACACTAATGAGTGTGCACACACTGGTGCACGCTGCATGCAGACACACACAAACACACATGTATTATGCTTGGCTATAGGTGGTGTGAGGTTGTGGGCTATAAAACGCTCAGACGGTAGAGATCTGGATAGTTTCAGTGCTGCTGAGGTAGTTCTGAGAGGTGACTGTCTGTTCCTATGCCTATAGTGCAGTGTGTTTCCAACGTCCCTGTTGAGTATATAAAGGGAAAGGGAAAGGGGGATACCTAGTCAGTCGTAAAACTGAATGCATTCAACTGAAATGTGTCTTCCACATTTATAACAACCCCTCTGAATCAGAGAGGTGCGGGGGTCTGCCATTTTCGACATCCACGTCTTCGGCGCCCGGGGAACAGTGGGTTAACTGCCTTGCTCAGGGGCAGAACGACAGATTTTTACCTTGTCAGCTCGGGGATTCGATCCAGCAACCTTTCGGTTACTGGCCCAACACTCTAACCACTATAGACTCAACTGTGTGCTGTATGAAGCCACGGCCATTTAGAACCTTTTTATAAACTCTCCTTACACTGTTCCAAGTCCAATATTCACAACCAGGTCCTGTTACTGTTACACAGCTGTTGTAAATCTGTTCTTTGTTTTGATTTATTTCCTCTCTAACCTCTGACCTCTGGTCATGTGACTTCCTGTCTGTCCCCAGGTGTTGGCAGATTATTATTATTATTATTTTTAATTCTATTGCTTTCAAAAACAAATCAAAACAACATTCAAAACAATGAACAGCAGGGGAAGGGTGAACAACAGCCAATGACAGCAAAATCAGTTTCCTACACATTAAAACAGACTGGAAATGGCTAACCATAAACACAAGTATACTTTGCTTTTAAGACTAATGAAAACCATTGATATCAGAAGACAATGCTTTTTTTGGTTTAGATTTTCTTTCTGACCTCTGACCTTGGTCATGTGACTTCCTGTCTGTCCCATGCAGGTGGTGGCTGATGACCTGGACCAGGGCCAGAATGGTCAGGTGACCTACAGCCTAAGGTCGTCGTCTCTCAGCGGCCTGTTCAAGATTGACCCGCTGACCGGAAGCATCACCACCGCCGCTATCATGGACCGAGAGATCTGGACACAAACTAAGTGAGGGGCAGGGCCTTGTGAGAGTGTGTGTTTGTTCACAATCTGCCTGCCATGTGGTTTCCATAAGCGGGCTAACCTTTGTTTTCAGTCGATAAATACTCTCTCTGTTCCTGTACTCTCTTTCTCTTTGTATTGGAAACGAAATATCTGTCATGTTCTGGGCTACAACAGGTTCTGATGTAAGACAGCAGGAGATGAAAGGTTATGAAACCTGAAACATAAAAGATAAGAACCAAACTCCAACTGACATTTTATTTTTTTGTTTCCATGGCACCAGGCTGGTTGTTACGGCAACGGACCGGGGCACACCACGATTGGCTGGCTCGGCGACCCTCACAGTGATAATCGTGGACCTCAATGACAATAGTCCTACAATCCCCTTGCCGCGTGAGATCAGAGTGCCAGAGAGTAAGTCAATGATCCGCAAGTCTCAACTGCAGACCCGGGTTCAAATATTATTTTAATTCATTTTAAATACTTTAGCTGGGCTTCGCAAAAGTGCAAACCTCACCCAACTGGTACTTCAGGCAGGCTAAAGCAAACACAAAGTATTTGAATGGTTTGAAATAGTATTTGAACCCAAGTGTGTTTAACTTACATCCTATTCACTATGTAGTGCACTACTAGGGGGTGTATGTATCAAGTGTCTAAGACATTTGAGAAGCAGTCAATTTAAAAGGGAACCTTTAGTCCAGTGATCTTATCACTGATCCTCACTCCTCTCTCTGGCAGCACTCAGCATCTCTCAGTGATAAAACTGACTCTTTTATGAGTCGTTCTGAAGCCAAGTTCCCCCTCTGTTCATATCCTGTTGTACATATGACGTCTACAGTTTCCTGTATAAAATATCAAATTCAGAAAAAAAGAAATCAGAAGTGTGCAATATATTCCTAAAAGCAACATGATGTAATAGGATATGTTATGTGATGGAGCTGCTTCTATGGCTATAGTGTTGTTCCCATATAACAATCTCCCAAACCCTGTTCTCTCTCTCTCTCTCTCCCACTCTCACTCTCTATCCCCCTGTACTATTCCCCTCCCCCCCTTCTCTCTCCCTCTCCTCTCCCTCCAGACACTCTGATTGGCTCGGTAATAACCCAGGTGACTGGAAACGACGTTGACTCAGGCCCCACCCTGTCCTACACCCTCCACCTGGACCCGTCCTTCCAGGGCGTGTTTGGGATCCACCGCTACGGGGGGGCGGGGTGTCTCTGACCGCCCCTCTGGACTACGAGAAGAGGACCTGGTACACGCTGACTGTCAGGTCTACTGACTCCAAACACCAGACTGAAGCTAACCTCACCATACTGGTGGAGGACGTCAATGATAACGCTCCTACTTTCACACAAGATCTTTACCAGGTAGTCTGTGCTCTAACCGGCCTCCACTAGCCTGGGAGAATCTGTGTTTGTGTTGGCAGGATGCAATGATGCCATAAGAGACGATGAGAACTATTTAGCTGGATTTTTCTATGTACATGCAGATCAATAAAAAAAATATATATTTTACCTTTATTTAACCAGATGGGCTAGTTGAGAACAAGTTCTCATTTACAACTGCGACCTGGCCAAGATAAAGCACAACAGTTTGATACATACAACAACAAAGAGTTACACATGGAATACACAGACATACAGACAATAATACAGTAGAAAAAATAAAATAAAATAAATAATAAGTCTATATACAGTGAGTGCAAATGAGGTAAGATAAGGGAGGTAGGGCAACAAATAGGCCATGGTGGCGAGGTAATTACAATATAGCAATTAAACACTGGGATGGTAGATGTGCAGAAGATAAATGTGCAAGTTACTGGGGTGCAAAGGAGCAAGATAAATAAATAAATACAGTATGGGGATGAGGTATTAGGATGGGCTGTTTACAGATGGGCTATGTGCAGGTGCAGAGACCTGTGAGCTGCACTGACAGCTGGCGCTTAAAGCTAGTGAGAGAGATATGAGTCTCCAGCTTCCTATTTTCCTCATTTAGTTTACTATCCCAGATTCCTGGTACCATTAACCATTAACTTGCCAGTCCAACATGCCTCAACTATTCTGAATACATCCCTGATGTGTTTCCCAGGTGATTCTGGCAGAGCACTCCCCAGCTGGCAGTGCAGTTGTCACTGTGACAGCCACGGACCGAGACTCTGGAGAGAATGGCCGCGTCACCTACAGAGTGATGTCATCAACCCGGGACATCTTCTACATCGACCCCAGCAATGGTACCCTGTTCATCACCCAGCAGGCAGAGTTTGACTCTGAGAACCCTTCTATCCTGGTGGTAATAGAGTCCAGAGACATGGGAACACCAGCCCTCTCCTCTATTGCTACTGTACAGGTCCAGGTGACTGACATCAACGACAACGCGCCCGTCTTCCACCAATCAGAGTACCGAGCCACGGTGTCGGAGGACGGCCTTCCGGGCGCCACCATCCTGACCCTGGAGGCGGCCGACAGCGACTCGTCACGCGACAACTGCGGCTTCGACTTCACTATAGCCAGCGGAAACGCAGGCAATGCCTTCCAGATCGAGAGCAGCGTACGCTTCCTGGAAGGACGGGGCTTCCAGACAGTAGGCAGCCTGGTATTGACCGGTGAAGGGCTGGACTTCGAGGCGGTGTCCAGTTACAACCTGACCGTGGTTGTGTCAGACCGCGGCGTGCCCCAGAGGAGCTCGGCTGTCTCTGCGCTGATCAGTGTGACGGATACTAACGACAACCCTCCGGCGTTCAGCAGGGCAGAGTACAGGTAATTTGGTACTTTGTTGTTTGTTAAATGTCCTTAATTACTCTATTACATGTGTTTGCACTGGGAAACCAAATGTCATGTTTTTTGTAAAAGTGACTAATAAAAAAACCTTGAACCCTGCAGTGTGGTGCTGAGTGAAGGAACAGCCACAGGGACTGAGGTCCTCAGCCTGTCTGCAACAGACCCAGACTCCCCGGCCGTAGGGAAGGTGCAGTACCTGATCAGCTCTGGGGATGAGACGGGTATGTTCCAGGTAGACCGCTGGACCGGAGCCCTGAGGCTGCAGAGACCACTGGACAGCGAGAGACAGGTACCAAGGCACTTCCTGGCTTGGGATGTGCCCAAATGGCACCCTATTTCCTATATAGTGCACAACTTTTTAAAGTTGTGGGCCCTGGTCAAAAGATGTGCACTATATAGGAAATAGTTTGATACAGAAATAGACAAAGACTTGGTCATTGGTTTTAAAATCTAACTTTATTTGTCACATGGTGCCGAATACAACAAGTGTAGACCTTACCGTGAAATACTTACTTACAAGCCCTTAACCAACAGTGCAGTTCAAGAAGAGTTAAGAAAATATTTATCAAATAAAGTAAAAAATTATAAAAAGTAACACAATAACAAGGCTATATACAGCAGGTACCGGTACCGAGTCAGTGTTCGGGGGGTACAGGTTATAGACAATTTGTACCTACTTTTTTTTTTTATGTTACCTTTATTTTACTAGGCAAGTCAGTTAAGAACAAATTCTTATTTACAATGGACGGCCTAGGAACTGTCACGGTTTGTCGATGGAGCGGACCAAGACGCAGTGAGATTTCCAGTATACATACTTTAATTAAGTGCAAACTGGCAAAAACAATAAACAAAGAACGAACCGTCACGCAAGTGTGGCACACGCAAGTGTGGCACACGCAAGTGTGGCACACGCAAGTACAAACAATAACCCACAAGGCAAGTGGGGCAGGGAACCAACTTAAATAGGATTCCCAATTAGAGACAACGACTAACTGCCTCTAATTGGGAATCCAAACCAACCAACATAGAAATATAACCATAGAACAAAACACACCCCTGATCACGTCCTGACCAAAAACACCAATGAGCAGCCAAAAGGGCTATCTATGGCCAGGACGTGACAGGAACAGTGGGTTAACTGCCTTGTTCAGGGGCAGAACGACAGATTTTTACCTTGTCAGCTCGGGGATTCGATCTAGCAACCTTTCGGTTACTGGCCCAACACTCTAACCACTAGGCTACCTGCCACCCAAATGTAGGTAGGGGTGAAGTGACTATGCAGAGATAATAAACAGTGAGTAGCAGCAGTGTACAAAACAAATGGAGGGGGGAGGGGTCAATGTAATAGTCCGGTGGCCATTTGATTAATAGTTCAGCAGTCTTATGGCTTGGGGGTAGAAGTTGATCAGGCCTACCACTGTTGTGTCGTCAGCAAACTTAATGATGGCGTTGGAGTCATGTTTGGCCACGCAGTTGTGGGTGAACAGGGAGTACAGGAGGGGACTAAGTACACACCCCTGGGGGGCCCCAGTGTTGAGGATACCCTTACCACCTGGGGGCAGCCAACGTGTTGTTGCCTACCCTTACCACCTGGGGGGCGGCCCGTCAGGAAGTTCAGCATCCAGTTGCAGAGGGAGGTGTTTAGTCCCAGGGTCCTTAGCTTAGTGATGAACTTCATGGGCACTATGGTGTTGAATGCTGAGCTGTAGTCAATGAACAGCATTCTCACATAGGTGTTCCTTTTGTCCAGGTGGGAAAGGGCAGTGTGGAGTGCGATTGAGATTGTGTCATCTGTGGATATGTTGGGGCGGTATGCGAATTGGAGTCGGTCTAGGGTATCCAGGAGGATGCTTTTGATGTGAGCCATAACCAGCCTTTCAAAGCACTTCATGGCTACCGACGTGAGTTCTACGGGTCAGTAATCATTTAGGCAGGTTACCTTCACTTCCTTGTGCACATGGACTATGTTGGTCTGCTTGAAACATGTAGATATTACAGACCCTTGCCAGTTGGTCCACACATTCTTTGAGTACACGTCCTGGTAATCCATCTTTGTGAATGTTGACCTGTTTAAAGGTCTTGCTCACATTGGCTACCGAGAGCTTTATCACACAGTCATCCAGAACAGCTGGTGCTCTCGTGCATGCTTCAGTGTTGCTTGCCTCGAAGTGAGCATAAAAGGCATTTAGCTCGTCTGGTAGGCTCGCGTCTAGGTTTCCCTTTGTAGTCCGTAATAGTTTTCAAGCCCTGCCACATCCGACGAGCATCAGAACCGGTGTAGTAGGATTCAATCTTAATCCTGTATTGATGCTTTGCTTGTTTGATGTCCCGCTCCTTGAAAGCAGCAGCTCTAGCCTTTAACTCGATGCGGATGTTGCCTGTAATCCATGGCTTCTGGTTGTTACGTACGGTCACTGTGGGGACGACGTCGTCGATGCACTTATTGATGAAGCCGATGACTGAGGTGGTATACTCCTCAATGCCATTGGATGAATCCCAGAACATATTCCAGTCTGTGCTAGCAAAACAGTCCTGTAGCGTAGCATCTGCGCCATCTGACCACTTCCGTATTGAGCGAGTCACTGGTACTTCCTGCTTTAGTTTTTGCTTGTAAGCTGGAATCAGAAGGATAGAATTATGGTCAGATTTGCCAAATGGAGGGTGAGGGATATCTGTGTGTGGAGTAAAGGTGGCCTAAAGTTTATTTTTTCCCCTCTGGTTGCACATGTGACATGCTGGGAAAAAATTGGTAAAACTGATTTAAGTTTGCCTGAATTAAGGTCCCCGACCACTAGGAGCACAGCTTCTGGGTGAGCGTTATCTTGTTTGCTTATGGCCTTATAGAGTTGGTAGAGTGAGGTCTTAATGCCAGCATCGGTCTGTGGTGGTAAATAGACGGCTACAAATAATACAGATGAGAACTCTCTTGGTAGATAGTGTGGTCTACAACTTATCATAAGGTACTCTACCTCAGGGGAGCAATACCTCGAGACTTCTTTAATATTAGACATCACGCACCAGCTGTTATTGACAAAAATACACCTACCCCCACCCCTCGTCTTACCAGACGTAGCTTCTCTGTTCTGCCGTTGCATGGAAAATCAAGCCAGCTCTATATTGTCCGTGTTGTCGTTCAGCCACGACTCAGTGAAACATAAGATATTACAGTTCTTAATGTCCTGTTGGTAGGTTAATCGTAATTTTCCAATGATTGCATGTTAGCAAGTAGAATTGATGGCAGTGGGAGTTTACTCGCTCGCCTAGGGATTCTCAAAAGGCAGCCCGATCTGCGTCCTCTTTTCCTCCGCCTTTTCTTCATGCAAATGACGGGGATCCGGGCCTGTTCCCGGGAGAGCAGTATAGCTTTCTCGTTGGACTCATTAAAGGAAAAAACTTCTTCCAGTTCGTGGTGAGTAATCCTAGTTCTGATGTCAAGAAGTTATTTTCGGTCATAAGAGATGGTAGCAGCAACATTATGTACAAAATAAGTTAAAAAATAAGTTACAAACAACACAAAAATAACAAACAAAATAGCACAATTGGTTACGGGCATGTAAAACATCAGCCATCCTCTTCGACGTCATCGTAACTTAGGCTGTTTGTATATTCTGCTGCTGACAATTCATTTCCCTTCAGCGATAAAGTATTAATCTCTCTCTCTCCATCTCACTATCTATTTCTCTCTGTCACCCTCTTTCCCTCTCTCTCTCTACACCCCCTCTCTCTCTCCACCTCTCCCTCTCACCCTCCTACTAGGCATCCCATGTGATCATTGTGCAGGCATCAGATGGACAGGGTTACTATGCGCTGGCTCCAGTCAATGTGGAGGTGAAGGACATTAATGACAACAGACCTTACTTCCCTCTGCCCATCCTCACCGCCAGCGTCAGAGAGAACCAGCCTCACAACACCCTTGTCACCATGCTGCACGCCATTGACCAGGACACCGGAGTCTTCGGACAGCTGAGGTACTACATGTTGGACAAGACTGGAGAGGGGAAAGACGCCTTCCTGGTCAACCAGACGTCAGGTGAGGTCCTGACTCGCTCCACCTTCGACTTTGAGAAGGTCAACTTGTTCAACTTTGTAGCTCTGGCCATGGACGCAGGGAACTACTCTGCCACGGTGACCGTCCAGGTGTACGTGACGGGGGAGGATGAGTACAACCCTGTGTTCTCCGACTTAGAGTTCTCCTTCCTGGTTCCTGAGGGGGCAAAGAAGGGCCAGAGCATCGGTCAGGTGACAGCCAGAGACGAGGACGAGGGAGTGGACGGGATTGTTCTGTACTCCCTAGCTGACCCCTCGCCCTACTTCCAGGTCAATACATCGACGGGTGTGGTCTCCCTGAAGATGGACAGCCACATCCGACACCTGAGCAGGGCCAAGAGGGAGGTCCGTGTGATGACCCTTGACCTGACGGCCCACAGCCCTCTCGAGACGTCCCGCGTGGCCACCGCCCGCCTCACCGTTGACGTGACAAACACATCCTTCGGCCTGGCGTCGGACATGAACCTGCTGCTGGTCAGTGTGATTGCTGTGTCCCTGGGAGCCATCCTCATCCTCATCTTCATCGCCATGGCTCTGTTCTGTGTGAGACTGAGACGTCAGAGGAAGGAGCAGCAGAGTCGCTGCAGACCTCCAGCTTCTCCCGGCCACGGCACCATGCTACACAAACTAGAGGAGACTAAAGTCACTGGCACTGACCGGGAACGACCGCATCTACCATCAGGCCTTACCAGGGTACGTTTCTGACCAAACAGCGAGTGGTGGGGGAGGGCCATACACCCGCGGGGGGTCCCTGGACCCATCCCACTCCAGCGGGCGTGGCTCAGCGGAGGCGGCAGAGGACGATGAGATCCGGATGATCAACGAGTACCCCCCGTGTCTCCTCCATCTCTTCGTCCATGCAGGAACACATCTCAGCCCGCGGGCCAGACTCTGGTATCCAGCAGGATGCTGACCAGCTGTCTGACGTCTCCTGTGAGCCCAACATTGACGCCAACCAGTGGTTCAAGGCCAAGAAGCTGGCCAGTCTCAGTGGGACTCTGCTGGCTGGCCAGGTGCCTGTCTACAGGGAGGATGGAGGAGGTTATCTGGGGGTAGGGAGGGGGCTGAACATCTCCCACCCTAAAGACTATGCCTTCCCAGTGGATGGTAAACCCGCTGTGGACGGCTCCCTCACAGCCATAGTGGCCAGTGACGAGGAGCTGAGGGGCAGTTATAACTGGGACTACCTGCTGAACTGGTGCCCACAGTTCCAGCCACTAGCAAGCGTCTTCACGGAGATAGCGAGGTTAAAGGATGAGACAGCCACTCCTAACCCTCGCAGACCTCTCCAGCACAAAGCCAAGGTGGATCCCAAACCCCCTCGCATTGACCCCCCGCCACTAATCACCTCCGTAGCCCACCCCGGGGCGAAGACAGTCCCGGTCAAGCCTGCTCCCGTCAAGCCCTCTGTGGGGAGGTCCTCCTTCCCCCACCTGGCCTCCCTACGGAGGTCCCCCATCAGTCACGAGGGCTCCCCCTCCTCAGTAGCCATGTCCCCCAGCTTCTCCCCCTCCCTGTCCCCCCTGGCCGCCCGCTCTCCGGCCATCACACCCTTCGGCGTCACCCAGGGTCCCTCAGCCTCCATGATCAGCACCACTGAACACAGCATGGAGCACAGTGAAGAGGCCGAGATGAGGATATAGACTCTATCGACTCACAGGTGAGGATATAGACTCTATCGACTCACAGGTGAGGATATAGACTCTATCGACTCACAGGTGATATAGACTCGTTCGACACCCAGGTGAGGATATATACTCTGTAGAATGAGATGAGGATATAGACTCTATAGACTCTGAGGTACTGGAGATTGGAAGACTGATACTGAGTTATTGTTCCTCAAAAGACAGAAGTGTTGTCTCAATTGACACTCTATTTAGGTTGTAGGGTGGTACCCCTCCTATTGTGTAATGGTCACAGTATCTGGTGTCAATAGACTGGATCGTACAGTGTACCTTCCATTCTGGCCAGAACACAGAGTGTGGTTAGCACTGTAGTTAAATAATGAAGTAACTCTCAAATGGACTCTCAAAGGTGGTAGATGCATCATAAACTAATGGGACTCTCAAACTGGACTAGAATCAAAACTGAGACCAAAATGGATGTTGCCTGTTCCTGAAGACTTCCTCTTCCCTCGATCCAATCAGTGTCAAGAGAACTAAACTACCCAGGATTTGCACATTCTAATGGGGAGCCATGATGTCAATATTTTGTAGAAGATACCTTTTTTTGTCTATATTTTTATACTGACTTTGGCTTCTGACTAGAAATGGCACTAATTCTGTGCCAGAGGGCTGTTATAGCCTCAGAATATATTTCCATATGTGTATATTTGTAGCTATGTAACAGTATGTTTGAACTGTATGTTGGTTCTATCTCATGTACTTAACCATTAATGTGTTTTTGGAACGAAACAAAGCTCTTTATTTCTATTAGTGTGATTGATTGGGGGGATATGCTGTCATTTCTTGTAAATATTTATTACAGAGGAGCGAAAAAGGAGCTTGCCTTGCTGGAAGAACATGATACCAGTATCGATAAGGTGTTTTGTTAAGAAGCTTTCAAAAATAATCTGGTAGCGTGTTGGATCACTCTCATACTAATTCAGTGTGCCATATGTGTGTCCCAAATGGCACCTATTCCCTATATAATGCCCTACCTGGTCAAATGTAGTGCACTATAAAGGGAATAGGGTACCACTGGATGCAGACATAGTCTTTTGAGTCTTGTTTGAAAGGATCAGTCACACATGTTCTCATGTCCTATACACGTTCCTTTGTTTCTTCCCTCCAGTCTAGTTTAGGTGAACTTGACATCCATTAATCATGTCCTTCCTTTCAGATGTCCTTAATCCCTTAATCACGATGAGCCTTACAGGTCTACTTGGTATTCTAGTGGCACAGTAGACACAGACAAGGGCAGAACCACTCAGACACAGACAGACAGGGGAGGTCAGAAAGATTATAGAGACCAGCTGCAATATAACTACAAAGTTGTCAGCAATAGAACAAAGAAAAAAAAACAATGTCATGTATTTCAGCTGATCTGTCTAGTTGTTTTTCTAGAGGCAGTAGAACCATCCAGACAGACAGGTGACAAACAGCTGACATGAGGTTTGAGTAGCAGGGTCCTCCCCAGGATTTTTTAACAAGGTGGTGCTGCTGAGTATTTCAAAAAAAACCTGGAACTGTCATTTCCTGCAATCTAGAACAAAACACTTCATTAAATGATAACAAATAAAGTAAACATTTTTTTTTTTTGCCACAGCCAGTACACATGGTGGCACAGCGCCCCTCGTACATTCTTTGTGGAAAACACTGAGGTTTGAGTAGGGGTTGTGTGTGTACCTCTGACAGACTGAATAAGGGTTGTGTGTGTACCTCTGACAGACTGAATAAGGGTTGTGTGTGTCCGTCTGACAGACTGTAGCTCATAAGCTCATCTCAGTATCGATGGGATTCTCTCCAGCATCCTGGACCAGAAGTTTGTAGCAACAGATATTTTCACAATTTCTTTGCTGGGGATGTTCCACAAAGCCAGATGAATCTCTGAAATACTGATTTTCAAATCACATGCAGGACTGAAACTAGAAAGAACACTAATCAAAACAGTGTTGTTGAGATTGCTTATCTGTTCTCTCTTAGTTCCTTCTCTGAGCTACAGTAATGTAAGTTATCAATATTGTTAGTTTGCAGTATTGTTAGTTTTCACTACGCCTGGAGTTAGGTTTAACTAGCTACTAACTAGTGTCTGTTGAGATACCACTTCTTGATACCAGAATGTAACACGAAATTAAGTCCCAAATGGCACCCTATTCCCTATATAGTACTTTTGACCAGGGCCCTATGGGGGTCTTTTCCTCCGCAAAAAGAGTGCACTTCCCTATACAGTAGTTCACTAAATAGGGAATAGGGTGTCATTTGGGATGCAACCCATGTAGACCTGCATTACCTTTAGCTCGTAGCTTACTGTCTGTTGTCTGATAGAAAAACAAGTTCAATTTAAGTGGTTTTGACAGCCTGTACTAAATACCCCTGTGTAAGGTTGTATTTATGGTTAGCTAACCTTCTGCCATGGACTAAATCGGGAGACTCCATTTTACTTCATTCGTCACGGTGGAGCTTCTTCCAGGCTGACAGTTTAGGAGTCGTACCATTTTGAATTGTTAATGTTAGTTGAAGAAACGTTACCTTTATTGGCTCTGAGAAAATACAGTACATCCTTGAGACACAGAGCCTATGTTCCAAGTGGCACCTTGTTCCCTATAGAGTGTGATACAAAAGTAGTGCTCCATGTAGGGAATAGGGTGCCATTTGGAAAGCAAAGAGTGATGGAAGCTAATTAGTACTCAGCTCCACTTAGAAACCTTTAAAAGTCATGTTAAACTGCCCCTAAATCACAAGGCTATTTATGTTTAATATTAAGAAGCTGGGATATCATTTTGTTTTGAGCTCTTACTTTGTTCATTCATCAGTTTGTTATTTAAAAAATTGTACATCCTCTTTCTTCCCGCACGTAGCCCATATTATACTTGTTCCCCACATATCATATATCTGCCCTGATGTGCTAGATGTTTGTTCTTCTTGTCAAAGTGCCTGATTAAAGTACTTATGTGAACACAATACAGTGTACTGTCTCTATCTCTCTTGTTCTGATTAGCAAAGAGGGGTTGTTAAATATGAGAATCAACTAGATGAGAATGAAGGACACTGAGAGCTCTAGTGAATGAAGACCAGATGGGATTGACATACTCTTTAATGTATTGTTTATGACCAGGGCTGAATGTAAATGTGTTTCCCAAATGGCACCCTATCCCTTATATAGTGCACTACTTTTGACCAGGGCCCATAGGGGCCCATCTTTTTCCTGTCTAGTTACACACTAACCTCGTTATTAGGAGCAGCCAGTCATGGAAATGAAGTGGCAGGGTTCTCCTTCAGACTCCGTTCAGACTGCTAGCTAGCAGTTCCTGCTTTGTTAGAGGGTTTGTGTTCCTGGTAGGTTAATGTACGTGGCTAGCTATATGTAAGGTCAATGGTAGGTATATAACTACCCAGCTAGTGGGTTCCATGAGTGAGCCTGATTGAAGCATAAGGGTGGTTTCAATATCTGATGTGTTAGAGGCCAATAAAATTGTGGATGCTTTTCACTTTGTGCATTATGCTATTGAAAAACATTGAGGGCCGGTTTCCCGGACAGATATAGTATTAAGCCTAGTCCTGGACTAAAAAGCTTGTTCAATAACAATTCTCCATTGAAAGTGATTCTTAGTCCAGAACTAGGTTCTAATCTGTGTCTGGGAAACGGCCCTGGCTGAGAGTATAAAGTCACCATATAAAGTCAAGTACAGTAGTCTCCAACAACAGTCCCCTCTCTCTCCAACCCATCAAAACCATATATATACGCTGTCGGCCGAGACCGGGAGACACATGGGGCGGCACACAATTGGCCCAGCGTCGTTCGGGTTAGGGGAGGGTTTGGCCGGCAGGGTTGTCCTTGTCCCATTGCGCACTAGCGACTCCTGTGGCTGGCCAGGCGCAGTGCACGCTGACACGGTTGCCAGGTGTACGGTGTTTCCTCCAACACATTGGTGCGGCTGGCTTCCGGGTTAAGTGGGCATTGTGTCAGGAAGCAGTGCGGCTTGGTTGGGTCGTGTTTCCGAGGACGCATGGCTCTCGACCTTCGCCTCCCCCGAGTCCGTACAGGAGTTGCAGCAATGAGACAAGACTGTAACTACTATTTGGATACCACGAAATTGGGGAGAAAACGGGGTAAGAAATATCCATATGACCATTATGTTCTCCTCCACTTGACCTCCAGTTTTCTAATCTATTTGCAGATCAGTAGCTTACACACGTTCCCCGTTCTCTAATATTCCTTCTACACTACATGACCAAAAGTATGTGGACACCTGCTCGTCAAACATCTCATTCCAAATCATAAGCATTAATATGGAGTTGGACCCCCCTTTGCTGCTGGTACAGCCTCCACTCTTCTGGGAAGGCTTTCCACTAGATGTTGGAACATTGCTGCGGGGACTTGCTTTCATTCAGTCACAAGAGCATTAGTGAGGTCGGCACTGATGTTGGGTGATGAGGCCTGGCTCGCAGTCGGAGTTCCAGTTCATCCCGAAGGTGCTCGATGGGGTTGAGGTCAGGACTCTGTGCAAGCCACTCAAGTTCTTCCACGCCGATCTTGACCAACCATTCTGTATGGACCTTGCTTTGGACACGGGGGCATTGTCATTGTTTGGCCTTCCCCAAACTGTTGCCACAAAGTTGGAAGCACAGAATCGTCTAGAATGTCATTGTATGCTGTAGCGTTAAGATTTCCCTTCACTGGAACTAAGGGGCCTAACTGATCCATGAAAACAGCCCCAGACCATAATTCCTCCTCCACCAAACTTTACAGCTGGCACTATGCATGGGGCATGTAACGTTCTCCTGGCATCTGCCAAACCCAGATCCGTCCGTCGGACTGCCAGATGGTGAAGCGTGATTCATCACTTCAGAGAACACGTTTCTACTGCTCCAGAGTTCAATGGCGGCGAGCTTTATACCACTCCAGCCAATGCTTGGCATTGCGCATGGTGATCTTAGGGTTGTGTGAGGCTGCTCGGCCTTGGAAACCCATTTCATGAAGCTCCCAATGAACAGTTCTTGTGCTGACGTTGTTTCCAGAGGCAGTTTGGATCTCGGTAGTAAGTGTTGCAACTGAGGACAGACGATTTTTATGTGCTACGTGACGGTCCCGTTCTGTGAGCTTGTGTGGCCTATCACTTTATGGCTGAGCCATTTTTGCTTCTAGATGTTTCCACTTCACAATAACAACACTTACAATTGACCGGGGCACCTCTAGCAGGGCAGAAATTTGGCAAACTGACTTGAAGGTCCTATGAAGGTGTCACTGAGCTCTTCATGAAGGCCATTCTACTGCCAGTGTTTGTCTATGGAGATTGCATGGCAGTGTGCTCGATTTTTTTTATGCACCCGTCAGCAACGGGTGTGGCTGAAATAGCTGAAAACACTAATTTGAAGGGGTGTTTACATACTTTTGTGTATATAGTGTATTTTATTAGATCATAGCTGTGTCCAAAATGGCACCCTATAGCCTTTGCTGGTCAAAAGTAGTGCACTAAACAGGGAATAGGGTGGCATTTGGAATGCAACCATACTCATGAAGATAATGGAAGGTCAGTTGAGGAGGTCTTAATTTTCTATGCCTGGCCTGCTGTGGGTTCTCATTGCCTCACTCTGCGAGATGGCCTGGTGCTGGCTAATGTTCCTCTAGCCAGGCGCTGACTGGCAAACACTCTCTTATTCAGGCTGATGAAACAGGGCTGAAACCGGACTGGGGCTAGTCTGCACTCCAGGGCTCTGCTCTGTTACACTCCTGGAGATGTAACCCAAACCTTGGCCTGCAGCACTGTATTACACACATACATACACATATGCAAGCACGCACGTTGTACACACACACATACACACACACACAGGCACACATTAACACACACACATAGTTAGACAGGTTCATTTATAGTCCTCACAGGTCACTGTCATACAGGGGGGTTACAGAGGGAGGGGTGACGAAACACTGGGCAGGAGTGGAACCATCACAGAGCTTAGTACAACCTGCTGTGAGTGTAACATAGACCCACACACACACACACACACAGCTGGACTCCCGTCATGATGCTATAGATGAGTCATAAGTCAGGAGTGTAGTCATCACACACAGTTTAAATGAGAGACTCTGAGCAGAACCAAATGAAAAGTATCATCTTTACTTCAACAGCACAGTCAGATGGTAGTTCATATTGGCCGCTCCGCTCACACGCAATAGCAGCCTACATTTTTATGATGGACATTTTGACTTGAAGTTAAATATTGCTTTCACCCCTGAATCCTCATTCCTTGAATGCATCCCAAATGGCACACTATTAAGTGTACTAAATCTGACCAGGGCCCATGGGACCTTATTCTTAATATATTGGCAATGGGCCCTGTTCAAAATTTGTGACTACTGTAAATAGGGTATAGGGTGCCTTTTGGGCTGCAACCCTAGTTTCGTTCAAATAGACTCAAATCCTAGTCTCTTACTTTCTTATCTTTACTTTCAAGCACACAGACATTAGCAAGTCAGTGTGAGTCTCATGTTGTAATTACTCTGATCTTTTCGTTCCTCTCCTCCTGAGAGGTGAAGCTCTTTATATACATGTTGTACGTCTATAGATTCCCACTGAGTTATTTGAAGCTGTTAGTTTACAACTGGGAAAAAAGCTTTTGAAATGCTGAAACTGGAGAACAATATGCCGATATTCTCTTTTGATCAGCCCCACGGCTTTGATCATAGACGTTAGGTTCAAAGTATTTTTCTTGTTCCTTGAAATATGTTAACACACCCAGCATGGAATAAAAGGTGCTTAACAAGGCAAACAGTATAGTACCAAACTCCTAGGGTGAGAAATGCTTCCAAGCAAACAGTATAGTACCCATCCAGGCTGACATCTATCTAACATCTATCTAGCACTGCTATTGTATGACAGGGTTTATGAGGTATTTGTCTGTGAAGTTGCTTTTAGATACCCACGCATGCATGTAAAACATTTTACTTTAGTTAAACTTTTCTGAACTGGCTTCAAATGATGTACAAAACACCAAATGCCAGACAAAGGGTAAATGGTACATTATCACGCTCGTTTGACCTCCTAATGGGGACAAGACAGGATGATCCTCTGTCACCTTTAATCTTCATTTTAAATGGGAACTGTTAGCTAAAAATATAAGGTCTACAGATCGATCAGGAAGATCACAAATTAGCAATGTATGCAGATGACGTGATTCTCTACTTAACAAACATACCTCAGTCAGTTCACGCCACTATGGATGAAATAAAACAATGCAGTGTCGTATCTGGGTACAGACTAAATACAGGGAAATCCGAAGCAATGATGGTAGGTCAACCAATATCTCAAGAAATCAAAACTAAGTTTCAACTTAAATGGGATCAAACTAAACTGAAATATTTAGGGATTACTACCCCCCAAGAACTGACAAAACTACATCAGTAAAACTAGCTTAAACAGGGCCTAGAAAGATGGGCATTAGTACCTTTTCCAATAACAGGAAGAATTGAAACTACTTTGAAACAGTGGGACAAACTCCAGAGTACATTTACCTGGGGAGGAAGAGAAGCCTGTGTCAAGCTTAAAATAATCAAACAATGTAAACAAGCAAGGGGACTAGCAAACCTAATGAATTCATACGTAGTCGCCCAACTAAAATCAATTATTGTATGGATGAACCCGGCATCAACCGCTAAATGGAGACAGATGGAAATCTAACAAATGGAAAAAACAATAAGTACAACTATATTTTTGAAGACAATTAATACACACAGTAGGAAGATACCTGTATAAATAACACAATAAAGTTCAGGACAAAGATTACCAAAATAAAATGCATCCAAACAGACCTGATCTACCTGCCAGAAATTGTAATGGATAGCGACTTCAAGCCAAGTATGATTGATGATACATTTAAATTATGGACTGAAAAAGGACTGACCAGGTATCATCAGATGTTCATAGACAAGGGGATAGATACATTTGGGAAGTACAACCTGCAGAACTCTCAGTTTTACAATTACTTACAAGTAAGAAGTTATCTTACTAAAGCAGCGGGACCTAATAAAATGCATAATGATATACATTATTTAGTTAGATATGCATGTATAGCAAAGACATATAACAGGGTAAATGCCAAGAACAGGGTAAATGCCCCCCAAAAATTATAATACAAAAATAATTACAAAAGAATGTGCTGGGGCACATATACAGAATTATCGAAGAAGAAACAAAAGATGAGAATATTACAGTGGTAACCAATTGGGAAGACAAACTGCAAACCCAAGAGGACTGGGAGGATATATGTAGAAACACATCCAAGACAACCAACTCTCTATTCTGGAGGGAATACTTTTGGAAAATTCAGTCAAGATTTTTCCTAACTCCTATAATATAATCAAAGTACAACCGTGACATCACACCAAGTTACTGGCATAACTGTAGGGAGAGTAGGGATATCCACACCCACATACCACAGGAGGCTGCTGAGGGGAGAACGGCTCATAGTAATGGCCGGAATGGAGCAAATGGAATGGCATCAAACACCTGGAAAACATGTGTTTGATGTATTTGATACAATTCGACTGATTCCGCTTGAGTCATTACCACGAGCCCGTCCTCCCAAATTAAGGTGCCACCAACCTCCTGTGCCACATACTGTATTCCTGCCCAGTCCTCAATCATGGACTGAAGTATACACAGTAATGGATGATACGCTTGAACGCTCACTTTTTCTAAATCCAGAACACATACTTCGGGAGAGAATCCCTCATACACTGGTCCTCCAAGTACCTCTTCAGAATTCTGAGAATAACAGCACTTAAACAGATTACTAGAAACCTGCCTAAACAATTGGAATAAGCAATTGGAAAGAAACAATCAATGAAATCTATAGTATGGAAATGATAACTCATAGAATAAAAAAACAAATGACTATTTGAGACACTATTATTGAAAAAAAATCTACGGACATGATATTATGAAGTATTTATATGACCCTACAGGAAATAAAATGTACATGTTTTATGTGTGTGTTTTAAGTGTGTGTTAGCATGAGTGGGTGCATGTCTGCGTGTAAGGGTGTGTGTGTGTGGAGCACAGGAGGTTGGTGGCACCTTAATTTGGGAGGACGGGCTCGTGGGAATGACTGGAGGGGAATCAGTGGAATGGTATCAAATACATCAAAAACATGGTTTTCAGGTGTTTGATGCCATTCCATTTGCTTCGTTCCGGCCATTATTATGAGCCGTCCTCCCCTCAGCAGCCTCCAGTGGTATGGAGAGAGAGTAAAGGGGGATAGTGTGCATGTGTGTGTGTGCATGTGTGTGCCATGCACGCAAAGACGGTGAAAACAAAACACAGCCAGGGATGCCAGGATGCCAACACCACAAAAAAATAGTTAAAACGATAACATTTCAGATACATGTCCAAGCCAACGCCAAACAAAGGATACCTTGCTTTTTGCTTTAGTATTAGCATTATTGTTGTATTATTTTTTAGGGTCAACAATTACTTGTACCAGAGTACCAATTATATTGTGTTATGAAATTATGATTGTTGGCCTTTTTAGTTAAATTATTTTATTTTCACACACACACACACACACACACGCACGCACGCACACACACACACACACACAAACAATCCCGGATCCGTTCACATCAGCTGGTGCAGTCTCTCAGGCTCTGGTCAGTAGAGTGAACAGTCATTTATGGTCAGTAGAGTGAACAGTCATTTATGGTCAGTAGAGTGAACAGTCATTTTTAGTCAGTAGAGTCAACAGTCATTTATGGTCAGTAGAGTGAACAGTCATTTATGGTCAGTAGAGTGAACAGTCCTTTTTAGTCAGTAGAGTGAACAGTCATTTATGGTCAGTAGAGTGAACAGTCATTTATGTGTATTAGTGTTGGGCGTTGTAACTTTCCCTCGACACAGTGGTGAGACACTGGAAAACTCTCCTCAGCTTCAGGATTTATTTTCTCTGCTTTCTCTAAAACTTTTAAATACTTTTTTTGTGTCCTGTCATAATAAAGGTAGCAAAAAATGTAACCTTTGATCAGTCGTTCCAAATAGATTTCAGAGCGAGAGAAGAGGAGGATATGGGAGAGGAGAGGAGATGACAGAGGGAGAGGAGAGAAAAAGAGGAGAGGAGATGACAGGAGGAGAGAGGAGAGGCTCTGTACAGCCTTGAAACCATAATGACTATAAGGACTGTGGAAGGAGGATATAATGGTTTTAACATGGCTGCTGTAGAGGGCTGCCATGTGGCATTTTTACTGTCTCCTGTTCAAAGGCAGCTAGGCTACTTCCCAAATGGGACCCTATTCCCTGTATAGTGCGCTACTTTTGACCAGGGTTCATAGGGCTCTGGTCAAAAGTAGTGCATTATGTAGGAAATAGGATGCCATTTTGAACGCTGCCTATAATGACACAACCAAGATGGGAGGGCCTTCTGAGGTAGAGCTAATCCCAGGCAACCAATAGAATCCGATAACAATTCTGCTTCTTTTACAATGTAGCCAGTGTTCCCATAGCCATGATGACATATTTCCTTCCAACGTTTCCTGCCGTTTTGCAGTGTCTTAATTGTGATGGCTGGAGTGCACAATGGATCCTGCAGCTATGGGTTCCTTTACAGCGGTTGTTTGTTGAGGAGCTCTGATGCTGTCTGGAGAAGTGGTGTGGGTCTGTGGGCCGTACATCTACTGTTTGTTTTTTTGTTCCGGAACGTGGTCTAGCACTGCCTCCCACATGGTACCATATGTCCTATATAGTACACTCCTTTTGACTAGATCCCTATTGGCCCAGGTCAAAAGTAGTGCACTACATAGGGAATAGGATGCCATTTTGGGCCGTGGTCTAGGCATCTAGCTGTCTGCACTGTAGGACCTGTAGGTGTGGATCATACGTCTTCCTGGCAGAGAGGATAGCTACTATCCATCTCCAACCAGGCCTGATCTGGAGACGACTCGTTCCACTGCAACCAGGCTTACCCATAAGCCCCTCATACCTGCAGCTCGCACGCCAACACCACTCTCCCCCCACCACTCCCTCAGAGGAACGCCCGGCTCCAGGGATGCTCACTCCTTGTCTCACTCCTCGTCTCACAAAATCCTCCTCTCCATCCTTCCGTAGGTACTTTCTCCTTCTCCCTCCTGTCTTTTACGGCCTCTGTTTTTTCCTGCTCTCTAACTCAAGGTCTTGCCAGGCTACTTGCGTGACTGGAGGGAGTGAAAAAAAAGCTTCACAACCCACTGGCACGCGATCCCCAAAATCTATTTTTGGAGCGTGTTCTTTTCTCTTTTTTTCTCTGTCTTCTTTGAAAACAACAAAAAAAAGCTACAGGGAGAAATGCTAATAGTGGGGTGAAGGCGAGCTGTTTCTCATTTGGCCAGGCCCCGCCCTCCCTGCCTACTGTCCTGCCAGCCTCACAACCATAGCACTGTGGAGTGAAACGGAGGGAGGGAGAGAGGGGGAGGAGGGAGAGAGAGGGGGAGAAGGGAGTGAAGTGGAGGGGGAGGAAGGGAGGGAGAGAGACAGGGTGGTTGGGAAAAGAGGAGGTGTGTTTTTCCTGAACAACCACGAGTCAAACTCTGAGGCTGCATCTCAAGCCTCGTCACTTAGCAACCGGCCCAGCCTGCTTCTGGTTAACCAGCCAGCTGCTAGTGTTTCAGGGCTCCTCCACACTGTTTGTGTGCGTGTGTATGTGTGTGTGTAAATGTGTGTGTGTAAATGTGTGTGTGTAAATGTGTGTCAGCCCTGCTCCATGCTCTGCTCTATTTTTGTTTTGATTCCTCTCTCCCCCTTTTAACATTTGCCTTAAGTTGACCATGATGAAATTCCAGCGTTTGTGTTCCTCTTTTCATTGTTAATTCATTTCCATCAGGCGGTGTTTGGTGGAGGCAATCGGCACAGAGCTGACAGAGACCTAACAAAGTACCAGAACAGTGATTTGTAGCTGTAATTGAACACAAGAAAGACTGTCTGCTTGCTAAATATGCATTCAACAAACTGTAGAAGGACCCTTTTCATTATAGCATGTTTCATTATAGCAAGTGGCAACCTATTCCAGTGTACACTACTTTTGCCATTTGGGACACATCTGTATACTGTATATGCATTCTTCAAATTGTAGAAGGGCCCTTTTCATTGTAGTAGCATAGGTAATGGTTGAAAACACTGATTTAATTGATTTAATGTCTTTGAGTCATTTTACAGCATCTATGTATAAAGCCGTTAATAGATTTTTGTCTAATTTGACCGTATTTAGCTGTCATCATAATCCAACACAATAATCCTTTCTGACAGAGGAAGTGAATGTCTCCTACCTCAGTTCTCAAATATATTATCCCGAGGCTCTCGAAAAGACAGTAGATTTAAGCCATGTTTTAAAATGGCACCCAATGCCCTATGGTATATAGTGCTATGGGTCCTGGTCAAAAGTAGTGCACTATATAGGGAATAGGGTGCCATTTGGGACGCAAGCTAGTCAGTAGAGAAGCTACTCTTGTAGATTATAGTTGAAGTAATACTTTATGAAGGATTTTAGAGTGGTTACTTTTACTGCTGACAGTTGTATGTTGGTGGTGGATGATGACACTGTCTGTGTGTGTGTGTGTGTGTGTGTGTGTGTGTGTGTGTGTGTGTGTGTGTGTGTGTGTGTGTGTGTGTGTGTGTGTGGCAGATCAGCCTGTGTCTGAGCTCTATGGAGAGCCTTGTGGTCAGAGAGGATAATGATTGACAGCAGTGAACCGTTTGTGTGTGTGTGTGTGTGTGTATATGTGTGTGTGCGTGCGTGCGTGCGTGCGTGCGTGCGTGCGTGCGTGCGTGCGTGCGTGCGTGCGTGTGTGTGTGTGTGTGTGTGTGTGTGTGTGTGTGTGTGTGTGTGTGTGTGTGGCAGATCAGCCTGTGTCTGAGCTCTATGGAGATCCTTGTGGTCAGAGAGGATAATGATTGACAGCAGTGAACCGTGTGTGTGTGTGTGTGTGTGCGTGCGTGCGTGTGTGTGTGTGTGTGTGTGTGCGGACTGCTGCCCTGATGATGCAATGTTTTCCTGATCGAGAAAACATCTCGATGAGGATGATGATCTTGATTATTTTTTTTAATAACCATTGCCTCAACTGGCAGACAGGCCAACAAGTCAAAACAAAAGGCTTGCTCAGTCTCTCCTCCTAGCGTTGGAAGTCAATGAGCTGTGTGTTTATACATCCTGCTTTGGTTATCACAGCTGTCACGCGTACAAATGTGTATTTATTTACCCAAGCCTAATTAACTATGTAGTTTCCATTAGTGATGTCACAAGTTCATATTCACTCATATACCAGCAAAAATGGAACATGTATGATATTTAGTATGATGTTTGAGGCTAGTAAAGTCTGACTTCCTCACTGCAATGGTATATTATTAACCAACTGTCTTCTGTTGTTTTCTGTTGGTTTTCTGTTGAAGGCCTACTATTTGTTTTCTGTTATAGGCATACTATTTGTCTCCTATAATCAACTGTCTTCTGTTATAGGCCTACTATTTGTCTCCTATAATCAACTGTCTTCTGTTATAGGCCTACTATTTGTCTCCTATAATCAACTGTCTTCTGTTATAGGCCTACTATTTGTCTCCTATAATCAACTGTCTTCTGTTGTAGGCCTACTATTTGTCTTCTATAATCAACTGTCTTCTGTTATAGGCCTACTATTTGTCTTCTATAATCAACTGTCTTCTGTTGTTTTCTGTTGGTTTTCTGTTGTAGTCCTACTATTTGTCTCCTATAATCAACTGTCTTCTGTTGTAGTCCTACTATTTGTCTTCTATAATCAACTGTCTTTTGACAAGCAGCCATGTGAGGAGAGATGCAAGAGTACAGCTTGACTGCAGTAGTGTAGTGTTGTTCTGTAGGGACAATAACTGTTCCCACCCCTGTACACGTATCAAGCATTCTCTACGCCAAAACAAAGCCTAAATAATAGAAGAAATGTCCTGATGTTTTCAGTGTTTTAACCTCTTAGACGAGCACTGGGGTTTGAATATCCCCAAAAATAAAATGTTTTATTGTCACATTGTTTTCCTTGAGTAGCTACCATGTTGATGTAACCTTGCTAGTGAGAGCTGGGATTATTTTCTTTAGTTCTGTATCTCCATGGGACTCTGGCTCTCGTATTGGGCAGGGCCCTCAGTTCTTGCAGGGCTGTAGTGAGAGCAGGATTGATGGAGTGAACAAGGACGACTTCCAGCTCCACTCTACGACATGGTGAAACACGGAGAAGGAAAGAGAGAAAGATTGTTCTGTTCTCTTTTTTCTTTTAAATGTTGGCCTGTCTTAGACAGGCTGAGAGAGGAGACGATAATACACACTGAAGTTCTCCCCACTTTCTTCTTTCTTTCTTTCTTTCTTTCTTTCTTTCTTTCTTTCTTTCTTTCTTTCTTTCTTTCTTTCGTTCTTTCTGTCCGTTGGTCTGTCTGTTGGTTGGTTGGTCTCTCTGTTGGTCTGTCTGTCCATTGGTCTGTCTGTCTGTTGGTTGGTTGGTCTGTCGGTATTTTGGTCTGTCAGTCTTTTGGTGTGTCTGTTGGTCTGTCGATTGGTTGGTCTGTTGGTCAGCTTGGAAAGCCAGCCTGGAGATCATAATCCTCCTCCTCCCTGCTGTCTGTCACCAGGTGCTAATGGAAAGAGCTTAGCTACAAGGTCCTCACAGTGAAATAGGCATTTTATTAGTTCCACCAACATCTCTTTTCCAGATGGGTATTGTCAGCACAGTCCAGCAGGTAGCTCAGCCAATCACCACTCAACACCTGCATCCACAGATATCTCATCAACTCTGTCCAACCTATCACTCTATATTCTATGACTACTGTACTGTGTCCCAAATGGCACTACTTTAGACCAGAGCTCTAAGGGACCTATTAATGTTTAGCAAGTGACAAATATGAAAAACCCAATGGATGAGGAGTTGTGTCCATCCCTCATTTGACTGGTGACTATCATTCCTTACCCCAGGATAGTTCAAATGCTAACTATCACTCATTACCCAAGGATACGTTAACTGGTAACTTTCATTCATTACCCCAGGATACTTCACCTGGTGACTATACGGGAGAATAAAGAAAAAGGAGCACCTTGTCAATCTGATAGATTTAGTGACGGGACAAACAAACATTAGGCTTACGTTTCCCTCTCGAATTGGCACTAATCTGTTGGCAACGTGAGCTGTGCATGCCATCTCCATTGACCCACTTCCAGAAGATCAATGTGATGTTAATGTTGGTGAAACCCAACCCAGGGTGAGACGAGGTGACCTGGGAGGAAACAACTGTGTGTGTGTGTACATGTTTGTTTGTGTGGTGAGTGTGAGTGTGTGCTTCAGGATTGATTAGGCTGCTATTTAGAAATTTCTCTTGGCCATCGTGACAATGTGAAAACACTGAAACATAACATGATATAGTGAGACTGGAACAATGGTGGAGCGCAGAGCAGAACAGCTAGCTGGTGTTTGTTTGAGAAGCGGGACAGGCAGGCCTGAACCCAACGGCTTGGCTGGAAGTTATAACCTGGACCCTTTGTGATTCTGTGACTCACTACCTGAGAGAGAGAGAGAGAGAGAGAGAGACAGAGACAGAGACGGGGAGAGAAAGAGAGAGAAAAAGAAAGAAAGAAATACGATCTTATGCCAAAATTCCTAATTAGTTTTCCAAACATGTGCTGATAGTTGCAGTCATCAGGCATCGGTGATGTAGCAGAGAGAAACATAGAGAAATGAAAGGAAAGAGGAAAAGAAAGAGGATCGGTATTTGACTTGACCTGAGGACTGCTGAGCAGATTTCTAAATGTTAGTTTAACAGAATTTCCTTTTAAGGCCAAGGTTTTAATAATTAGGCAATTTTCTCTGTTGATGGCAGAGAGAGAGAGAGAGAGAGAGAGAGAGAGAGAGAGAGAGAGAGAGAGAGAGAGAGAGAGAGAGAGAGAGAGAGGCGTTAGTAGAGTCAAAAAGGCTGTGTTTGTGTTCTCTCTGAGCAAGAGAGAGAGAGAGAGAGAGAGAGAGAGAGAGAAGAGAAAGAAAGAAAGAAAGAAAGAAAGAAAGAAAGAAAGAAAGAAAGAAAGAAAGAGAGAGAGATGAGTGTACCCTCTGAGAATAACATTGACGAAAAGACGGATACGGTGACTGAGTTCATCAGGAAGTGTATAGGAGATGTTGTACCCACTGTGACTATTAAAACCTCCCCAAACCAGAAACCGTGGATAGATGGCAGCATTCGTGCAAACTGAAAGTGCGAACCACTGCATTTAACTATGGCAAGGTGTAGTTATTCCCTCCGTAACGCAATCAAACAGGCAAAACTTCAGTACAAAGTGGAGTCGCAATTCAACGTCTCAGACACAAGACGTATGTGGCAGGGTCTACAGACAATCACGGACTACAAAGGGAAAACCAGCCACGTCGCGTTTTAACATTCACAAGGCTGCCAGCCCCTACGGCATCTCTAGCCGCGTCCTCAGAGCATGCGCAGACCAGCTGGCTGGAGTGTTTAAAGACATATTCAATCTCTCCCTATCCCAGTCTGCTGTCCCCACTTGCTTCAAGATGGCCACCATTGTTCCTGTACCCAAGAAAGCAAAGGTAACTGAACTAGATGACAATAGATCCACAGATGATGCAATCGCCATCGCACTGCACACTGCCCTATCCCATCTGGACAAGAGGAATACCTATGTAAGAATCCTGTTAATTTACTATAGCTCAGCATTGAAAACCATAGTACCCTCCAAGCTCATCATTAAGCTTGGGGCCCTGGGTCTGAACCCCACCCTGTGCAACTGTGTCCTGGACTTCCTGATGGGCCGCCCCCAGGTGGTGAAGGTAGGAAACAACACCTCCACTTCACTGATACTCAACAGATGGGCCCCACAAGGGTGTGTGATCAGCCCCCTCACTTCCTGTTCACCCATGACTGCGTGGCCACGCACACCTCCAACTCAATCATCAAGTTTGCAGATGACACAACAGTAGTAGGCCTGATTACCAACAATGACGAGACAGCCTACAGGGAGGAGGTGGGGGCTCTGGGAGTGTGGTGCCAGGAAAATAACCTCTCACTCAACGTCAACAAAACTAAGGAGATGATCGTGGACTTCAGGAAACAGCAGAGGGAGCATGCCCCTAACTACATCAACGGGACCACAGTGGAGAAGGTGGAAAGCTTCAAGTTCCTCGGCATACACATCACTGACGATCTGAAATGATCCACCCACACAGACAGTGTGGTGAGGAAGGCGCAACAGCTCCTCTTCAACCTCAGGAGGCTGAAGAAATGTAGCTTGTCTCCTAAAACCCTCACAAACTTTTACAGATGCACAATTGAGAGCATCCTGTAGGGCTGTATCACCACCTGGTAAGGCAACTGCACTGCCCGCAACCGCAGGGCTCTCCAGAGGGTGGTGAGGTCTGCACAACGCATCACCGGTGGCAAACTACCTGCCCTCCAGGACACCTACATCACCCGATGTCACAAGAAGGCTAACAAAATCTTAAAGGACATCAACCACCCGAGCCACGGCCTGTTCCCCACGCTCTTATCCAGAAGGCGAGGTCAGTACAGGTGCATCAATGCTGGGACCGAGAGACTGAAAAACAGCTTCTATCTCAAGGCCATCAGACTGTTAAATAGCCATCACTAGCCGGCTACCACCTGGTTACTCAACCCTGCACCTTAGAGGCTGCTGCCCTATATACATAGACATGGAATCACTGGTCACTTTAATAATGGAACACTAGTCACTTTAATAATGTTTACACACTGCATTCTTTTATATTTTATTTTAGTCAATGACACTCCGACATTGCACAATCTAACATTTATACACTACTTTTCAAAAGTTTGGGGTCACTTAGAAATGTCCTTGCTTTTTAAAGAAAAGCAAGTTTTTTTGTCCATTAAAATAACATCAAATTGATCAGAAAAACAGTGTAGACATTGTTAATGTTGTAAATGACCATTGTAGCTGGAAATCTACATATGCGTACAGAGGCCCATTATCAGCAACCATCACTCCTGTGTTCCAATGGCACGTTGTGTTAGCTAATCCAAGTTCATAATTTTAAAAGGCTAATGGATCATTAGAAAACCATTTTGCAATTATGTTAGCACAGCTGAAAACTGTTGTCCTGATTAAAGAATCAATAATACTGGCCTTCTTTAGACTAGTTAAGTATCTGGAGCATCAGCATTTGTGGGTTCGATTACAGGCTCAAAATGGCCAGAAACAAAGTACTTTCTTCTAAAACTCGTCAGTCTATTCTTGTTCCGATAAATGAAGGCTATTCCATGCGAGAAATTGCCAGTTGAGGACTTGTGAGGCGTCCGTTTATCAATCTAGACACTCTAATGTACTTGTCCTCTTGCTCAGTTGTGCACCGGGGCCTCCCATTCCTCTTTTTATTCTGGTTAGAGCCAGTTTGTTCGCTGTTCTGTGAAGGGAGTAGTATACAGCGTTGTACGAGATATTCAGTTTCAAGTTGGCAATTTCTCGCATGGAATAGCCTTCATTTCTCAAAACAAGAATAGACTGACAAGTTTCAGGCTCTAATCAGAATAAAAAGAGGAATGGGAGGCCCCGGTGCACAACTGAGCAAGAGGACAAGTACAAGGCCAGTTTTATTGCTTCTTTAATCAGGACAACAGTTTTCAGCTGTGCTAACATAATTGCAAAAGGGTTTTCCAATGATCAATTAGCCTTTTAAAATTATAAACTTGTATTAGCTAACACAACGTGCCTTTGCAACACAGGAGTGATGGTTGATGATAATGGGCCTCTGTACGCATATGTAGATATTCCATAAAAAAGTCTACACTGTATTTCTCATCAATTTGATGTTATTTTAATGGACAAAAAAATGTGCTTCTCTTTCAAAAATAAGGACATTTCTAAGTGACCCCAAACTTTTGAGCGGTGGTGTATATTTCTTAATTCCATTCTTTTACTTTTAGATTTGTGTATTGTTGTGAATTGTTAGATATTACTGCACTGTTGGAGCTAGGAACACAAGCATTTCACTACACCTGCTAAGTATGTGTATGTGACTAACACAATTTGATTTGATTTGAAGGGAAGCAGAGTGTGAGTAGGACCAGTCTAATATATCCCATCAGCTATAGGTTCTCTCCTGTTTGCTGAGTTTCTCCTGCAGAAGGATGAGAAAAATGGAATAACGGATGTAATGGTCAAAAGTAGTGCACTATATAGTATATAGGGAATAGGGTGCCCTTTGGAACAAAACTAAAGTATTTAACAATGGTAACCAGAAAGCTACTTATCATGTTGTGATTATCCTTGCTGAAGTGTGTACAATAGACTCATTAATCTCCATTGAGGATATATTATATGAGGTATGTTATATTGGGAACATATGGAGGAGCTTAGCAACCATTCATCCTGTAGGATTGGAGGCAGGTGAGAGGAGATGTGAGATGGGCTGCCTGTCACTCTGGATGTTTCCCAAATGGCACTATTTTCATGTAGTGCACTACTTCTGACCAGGTCCCTGGTCAAAAGTAGGGAACTATATAGGGAATGAGGTGCCATTTGGGATGCAGACATTAAGTAAAGACACTACCATATGGGGAGGTGTATTTAGAAACAGGCACACTTAAAATGTCTGTATTGAGTTAATAACACTTAAAATGTCTGTGTATAAATGTTAAGGCTTACATCCTGTTGATAGCTATGAGGATGTTTAAATAAGACTTCAATTTTTAAACACATTACAGCTTAACCAATTAGATCGCTCGGCCCAAAAGAGCTTTATCATAGGGATTTTTCTTCACCCTCTCCTCAACAACTTCTGAAAAGGTAAAACTCCTATCCTAATGTTTTAGGCCTAATAGAATTGTGTGTAATACCAGCAGTACCGTGTGCTCGGCTCTATCTTCTCCTGTGGGGCAGTTCTGTGGTTATTCCTCCTAGCTACAGGAGCTCTTGGCTGGGCTGCTGACTCCTGGCTGTAGACTGCTCCTAGCTGCCCAGGAAAGAATGTGTATGAGGGTGGGATTACGGTCTAGTGATGAGGTGTTAGAAGAAGGCCTGCTCTCGTCTCTGGTCTGATGGTCCTCTCTTCTCTAGGATCCTAACAGGCCTATGAATGAGAAATCCGCTGCCTGCGTCCATAATAGCACTCTATTTACTATATAGTGCATTACTTTTGACCAGAGCCCTATGGTGGTGGTGGCTAGGCTGTAGTATGCAGTTCTTAGGCTACTGTAGGTGGTTGGCATGGTTACTGTAGGCATTGGCTAGGCTACTGTAGCTAGGTGTGGTTGGCGTGGTTACAGTTATCCCAAGTGCTGGTCCAACCCTGCTGCTGTCTGTGAGAACAGTAATTTAGAGATCAGGTCGGAATAGAGTGGAGCTGGAGCTACAGTAGGAGCCGCAGCAAGATGGATGTTCCCTCTTAACAGTGGGGTTTCTGAGAAACTGACCGGCTTCTCATCACATCAGCACCATGGCCATTGTCTGAGTCAGGAGCAGGAAACAACATCTCCATCTCACTCTGGCTCCCAAATTGCACCCTATTCCCTCAATATTGCACTACTTTTGACCAGAGCACAATGGGCACTAAATAGGGAATAGGGTGCCACTTGGGATGTACCTGTCTTTTATGGCCCTGCTACCAGGGACTCTCCCAACTTTCTCACCAGAATCTTACACTGTAGAGAGATTTCATAATTTTTTAAAAAGTTCTCATCATTTCAACATTTATTTGAATCTTTTGGAATTTATCTTTGGGAAAAGGAGCAGTGTTTTGCTGGCTGAAAGGGCGATAAGTCTCACTGGCAGGCTCTCAGAGGGTGCAGGGCCGCTACCTTTGGGAGAAGAATGCATATAAACCTTAATGGTAAATCCATGTGATGTACAAAGAGCTGGCTTATACTTGACATGAGTTTCCATGCTAAAGTGAAGAGGTAAAGTTAACAGGACCGCTAGGAATAACATGACACATCTTATTCTGCACTCTCTCACCACTTTAAGCACATAGAACTCTTCAATACATGTTTCTCACACAATATGCTATAGGTTAACTAGCCTATAAAGAAGATACACTGTTAGTGTATATCATATGCAAGGTACCTACCATGGGATGTATATAGTACCATGAGATGTCTTCACATATACTGTAAATATACAAATTCATAGTTTTTTTTTTCTTCAGCTGGGGCTGAACGTCACAGAACAAGTTTTTACAGTTTTTCCATGTATTGTTCCTATCCATACCTTGAGATGGCTTTTCAAATTCACATCAGAGTTAAATCTAGAACTTACTATGGATACAGCACAAACCGACTTAAGTCTACTGAACTGTCTAAGAAAGCATTAGTCTGACTGAGACCCTAGTTTTTCCCCACAAACATTCACTGTGAGGCCTGAGGAATGCCCGTGGTTTCAGGGAAGACAAATGAATACAGAGTCCAGGTATTAAGAACACAATAGTACGTACAGTAAGAGTTAGGCTGCATCCCAAATGTTACCCTATTCCTTATACAGTGCCATATAGGTCCTGGTCAAAGTAGTCTACTATATAGGGAATAGTGTGCCATTTGGGACACACACTAAGAGTTGGCCTCTGGGCTTCAGAGCAATTTGAACCAGCCAGACAGGTGATTGATGTAGCCCAGGGCCGATGCAGGATAGGTAAGCCTGCGTCTCCAATGGAACCATACTTTCTACATAGTGCACTACTTTTGACCAGAGTTGATCACTGCCAATAGGATGCTGGTCAAAAGTAGGACACTACAGTAAATAGGGAATATGGAGGACATTTGGGAGGCATATTCGGTTGTATAGAGCAGCTGGTCCTGCCTCAGAAACAGTTCCTGTGCCGTAGAGGGTTCTATCTGACAGCTCAATGGACTCTTTTTATACTCAGCCATAGCGCGTAGTTTTATGCTTGCATCCCAAATGGCACCCTCCAGTATTCCCTATATAGTGCACAACTTTTGACCAGAGGGCTCTGGGAAAAATCAAAAGTAGTGCACTATATACTGAGTAGGATGCCATTTGGGACACTGTCCCTGTGTTATGTCTTATATTTAGTCAGCCATAGTGCATAGTGTAATGTGTTATACATGCCTCGTTCAGCGTTTTAGGCCGATGATGAAGTGAAGACAGCCACTCCATCACACGTGATCCATGACGTGATCACACGTAATCCATGAACATAGTGTACTAGCTACTAGCAGACAGACAGGCCAGACTCATCATACTGTGTCTGCATCCCAAATGGCACCCTATATTGCCTATATAGTGCACTACTTTTGACCAGAGACGTATGGGCCCTGGTCAAAACTTGCTTCCCAGAGGGGAATAGGATTTGGGATGCAGACTATTAGACAGGCCAGATGGATGGGAGTGGACATTTGGTATCACTGTACAGTACTCTACATGCTCAGTACATACTGTGGGCAGTTTTTTAGTGGTGGTATTTGTGACTGTGTTTTCCACTCCACTCAAAAGTCTCTCCTCAGCCCTCACACTGTAGGATGTACAGATGTAGGATCTTAATTTGATCACTCTTTTGATGCTGAGAATTTTCCTGCACAGCATGAAATGCAAACTTGTAGTGTACTTGAGTTATAAAAAGGCTTTAAAAGTTTGACTTGATTTGCCTTGACAAAAAATGTATCAATCCCTATAAAAATGTCCATTAATTATAATCCACATAATAATTCACATTTCCTATTGCTACATGATTATTTTCCTGCTGTAGCAAATTGGGTCGTTATTAAGATCCTACATCTGTAGATATCCCAGGATGGGTGTGTTGTACAGCTAATAGAAAACAGTAGGGTGCTATTTGGGATGCACACAAAAGGATGTAGAGAATGTGGGATAAAAGACCATAGAGCAACAGTTGGTATTGTAACTCTGACTTGAGAGAGATAGCAGTGGGTTGGGAACAGGTCTGGCTTTGTTTGGTCAAGCAGAATTCCTGGACATATTTGAGTCCATTCATGATGTGAGCAGGCCACAGGCAGAAACAAAGGGAAAATAACTCAGATATCTCAGCTAGAGGTGAGACAGACCACGTGAGACCAGGGTTGTATTGCAAATGTGTTTGTTAACCTCTACAGTATCTGTCCCCCCCCTGCTGGATGGTTGAGCTAACATGTGCTAATGTGATTAGCATGAGGTTGTAAGTAACAATAACATTTCCCAGGACATAGACATATCTGATATGGGCAGAAATATTCTTGTTAATCTAACTGCACTGTCCAATTTACAGTAGCTATTACAGTGAAAGAATACCATGCTATTGTTTGAGGAGAGTGCACAGTTATTAACTTGAAATGTATTAATAAACCAATTAAGCACATTTGGGCAGACTTGATACAACATTTTGAACAGAAATGCAATGCTTCATTGGATCAGTCTAAAACTTTGCACATACACTGATGCCATCTAATGGCCAAATTCTAAATTGCGCCTAGACTGGAATCATACATTATGTCCTTTCTCTTGCATTTCAAAGATGATGGAACAGAAAGAAAAAGTGTTCTTCGTATTATCTTTTACCAGATCTAATGTGTTATATTCTCCTACATTTATTTCACATTTCCACAAACTTAAAAGTGTTTTCTTTCAAGAAGTATCAAGAATATGCATATCCTTGCTTCAGGTCCTGGCTACAGGTAGTTAGATTTGGGTATGTCATTTTAGCCGAAATTTGGAGAAAAAAAAGGGTCTGATCCTTAAGTAAAGGACAAAACAGGCCGTGCCGATGAACGGTTAAAAGCAACACGGTAGCAGTCGTGCTGCCACCAAACATCAGCCATCGTTTTCTGTTAATTCCCTAATGATTATACAGTACGTGTTGAATCGCCAGCGTTTGTCAGTCCACAGCATTGGAACAGAACAGACACTTTATAGGATCAGTGCTGCCTGGCGGTCTAACTATCATTAAACCACCGCAGGGCTTTTTATTCCATGTCTGATAAAGGAAATCGTTTAATGACTACCATAACAATATTCCTGGTGTTTCCTGACTACCCTAACACTAGTCCTGCTGTAGTTTAATGACTACTGTACCATAACAATAGTTCTGCTGTAGTTTTCTGACTACCCTCACACTAGTCCTGCTGTAGTTTCATGACTACTGTACCATAACAATATTCCTGTAGTGTTCATGACTACACTTACACTTGTCCTGCTGTAGTTTCATGACTACTGTACTATAACAATATTCCTGTAGTGTTCATGACTTCTGTACCATAACAATATTCCTGTAGTTTCCTGACTACCCTCACAGTAGTCCTGGTGTAGTTTCATGACTACTGTACTATAACAATATTCCTGTAGTGTTCATGACTACTATACCATAACAATATTCCTGTAGTTTCCTGACTACTGTACCCTAACACTAGTCCTGCTGTAGTTTCATGACTACTGTACCATAACAATATTCCTGTAGTTTCCTGACTACACTTACACTTGTCCTGCTGTAGTTTCATGACTACTGTACTATAACAATATTACTGTAGTGTTCATGACTACTGTACCATAACAATATTCCTGAGGTTTCATGACTACTGTACCATAACAATAGTTCTGCTGTAGTTTTCTGACTACCCTCACACTAGTCCTGCTGTAGTTTCATGACTACTGTACCATAACAATATTCCTGTAGTTTCCTGACTACACTTACACTTGTCCTGCTGTAGTTTCATGACTACTGTACTATAACAATATTCCTGTAGTGTTCATGACTACTGTACCATAACAATATTCCTGTAGTTTCCTGACTACACTTACACTTGTCCTGGTGTAGTTTCATGACTACTGTACTATAACAATATTCCTGTAGTGTTCATGACTACTATACCATAACAATATTCCTGTAGTTTCCTGACTACACTTACACTTGTCCTGCTGTAGTTTCATGACTACTGTACTATAACAATATTCCTGTAGTGTTCATGACTACTGTACCATAACAATATTCCTGTAGTTTCCTGACTACACTTACACTTGTCCTGGTGTAGTTTCATGACTACTGTACTATAACAATATTCCTGTAGTGTTCATGACTACTGTACCATAACAATATTCCTGAGGTTTCATGACTACTGTACTATAACAATATTCCTGTAGTGTTCATGACTACTGTACCATAACAATATTCCTGTAGTTTCACGACTACACTTACACTTGTCCTGCTGTAGTTTCATGACTACTGTACCATAACAATAGTTCTGCTATAGTTTCCTGACTACCCTAACACTAGTCCTGCTGTAGTTTCATGACTACTGTACCATAACAATAGTTCTGCTATAGTTTTCTGACTACCCTCACACTAGTCCTGCTGTAGTTTCATGACTACTGTACCATAACAATATTCCTGAGGTTTCATGACTACTGTACCATAACAATATTCCTGTAGTTTCCTGACTACCCTAACACTAGTCCTGCTGTAGTTTCATGACTACTGTACCATAATAATTGTCCTGTAGTTTAATGACTACTGTACCATAACAACAATTCTGCTGTAGTTTAATGGTATACAGCATATATATAATTTTTGGGGAACTCAGTCGGTGTATCAACTTACTGTTGAAAGTTAGAATATTAAAATACACAAGGTGCAAATTTGGTTTTCCATCAGCAGTTTTTCTCTTGTTATGTCAGTCATTGACAGTCACTCAATTAGCCCATGTCAGCTAACATTTATTTTATTGGTAAATTAGTTAGCGGCCAGCTATCTAAACTAATTATGCTCGAATTATCGACCGGGCAAGAAGGGCACATGCCCAGGGGCCCTGAGCTCCAGGTGCCCCCATTGATTTTGTTAGTCAGTCTCACTCAGATATCATAATAACATGGCATAAGTCATGGCAAAATGTGTAGAATTGCAGGAAATTAGCTGTAAAACTGCAAATGTTTCTCTCCACATCATGGCAAAATGTGTAGAATTGCATACAATTAGTTATAAAATTACAAAATCTTTTTTCCGCCCCACGGCAAAATGCATAGAATTGCTGCAAACTTGTTTAAAAATCACAATATTTTCTCTGAGCCACGTGGAAAAATGTGTAGAATTGCAGGAAATTGCAACAAAATGTTGCTTAGGCTAGGGCTGTCCCTACCAATCCATCACAGACACACCAGCGTGGAAGCGTTTTGAGGCCGTTTCTGCTTACATCACTATAAGTTGTGCTATAAATATTTATTTGTATCATTTTACCCAACAGAGAGTGTTGTCTGAATGTCTGCAGTCTGTACCTTCCTCCCCCGTTGGCTCATCTTGTACAGTGGTTGGTTGGGTTCAGACCTGGGTTAAAATGCAAATTGAAATCTTTCAAATACTTTGAGCGTTTGTTTTAACCTGCCAGATGGGCAGGGTTTGCAGTTTCGGGACAATTCTATTGATCCATTAAGCCAGGCAAATTCAGTCAAGCACAGGTAAAGTATTTTAAATTATTTCAAAATAGTATTTGAACCCAGGTCTGGTTGGGTTAGAATCAGGAGGAGGAGTATTTGGGATCTTTTTCCACAAGGAGATGTTTACATGTGGCTTTCAGAGCAGAGCGTGACGACACTTCTCCTGTTTCCTTTCTCTAATCACCTCAGCTTCAGCCTCAGCTTCAGACACATTAACTCTGGCTGAGTCACACATGGCACCCATAGGGCTCTGGTCAAAAGTAGTGCACTATATAGGGAATAGGGTGCCATTTGGGACGCAGTCACTGTTTGGTCTGTTTGGTCTGGGAAAAGCTTAATGGCTCTGCAGGTAGACATTCCCAGCTATTAGCCTGTTGGCTATTTCCATTCATATCAGGGGAAAAACTTTCCAACAAAACAATAGTTGCTGACCACTGAGCGAGAAACATGCCTGCATGAAAAACATCCACACAAAGAATGTAAGTTGAAAGAGTGAAAATGACACGAATGCACCATGCACTCCTGTTTTGCACTAATGTTTTGAACGTTTATTCTGAGAGTATTTCCATGGAGTGTTTCTCATGAGTTTTGTTGCGTAATGTTTTGAGAGTTTTGTAATGTTTTCATTATCATGTTGGAGTCCCTTGGAGATCGTAAGCGAGGTGCAGGTGACAGCTGCCCAGTGAACCCTGTAACAGAGTGCACCATGGGTAACCTGAGCCCAGAACCATGCCTGGTCTATCAGCGTGCTCATTGGGAATGGACTTTGGTGAACTCATTATTTTGGTAAGTGTCGCAAGTGTGATTTGAACTGAGAAAGAATAACTTGTGGAATGTGGTTGATAGAAAGGGACAGAATGTAGTACTCTGTACTTGTTTGCTTTACATATGTGACTCGTTTCAGTAAACTAGGCGTATGTCGCGCGTCACTACCTTCTGGAACATGTAAACATTCATGTGCCTTAATAGCAAACTTGTATACACATCTGTAAATACAAATAAAATTGTTAAATTGCGAGCCTAGTTGGCTAAGGCAACAGATAAAGGCAGCAACCTTCCCGCTAGGCCTTGATTGGCTGAGATAATGAGAGGGCTGGACATGCCGAGAGATTACTTCGGCTTCTGTCTATTTGAGCTGGTCAGTATGTGTAGGTAATCCTGTCTAACACAACTTTCTTTTATATACAGTTGAAGTCGGAAGTTTACATACACTTAGGTTGGAGTCATTAAAACTCGTTTTTCAACCCCTCCACAAATTTCTTGTTAACAAACTATAGTTTTGGCAAGTCGGTTAGGACATCTACTTTGTGCATGACACAAGTAATTCTTCCAACAATTGTTTACAGAGAGATTATTTAGCTTATAATTCACTGTATCACAATTCCAGTGGGTCAGAAGTTTACATACACTAAGTTGACTGTGACTATAAACAGCTTGGAAAATTCCAGAAAATTATGTCATGGCTTTAGAAGCTTCTGATAGGCTAATGTACATAATTTGAGTCAATTGGAGGTGTACCTGTGGATGTATTTCAAGGCCTACCTTCAAACTCTTTGCTTGACATCATGGGAAAATCTAAATAAATCAGCCAAGACCTCAGAAAAACAATTGTAGACCTCCACAAGTCTGGTTCATCCTTGGGAGCAACTTCCAAATGCCTGAAGGTACCACGTTCATCTGTACAAACAATAGTATGCAAGTATAAACACCATGGGTGCTGAAAAAAAGCATGTGCGAGCAAGGAGGCCTACAAACCTGACTCAGTTACACCAGCTCTGTCAGGAGGAATGGGCCAAAATTCACCCAACTTATTGTGGGAAGCTTGTGGAGTTAAACAAGTTAAACAATTTAAAGGCAATGCTACCAAATACTAATTGAGTGTATGTAAACTTCTGACCTACTGGGAATGTGATGAAAGAAATGAAAGCTGAAATGAATCATTCTCTCTACTATTATTCTGACATTTCACATTCTTAAAATAAAGTGATGATTCTAACTGACCTAAGACAGGGAATTTTTACTATGATTAAATGTCAGGAATTGTGAAAAACTGAGTTTAAATGTATTTGGCTAAGGTGTATGTAAACTTCCGACTTCAACTTTATATATATTGTGTAGTAGAACTGCATAAGTATTGCTCTCCACTTTCTGGAGGACCGAGTTTTGAAATCAGTGGAATTGAGTATGATAGCTAAGGAGATGGAGAAAACACCTGTCTCTGGATTACATTGTCAAACTAAGGGCAACCATGGCGTCCGTGACAGAGAGGGAGAAGCGTCCATCCATGTATATGGGTAAGATAGTCTAGCTAGCTACATGTTCAGATATTACACATTTCTAATTTTGTCAGAAAGTTGTTTTCATTTCAAGTTAAGGTGTACTGTTAGCTAGCTAGCTAACGTTATCTGGCTGGCTCGCAAGCTAACGTTACGTGTATGATCTGTGTAGTAATATTATTCGTATCTCAGGGTCATTTGCTTTGCTAGTTATAGCCTAATTTTAGCTAGCTAACATTGAACTCATGCAGGGCAGTAACGTCATGAGGTGAGATTATGGTTCATTGTTTAGCTAGCTAGATAGCTACATGTCTTAGCAAAAGACTCCACTATGCAAGTAACCATTTCAATAGAATGTTAATGATGTCACTGCTAAAACTGTTGATAGACATAGCTGGTAAATTCGCTCTGGCTTTCTATTCTGATTTCAGAGCACTCTCGTCTGAGTGTGCCAGAGCACAGAATAACTGACAAATTTAAGAATGTTTGAATATAACCGGTGTCAGTAAACATTGGCAAAAATGCATAATTAAATTGCTTATTTTTTTTAACTAGGCAAGTCAGTTATGAACAAATTCTTATTTTCAATGACGGCCTAGGAAGAGTGGGTTAACTGACTTGTTCAGGGGCATAACAACAGATGTTTACCTTTAATAAAGGAAATCTGAGGAAAATGCAACCAAAGTTCTATCAACACATCTCCTGTGCTACTCGCACATTGAGCATTGCTACTCCCCCTTCCCGGGATGGCTACAAGGCCCTCACCCGCCCTCCCTTTTGGGAAATCAGATCACGCTTCCATTTTTCTCCTCCCCTCCTATAGGCAGAAACTTAAACAAGGAGTACCCGTGGTAAATACTGTTCATCTTTGAGCTGACCAATCGGAATCTATTCTTCAAGATTGTTGTTCCGGGTTTCCTCTGAGAATAGTGTTGACATATACACTGACTTGGTGACTGAGTTCATCGGGATGTGCATAGAAGATGTTGTTCCCACTTGTAACTAGAACTTATCCAAAGCAAAAAACGTTGATAGATGGCAGCATTCGGGCAAAACTGAAAGCATGAACCACTGCATTTAACCATGGCAAGATGACTGGTAACATGGACGTGTACAAACAAACCAGCTGTGCCCTCCGTAAGGCAACCAAAGAGGCAAATTGACAATACAGGGATTCAACGGCTCAGACACGAGACGTATGTGGCAGGGACTCCAGACAATCACAGATTATAAAGGGAAAGCCAGCCACATCAGAAACACCAACACCTCGCTCCCGGACAAGCTTAACACCTTCTTTGCCCATAGACCTACCGACGCGGACCACCGTCGCTCACATGGACTGTGAGCTCTCGTTCTCCGTGACCGACGTGAGTAAAATATTTAAGCGTGTTTTTAAGCATCCCAAGCTTCGTCTTCAGAGCGTGTGCAGACCAACTGGCTGTGGTGTTAACGAACATATTACATTTCCCCCTATCCCAGTCTGTTGTCCCCACTTGCTTCATTATTGTTCCTGTACCCAAGAAAGTGAAGGTAACTGAACTAAATTACTATTGCCCAGTAGCACTCACTTATGTCATCATGAAGGGCTTTGAGAGGCTCGTTGTGGACCATATCACCTCCACCTTACCTGACACGCTAGACCCACTACGATTTGCATACCGCCCCAGCAGATCCATGAATGACACAATCGCCATCGCACTGCACACTGCCCTATCCCATCTGGACAAGAGGAATACCTATGTAAGAATGCTGTTGATCGACTACAGCTCAGCCTTCAACACCATAGTGCCCTCGAAGCTCATCACTAAGCTTGGGGCCCTGGGTCTGAACCCCACCCTGTGCAACTGGGTCCTGGACTTCCTGACGGGCCAACCTCAGGTGGTGAAGGTAGGCAACAACACCTCAGCCACGCTGATCCTCAACGCGGGGTCCCCACAAGTGTGCATGCTCAGCCCCCTCCTTTACTCCCTGTTCACTCATGACTGTTTGGCCATGCACGTCTCCAACTCAATCATCAAGTTGGCTGATGACTCAACAGTGGTAGGCCTGATTACTAACAATGACGAGACAGCCTACAGGGAGGAGGTGAGGGCCCTGGGGGAGTGGTGCCAGGAAAATAACCTTTCCCTCAATGTCAACAAAACAAAGGAGCTGATTGTGGATTTCAGGAGACAGCAGAGAGAGCATGCCCTCATCCACATTGACAGGGCCGCAGTGGAGAGGGTGAAAGCTTCAAGTTCCTCGGCGTGCACATCATTGAAGAGGTCCATTCACGCAGACACTGTGGTGAAAAAGGATCAACAGCAACTCTTCAACCTCAGGAGGCTGAAGAAATTTTACTTGGCTCCTAAGACCCTCACAAACCTCTACAGATGCACAATTGAAAGGGAAAGGGGATAGAGTTGCACAACTGAATGCATTCAACTGAAATGTGTATTCTGCATTTAACCCAACCCTTCTGAATCAGAGCATCCTGTCAGGCTGTATCACTGCCTGGTACGGCAATTGCAGAAAGAGAGGGAGGCCCAAACACAAGCAGCATGCTTCAAGTGGAAAATATTCCAGCCTCTCGCTCCATCTGCTTTCACTTTACAACTTGATTCCCCACCTCAGTAGATATTGTCTAAAAGTGTGTCCAAAATGGCACCCTATTTCCTATTCAGTGCACTGCTTTTGACGAGGGCCCATAGATCTCTGGTCAAAAGTAGTGCACTTTATAGGGAATAGGGTGTCATTTGGGACACATCCCTATACTGTATATAGTGCTAAGCTGTAGTGGGCTGTAGCTTTTTTCCTTTCCTTGTCAACAGTCATTTTACAGGATGAGGCAGCAGACTCTGCTCAGTACTCCCCTGATCATATAAGGAGGATCCAAGGTCCCTTTCACACTTCATCTATCACACAGGAAAACCTCCAAAAACCTAGTAGCTTCACTACGATGGATTTGAGGGGAGGGCTTCAGTATGCTGCCCTACTAGAAGACAGAAGTGTGCTACCATTGGAAGAGAGCCCTACAGAAGACAGCACTGTAGCTACCATTGGAAGAATGCATCTCATATTATAGGTTTGACCCATGACATATATTTTTCTACAGAGAGATAATCCCTTACAGTTGGCTCTAACCTTCACCAGATTGACCACCTACACTGGGCTGTGTTCAGAACACACACACACACGCGCAGACACACACAACCACACGTACACACACACACACAAAACACACTCCGTTAATTATGTGCATTGGAGATATATAAAAACATTAAACGTGTTATTGGTATTGGTATTTCAAGGTCATTGTGTTGTGACCTCACCCACATTGGATGTATGTAACATTCTATATATTACACTCGACTCGCTCAGCTTTGCAGCTCCACCAACACCCCATTAAATCCTCAGGAGGGTTTCCAGCACTCTGATCCTCAGGTCCTTGTGTGTGTGTGTGTGTGTGTGTGTGTGTGTGTGTGTGTGTGTGTGTGTGTGTGTGTGTGTGTGTGTGTGTGTGTGTGTGTGTGTGTGTGTGTGTGTGTGTGTGTGTGTGTGTGTGTGTGTGTGTGTGTGTGTGTGTGTGTGTGTGTGGAAAGAACTCTTGGATGAACCCTTGGAAGGAGAACCTGACTTTACTACCAGTTGCAGTGAGAATAATAGCTACAGGAGGACCCATAAGTATGTAACACAATGGCAACAGAATCTACCGTTGTTGTTGGTCTTTCCCACCCAACTCCACGTATTACAGAACCTGGTGGGTTTATGCTTTAATTGACGTCCAGAGCCAGAAACTGTCACTCCGGATTTGAGAGAAACCATTTGACTGTGCTGTGTCCCAAATGGCACCTTATTCCCTGTATAGTGCACTACTTTCAATGGGCTCTGGTCAAAAGTATTGGCTCTGGTCAAAAGTAGTGCACTACTTAGGGAATAGGGTGCCATTTGGGACGTGCAGCCTGCAATGAAGCAAAAGCTTAAACCCAATGAAATCACAGCTAACAATGCACACATTTTTATCACCAGTATGTTATTTTACAATACAGTAGCACCAAACCCTCTACTGTTCCCAGGTGGTCCTTATGAGGTCTGGATGGAGCCTGCTACAGCTACCAGTACTAGAAGACCTGGTTTGACTGGTCTGCTGTCCATCTGGCATGGCTATAAGGGAGCCAAAATGTGGTTTGTATTGTTACAGCCCAGACCTAGGTTACATCCTAAGTGGCACCTTATTCCCTGCATAGTGCACTACTTTTGACTAAAGCCCTATGGACCCTGGTCAAAAGTAGTGCACTACAAAGGGAATAGGGTGCCGTTTGGGATGCAGTTCTGGATACAGAATGTGGTTTGTATTGATACGCTGCAGTCAGACCTGGATACCAGCGGGCCAGCAGCAGAATGGGCAGATCAAAGAGGAGTGTAGAGGAGTGTAGTGGGCCAAACAGCGTGTCACTACTGCGTGTAAACCTTGCATACTCTGGACCTGAACAACATTCATCATCGCTGATTAGAGACCGGTTCTTTCCGTCCTCATCTGGACACACCCATTGTGTCCCAAATGGCACCCATAGGGCTCTGTTCAAATGCAGTGCACTATAAACGGAATAGGGTCATTTGAGACACACACAAAGCTGACGTTTACACTACTGACGCTTAGCTTCAAACACCATCCCCATGCATTCATGATTGGGTGGTTTTGCCCATAAACTACTGGCAGAATATCTCTGTTTTTCCCTCACTTTCCTTCAAGTTAGATAAGTAATATGTTCCTCCTCTCTGTAATGCTGATAACCAGCCTAGATTCCCCTGAGTACATAATTGTTTTTATTAAATATTGTTGCCAAAGTGTTGTGTGGTGCACTCTGAAGGATTTATCTACTAGAAAGCCCCCATACATGGTTAAGAGTTTGGTGCCACACACACACAGACACAGACACAGGCACAGGCACAGGCACACGCACACGCACACGCACACGCACACGCACACGCACACACACACACACACACACAGCATAGTGGCACCGCAGTGATCGATTACATTTTCCAGTTCTCCACACAACTGGACCAGGGTTTCACCCTATGATTAGTCAATTGAAAACCCTTCAGACAAACTGACAGAAACAGTTGTAATACAACACTATACGAGTTACCAAGGAAAATCTATTTCCATTACTACGTCATCTTAAAACACAGATTATTGACAAAATACCCAACAGTACTTTACAGAGCAAAACAATATATAAAGGAGAATGACTGTAGATGGATGACCTAGACCCAGTAAAATGTAATGTGGTATGTCACGGTTGGTTGCTCGTCTTTTTCCCTACTACTTGACCATTTACTGACTTTGTACTGTAATTCTAGATGCGCATTAATACACAATGGCAAAGCAACAAGAAAGACAGTGACTCTGCTGTAAATCACATCCAAACTCCCCAGATCCTTCTAGCTGCTATAAACCTGAAAACACCCTGTAGAACTGTGATGACTTGAACACCTGGACAACACTGTTAGCAATGGTAGCCAGGGTCCTGTATCCCAACTAGATACCCTTTTCCCTATGTCGACTATGATTTGACCCAACGTGGTGATTTTTCTGCAGATGTTTGGGAGTGTGTGCGTTGGAGATAAGAACTGAAATAACTCTGAGAGCTCTCTGTGATCTCTCTCTACAAATAACTCATTACAATGTCTTTCTAAAACAACAAGAATATCCACTGAGTGATTTTTCGATATCTCCCACATTTCATGTCTGTTTGTCTGTCTGTGTTCTTAGGCCGGACGACTGCATTTGGGTCCCCCGGAGAAACAGGCCTACCCATGCCCACCCTTGCCTACGCCCCTGGGGCCTCATTTATCAATATTGCTTGTAGAAACTATTCTAAAATACTACTTATGAATGGAATTTAGAGTAAACAGAAAACGTGTGATTAAACAATCCTACTAAGCCTCATATGCACACGGGTAGAAGCCTCATATGCACACGGGTAGGAGATAGCTGTTGATGAATACCAATGTTCACAGCCTCTGTGCTCATGCGCTACCTTAGCTATTTGCATTTCCTAATTAACCATTATAGTCAAAATCATCCATTTAAAGCCACTGAGGAATGTACAATACCATACCATGAAATAGCCTACAACTGCACAACCAACAAAAGCTTAGAAAAAAAACCTTTTCCTGAGACTGAAATAGAGGTGCTTGTGTAAGAGATTAAGTACAAGCAAAATGTTTTATTTGGCTTGCTCAGTTGTGGTTTGACCTGTAAAAATGAAAACATAGCTACAAAGAGAGGACCGTTAGGACAATTCAAGTTGCCATAGAAATGGGAAATATACTTCAAATGAGTAGGAAACACTCACCAATAAGCCATCCATCCTCAACAGCTCCCTCCTCTAGGCGTATATATGCCAACATTGCTGTTCTGCAGAATGTATGAGTTGTGCGTTCCACCTGGCCCCCTCAGCAGGTGGATCACCTTGTTGTGCATCATATAACCTATCACCTGCATATTAAGAGTAGAAGCCTTTTCTGTTCACATAGTTGAACTCGTTTTGTGATGGTGCTTTTATGGCAAAATGGTTGCTGTCTATCGCTCTGTTCGTATTTGGGAACCCATTGATGGCAAAGAAACCCATGTTGACTTCAACCTGTTGAGCGATGGTGTAGAAATTGTATGTTAAAGTTCCTTTGGGTGATGATTGCATTCAAAACCGTCCTCAAGCTCCAGCTGAAAAGTGCCTGTTGCCAAAAACCCAGGCTGGATAACGCTTTAATATGCACTGGAACGCTCACTCGATTGCTCATTATCTCAGTCTTTTATAATATTGGTTTCACTTTCACACACACCTCTAATTGAACAAATTAAATTACTTTACTTTATATATCATAACAAACGCACTGATGTGGTCAAATTATATTATGGCCTGTTACATGAATTCACAATGAAAATACAATTAAATTGAACAGTTATTGAATTATTAGGCCTACTCTTACAATTTCCCAAATGTTCAACACATATTTTCCACATTTTACACATGACTAGTAGTTCCCTTATTCCACCAGTTGGCAATTTATGCACACGTTCATATTGATAGCAACGTATTCATATTGATAAACCTCACACTTCGCGTGGAAATGATCCCACTCATGGTTTACACACAGATTTGTGGCCATGCATGATTGGTAAATGAGGCCTCTGGTCTTTACTCTTTACTTATGTGTCTTTATTTCTGTGTTCTTAAACCTAACATAACACATAGGGAATTGAACAATCTCTCTTGGTGACCGAGAGAGAGAGTGGGAGAGGGAGAGCGGAGTGAGAGCAGGGTGAAAGAGAGAGGGAGAGCAGGGCGAGAGAGAGAAAAAAGAGACAGTGAAATGGATAAAACTTTATTGTCCATCCAGGATGGAAATATTTCTTTGGCATCCCCTTCCATTAAAAGGATCATGTAATATTTGTGTTGTGGAGAAATGACCAGGCAGGAGACGGGAGAACAGTTAGTCTCGTTTAGTCAAAAACCTCTCGTGCTCCCCAGCATAATAGTGCGCATGTGCATTTCCTATTAGGTGTAGTAACGTAACACTGCCGTAATACATTATATTAGTTACTATGCTGTTACTAAGCAGTAAACAGATGTAGATCACAGATACTACAGATCACATACACATAATTAAAATCAAATCAAATCTAAATGTATTTGTCACATACACATGGTTAGCAGATGTTAATGCGAGTGTAGCGAAATGCTTGTGCTTCTAGTTCCGACAGTGCAGTAATATCTAACAAGTAATCTAACAATTCCCCAACAACTACCTAATACACACAAATCTAAAGGGGTGAATGAGAATATGAACATGTAAGTACATGGATGAGCAATGGCAATGTGCAATAGATGGTATAAAATACAGTATATACAGTGGGGCAAAAAAGTATTTAGTCAGCCACCAATTGTGCAAGTTCTCCAACTTAAAAAGATGAGAGAGGCCTGTAATTTTCATCATAGGTACACTTCAACTATGACAGACGAAATGAGAAAAAGAAATCCAGAAAATGTTTGGGATCATTGTCATGCTGAAAGACCCAGCCACGTTTCATCTTCAATGCCCTTGCTGATGGAAGGAGGTTTTCACTCAAAATCTCACGATACATGGCCCCATTCATTCTTTCCTTTACACAGATCAGTCGTCCTGGTCCCTTTGCAGAAAAACAGCCCCAAAGCATGATGTTTCCACCCCCATGCTTCACAGTAGGTATGGTGCTCTTTGGATGCAACTCAGCATTCTTTGTCCTCCAAACACGACGAGTTGAGTTTTTACCAAAAAGTTATATTTTGGTTTCATCTGACCATATGACATTCTCCCAATCCTCATCTGGATCATCCAAATGCTCTCTAGCAAACTTCAGACGGGCCTGAACATGTACTGGCTTAAGCAGGGGACACGTCTGGCACTGCAGGATTTGAGTCCCTGGCGGCGTAGTGTGTTACTGATGGTAGGCTTTGTTACTTTGGTCCCAGCTCTCTGCAGGTCATTCACTAGGTCCCCGTGTGGTTCTGGGATTTTTGCTCACCGTTCTTGTGATCATTTTGACCCCCACGGGTGAGATCTTGCGTGGAGCCACAGATCGAGGAAGATTATCAGTGGTCTTGTATGTCTTCCATTTCCTAATAATTGCTCCCACAGTTGATTTCTTCAAACCAAGCTGCTTACCTATTGCAGATTCAGTCTTCCCAACCTGGTGCAGGTCTACAATTTTGTTTCTGGTGTCCTTTGACAGCTCTTTGGTCTTGGCCATAGTGGAGTTTGGAGTGTGACTGTTTGAGGTTGTGGACAGGTGTCTTTTATACTGATAACAAGTTCAAACAGGTGCCATTAATACAGGTAACGAGTGGAGGACAGAGGAGCCTCTTAAAGAAGAAGTTACAGGTCTGTGAGAGCCAGAAATCTTGCTTGTTTGTATTTGACCAAATACTTATTTTCCACCATAATTTGCAAATAAATTCATAAAAAAATCCTACAATGTGATTTTCTGGATTTTTTTTCCTCATTTTGTCTGTCATAGTTGAAGTGTACCTATGATGAAAATTACAGGCCTCTCTCATCTTTTTAAGTGAGAGAACTTGCACAATTGGTGGCTGACTAAATACTTTTTTGCCCCACTGTACATGTGATATGAGTAATGTAAGATATGTAAACATTATTAAAGTGGTATTATTTATAGTGCATTGTATAAAGTGACTAGTGATCCATTTATTAAAGTGGCCAGTAATTGGGTCTCAATGTAGGCAGCAGCCTCTCTGAGTTAGTGATTGTTGTTTAGCAGTCTGATGGCCTTGAGACTGAAAAACAGCTTCTGTCTCTCGGTCCCAGCTTTGATGCACCTGTACTGACCTCGCCTTCTGGATGGTAGCGGTGTGAACAGGCAGTGGCTCGGGTGGTTGATGTCCTTGAGGATCTTTTTGGCTTTCCTGTGACATTGGGTGCTGTACAGTAGGTGTCATGGAGGGCAGGTAGTTTGACCCCGGTGATGCGTTGTGCAGACCGCACCACCCTCTGGAGACCCTTGCAGTTGAGGGCGGTGCAGTTGCCGTACCAGGCTATGATACGGCCCGACAGGATGCTCTCGATCTGTAAAAGTTTGTCAGGGTTTTGACAAACCAAATTTCTTCAGCCTCCTGAGGTTGAAGAGGCGCTGTTGCGCCTTCTTCACCACACTGCCTGTGTGAGTGGACCATTTTAGTTTGTCTGTGATGTGTATGCCGAGGAACTTGAAACTTTCCACCTTCTCCACTGCTGTCCCTTCGATGTGGATAGGGGGGTGCTCCCTCTGCTATTTCCTGAAGTCCATGATCATCTCCTTTGTTTTTTTTAAATTGAGTGAGGGGTTGTTTTCCTGACACCACACTCCGAGTGCCCTCACCTACCTCCCTATAGGCTGTCTCGTCGTTGTTGGTAATCAAGCCTGCTACCGTTGTATCGTCTGCAAACTTGATGATTGAGTTGGAGGCGTGCATGGCCACGCAGTTGTGGGTGAACAGGGAGTGCAAGAGGGAGCTGAGCACGCACCCTTGTGGGGCCCCAGTGTTGAGGGTCAGCAAAGTTTCCTACCTTCACAGCCTGGGGGTGGCCCGTCAGAAGGTCCAGGACCCAATTGCACAGGGCGGGGTTGAGGCCCAGTGCCTCCAGCTTGATGATGAGCTTGGAGGGTACTATGGTGTTGAATGCTGAGCTGTAGTCAATGAACAGCATTTTTACATAGGTATTCCTTTTGTCCAGATGGGATAGGGCAGTGTGCAGTGTGAGTGTGATGGCGATTGCGTCGTCTGTGGACCTGTGGGGCGGTATGCAAACTGAAGTGGATATAGGGCCGGTAAGGTGAAGGTGGTCTGCGCATGCTTTGGGGACGCAGCTAGGGATGCCGTCTGGGCCTGCAGATCATACACATTTAAACCAGTCAGTCCATCATGTTGCATACACTAAAAACATAGAGGACATTGATACATTCACTCACAACCGACCGCTGTCCCAACTGCACTGGATAGATAAGTACATATGCTGATACAATATACTTTGCATTTAGTCCAACAGCACAAGGAACAAATTAATGTTTGAACATTCTTCTTGGTCATGGGCATTCAGAAGCACCGGGCCAGAGGGAAGCCTCTCGAACTGAGGCTGTAGAGGGTGGGAGGGGTCGCCAAGAAAGGGAGAGAGAAAGAGAGAGAGGGAGAGAGAGAGAGAGAGAAAGTTCATATTTGAATACGGAGAATATGTGCATATGGAGAAAAGGGTGCCATTTGGGACACAGCCGGGATGTAAAAGGAGAAGAAAAGGAGAGAGTTCTACTACCTGCCCACGTACGCCTAGAGGAGACAAGTGGAAGGAGGGTATATTTAACAGTTAGTCTGCAGCACCAAGACCTGTGTTAGACTTGTTAAAATCACACATGAATAATGGTCCTTGGTCTTCTCAATCCGGTGTAGTTTATCATTGAATCAAATGGTAAGTTACAGCTGATGCGTGGGGTTTCACAGTGTTGGCTTGGTCTAGTCCAATGGCTTTACCTGAGGAGTGAGAAGAGGAGTATGAGTAGTAGTAGTAGTAGGAGGAGTAGTAGGAGGAGTAAGAGTAGGAGTAGAAGGAGTAGCAGCAGCAGTAGCAGCAGTAGTAGTAGTAAAAGTAGAATAGTAGTAATAGTAATAGTAGTAGTAGCAGTAGTAAAAGTATAGTAGTAGTAGTACTAGCAGTAGTAGTAGTAGCAGTAATAGTAGTAGTAGTAGTAGTGGTAGTAGTAGTGGTAGTAGCATATCATGGAAAAACAACAGTTGTGGTGGAGTAAGAGTTCATTGGCTCTCTACAAACTCTTTTCAGTCTCATTTGCGTTTCATTGGCTAGTTGTTTGTTTGTTGCTGTATCCCAGTATGTATTTGATTATACAGATGTGGCGTGAGGAGGCGAGAACTCCAAAACAGGGGAGGAGGAGAGAAGGTGTTTCTATTTTTTATTTTTATTTGACCATCCGGGGCTGTGTGCTCTCAGCCAAAATAAGCGTGTAGGGAAAATAAACAATACTTTTTAGGGAAACAAATTGTGTCTGCAGCTGGCTGTCGTGTTGTTCTCACATGCAATTTATAGCTGTGTGCTGTGAGCACGACCTCGCAGTAACGAGCAGCTCTCACAGACAGGTTGAGGTTTGGTTTGGAACGGAAGAGAGAGGGGTGTGTGTATGTGTGCGTTTGCTTGTGCGCATATATGTGTGTATGTGTGTGTAAAGATGATATATGCTTGTTCTACTTTTAGCACTAGTGGCCCCATTTAGCTAATTCATTTGATATAATGAAGTGGTGAAGACGGCGCCGGAGAAGATGGCTAACGTTTTACTTGCTCCTAACCGATTGTGTTTTTATGTTCGTTTTTTTGCGTTATTTGTAACTTATTTTTACTTATTTTGTACATAATGTTGCTGCTACCGTCTCTTATGACCGAAAATAACTTCTGGACATCAGAACAGCGATAACTCACCACGAACTGGCAGAAGCTTTTTTTTCCCTTTAACATGTCCGACGAGCCCGACGTGAACGACATACTGCTTTCTCGGAAACAGGCCCAAATCCCCGTCATTTGCGTGAGAAAAAGAGGACGGAGGTCGAGCTGCTTTCTGAGAATTCGTAGGCGATCTAATAAACCCCCCCTGCCTTCCGTTCTTCTAGCTAACGTGCAATCATTGGAAAATAAAATCGACGACATACGCGGAAGATTAAACTACCAACGGGACATCAAAAACGGTAATATCTTATGCTTCATGGAGTCATGGCTGAACGACGACATCATCAACATACAGCTGGTTATACGCTGTATCGGCAGGATAGAACAGCGGCGTCTGGTAAGACAACAGGGGTGGGGGGTTTGGACTATGTATATATGTAAACAACAGCTGGTGCACAATATCCAAGGAAGTCTCAATGTTTTCCTCGCCTGAGGTAGAGTATCTCATGATAAGCTGTAGACCACACTATCTACCTAGAGAGTTTTCATCTGTATTTTTTGTAGCCGTCTACAAACCACCACAGACTGATGCTGGCATTAAGACCACACTCAATGAGCTGTATTCCGCCATAAGCAAACAGGAAATGCTCATCCAGAGGCGGCACTCCTAGTGGCTGGGGACCTTAATGCAGGGAAATTTAAATCTGTTTTACCAAATTTCTATCAGCATGTTAAATGTGCAACCAGAGGGGGAAAAAAACTCTAGACCACCTTTACGCCACACACAGAGACGCATACAAAGCTCTCCCTCGCCCTCCATTTGGAAAATCTGAGCATAATTCTATCCTCCTGATTTCTGCTTACAAGCAAAAATTAAAGCAAGAAGCACCAGTGACTCGGTCAATAAAAAAGTGATCAGATGAAGCAGATCCTAAGCTACAGGACTGTTTTGCTAGCACAGACTGGAATATGTTCTGGGATTCTTCCTATGGCATTGAGGAGTACACCACATCAGTCATTGGCTTCATCAATAAGTGCATTGATTACGTCGTCCCCACAGTGACCATATGTACATATCCCAACCAGAAGCCAAGGATTACAGGCAACATCCGCACTGAACTAAAGGCTAAAGCTGCCGCTTTCAAGGAGCAGGACTCTAACCCGGAAGCTTATAAGAAATCCCGCTATGCCCTCCAATGAAACATGAAACAGACAAAGTGTCATTACAGGACTAAGATCAAATCGTACTATACCGGCTCCGACGCTTGTCGGATGTGGCAGGGCTTGCAAACCATTACAGACTTCAAAGGGAAGCACAGTCAAAACTACTTCTATACTCGCTTCAACTAAAATAACACTGAAACATGCATGAGAGCACCAGCTGTTCCAGACGACTGTGTGATCACGCTCTCCGTAGCTGATGTGAGCAAAACCTTTAAACAGGTCAACATTCACAAGGCAGCAGGGCCAGATGGATTACCAGGACGTATACTGTGAGCATGTGCTGACAAACTGGCAAGTGTCTTCACTGACATTTTCAACCTCTCCCTGTCCGAGTCTGTAATACAAAATGTTTTAAGCAGACCACCATAGTCCCTGTGCCCAAGAACACTAAGGTAACCTGCCTAAATGAATACTGACCCATAGCACTCACGTCTGTAGTCACAAAGTGCTTTGAAAGGCTGGTCATGGCTCACATCAACACCATTATTCCAGAAACCCTAGACCCACTCCAATTTGCATACCGCCCTAACAGATCCACAGATGATGCAATCTCTATTGCACTCCACACTGCCCTTTCCCACCTGGACAAAAGGAACACCTATGTGAGAACGCTATTCATTGACTACAGCTCAGCGTTGAACACCGTAGTGCCCTCGAAGCTCATCAATAAGCTAAGGACCCTGAGACTAAACACCTCCCTCTGCAACTGGATCCTGGACTTCCTCACGTAAGGGTAGGTAACAACACATCCGCCATGCGTATCCTCAACACAGGGGCGTACTCAGTCCCCTCTTGTACTCCCTGTTCACTCATGACTGCACGGCCAGGCACAACTCCAACACCATCATTAAGTTTGCCGATGACACAACAGTGGTAGACCTGATCACCGACAACGACGAGACAGCCTATAGGGAGGTGGTCAGAGACCTGGCTGTGTTGTGCCAGGACAACAACCTCTCCCTCAACGTGATCAAGACAAAGGAGATGATTGTGGACTACTTCGACGGGGCTGTAGGGGAGCAGGTTGAGAGCTTCAAGTTCCTTGGTGTCCACATCACCAACAAACTAACATGGTCCAAGCACACCAAGACAGTTGCGAAGAGGGCACAACAAAGCCTATTCTCCCTCAGGAAAAAATATTTGACATGGGTCCTCAGATCCTCAAAATGTTCTACAGCTGCACCATCGATAGCATCCTGACTGGTTGCATCACTGCCTGGTACGGCAACTGCTCGGCCTCCGACCGCAAGTACATCACTGGGGCCAAGCTTCCTGCCATCCAGGACCTCTATACCAGGCGGAGTCAGAGGAAGGCCCTAAAAATTGTCAAAGACTCCAGCCACCCTAGTCATAGACTGTTCTCTCTGTTATCGCATGGCAAGCAGGACCGGAGCGCCAAGTCTAGGTCCAAGAAGCTTCTAAACAGCTTCAGCTCCCAAGCCATAAGACTTCTGAAAATCTAATCAAATGGCTACCCAGACTATTTGCATTGCCCCCCTCTTTTACACCGCTGCTACTCTGTTATTATCTATGCATAGTCACTTTAATAACTCTACCTACATGTACATATTACCTCAATTACCTCGACTAACCTAATACGATTTGATTTAATAATAACTTTACCAGACCTCTTTAGCTGTACTCATGATTATTTAAAAATACTCTCAATATTCATCTCTCAATATTCAAATAATTTCCCCAGATTCTTTCAAAGGTATTAAACAGCCCTGGTGGTTTTAGATAGGTCTTTCGTCATTTGGGGGGCGCCAGCCAAAGGGTACAACTCATAAAGTGGGGTAGGAAACCATAGTCTTGCAAAATGGCTCTTTTACTATCATGACGATGCAGAGGGTCTGTACTACAGGCATTACACATGCCAGTCATGTCAGCCACGGCTGTAAATAACTGTGTGGTTAATGCCGGGAGGTGTGTGATGGTACCTGCTGAGGAGTTGGAGGGCCTGGTGCCATCAGGGGGAAAGGGACCTGGGGCTTAGGGGGAGAGGAGGACTGGGGGTAAGGATTGGAATGGGGCTTGGGATGTGGTTTAGGAGGAGAGGGCCATGGCTGTAAATCACAGTGTGGTAATGCCTGGACGTGTGACAGGATGGAAAATGGGTTCCAAAAGGGTTTTTAGCCTGAAACTTCTACAACCACAGCACTGACCCTAACCTTAGCACTAACCATATCTTCATGTCTACATTCCGGTTCAACCTTAACCCTAGCCTCAAAAGTAGTACACTATACAGGGAATATAGGGTGCCATTTGGGGCGTAAACGAAGAGGGAGGTATTAATCAGCACATGCTATGTCTGCTGGCTGTGCAAATGCTTCATCACATCTGGCCTGCTGCAGTGATTTACAGGAACACCTGCAGGTGCTGTTCTGCTTCACTCTGCTCCTCACAGCATTCTGGGGAAACGGGAGAGAAGAGGAGGGAGAGGTGAGGAGGGAGAGAGGAGGAAGAGCGGGGAGGCAGGTCCTCCATTCTGGGGGAGACAAAGGTTGCATCCTAAATGGCACCCTGTTCCCTATTTAGTGCACTACTTTTGACTAGAGCCCTATGGGACCTGGTCGAAAGTAATGCACTACATAGGGAATAGGGTGCTATTTGGGATGCAAACGAGGGAGGCAGACCCCTTCTACAGTAAAGTCTGCCATATGTTTCCACATGATAAGGAAGGGAAAGAGGGAAAGGGAGGTCAAACACAGTGCTGGAGTCAACAGGCCCCTCTCTTCCTCTTTTTCCTCATCCACCTCTCCTACATGTCGATTTATGTGGGTATCTAAAGGGAGCAGAGGGGGTCTGAGGGGGACTGTGTCTGGGAACTGTGTCTGGGGACTGGGGTGCCTGCTCCAGGCGGATGTTATTCTAAACAGTATCTAAGGGAACTAGAGAAAGAATGAACAGGACATCACAAATTCCTCTTTGTCTGTGTCCCAAATGGCACCCTATTTATTCTTTACACAGCGCTCTACTTATGACCAGAACTCTATGGGCCCTGGTCAAAAGTAATACACTATACAGAGAATAGGGTGCCATTTTGGACTCAGTGTGGGTGTTTCAGCAGCATAAATTAGTCTGCTGATTGCAATCTACAAGGCAGTATATGTACAGAATACTGTGGGTTAGAGTAACATTACAGGAATCATAATCTCCCACAGGGTGCTCAGGGACTAGGGAGTGTGAATGTTGGGATTCCCCAGTAGAGTCATTAGCAGTGATGTAGTATTCAGGCTGCTGTTTAGAAGGGCAAAGTCACTGGTTAGGAGCCTACCTGACATAATCTCTCTGATATGACAGTTATTTCCTGCTATACTCTATGCATCCCAAATGGCACCCTATTCCCTATATTGTACACTACTTTTGACCAAAGCTCATAGGGAATGCAGGGAAAGGGGTGTCATTAGAGACACAGTGTATCACTGAATCTGTGGGCTCTCCATTGGAAAGTCTCCAAACTTGGTGTCAAAATAGCCACAAGTGTTAAGCACCAATGTACTCCACTGCAACGCAACTCTACTTACCAAAACAGTGATGACTGAATTCCAAACTGCAATGTAAATGTTAATGTACAGTAGGACCATATTGTATGTTGTACATAAAAACATGTGCTGTACAAAAGTTTTTACTTGCCTCTGAGAAGTTGTTAAAAATAACAGGAGAAATTACCATTATAGAGCAGCTGTAGCTGTACAGTACTGTGCCTCAGAGTTCTGCACATTCTATACAAAAATTGACTGAAATTTGACTGATTTATCCAAAATTCTCTGCTTGAATTGTTCAAAAAAGGTTTTGTTTTAATTCAATCAAATGAGATTCCAAGGTCTGTAATTTTCTCTTTCCCATTGGCTGTCACAATCATTCTCAAAAAAACTGGACCAAGGCGCAGCGTGCATTGAGTTCCACATTTTTAATAGTAAGTGGAACAATACAAAAACAATAACGCAATGAATCGACAACCGCCGTGCTCACACGCACTAACCAAAATACAATATCCCACAAACACAGGTGGGAAACAGAACACTTAAGTATGATCCCCAATTAGAGGCAACAAAAAACAGCTGCCTCTAATTGGGAACCATACACATAACCAACATTGAACTAAAACAACTAGAACACCCCCTTAGTCACGTCCTGACCTAAAATCACCATAGAGAACCCAGAGGGCTCTCTATGGCCAGGACGTGACAGTACCCCCCAAAGATGCGGACTCCGGCCGCAAAACCTGAAACTAGATTGGGGAGGGTTCGGGTGGGCCACTAGCGTTGGTGGCGGCTCCGGTGCGGGACGTTGGCATTGGCAGTCCAAAGCTTCTATGGTTCATTCCACACTACTTTTATTGCATTCCTCCGTCCAAGCAACACTACTACAGTATCAGTGGCTCACAGTAAACACATTGCCATTGCTTCACTTCATTGAGATCCGTCCGTCAAAATACTTAAATTAACAACGAGGTTTAGGTCTGTATTTGAGCTCAGGAGAAGTTTGAGTGGGTTGTTTGTTATCCTCCTGAGGCCAGTAGCAATGCACAGTACAGCTGGTTCAATATTACTACTGGTACAATCCCTCTGACAGCTACTGTCTAGTTGGAAGACTTCTGGCATGTTCTAGATCTCGGTTCCCAAACCAACTTCATGTTATATTGCTCTCCTTAACCATCCTTGAAACATGTACGTTCTCTGAGGAGCAGAACACCAGACACAGCAGGAACAGAGCATCTTTGTTCCAGACATTTCTCTCAGAAGGATTTCAAGGAGAGTCTATCACTCCAGGTGGATCCTCATAGCTCAGATCTGTCTAAGGGGGTTCTGTCTAGTTTTCAATAAATATTCCACTTACAGTACTTCATAATAACTGTCAATCTTACAGGGATTTATGGAGAAGATTAAAAAAATACTGTAATAGTAAAATTAATGTATTTTACCCAAATAGGATAGCATACACTCTTACATCCTTAGTTGGGCTAAATGAAACATGCATGGTCCTTAAAGACTAAGTTTGTAGCTTACACAGCACTGTGAAATAAAAATATCTGTGGAATCAGAGAGTGAAAAAACAACAGTGATAAACTTAACGTAAGAAAACACATAAAACAACTAAAAGATCTACCTCTGCTGCTGCTGCTACGTGCGTGCAGGGCCCCTGTTCACAACCCTCTGTGTGCCAACCACTGGTAGCTAGCTAGAGCTCACAAAAACAAAATTAAAAAGGTTTTTAACACTTCAGTGAAAATGCCAACAGGCCCCTTGTGGGATTTACGACATCTACATTTCTCAGTGTGTTTACTTGTGGTCGGCTTCTGACTAGTCATGGATCTGATGGTCTGTTGCTGCAGGTGAGTTTAACGGGTGTATCAAGGCCTCCTGGTGGGGTAGTGGTGTAGTGGGGGGGGATGCTGGGGCAGCTGCTCTCCTACTGGTTGGTGAATTTCCTGGTTGGGTTTTATAGGCACCAGGCTCGCACGGCATCCACAGGGTCAGACTGGCAGACTGACACAGCAAGCAGCCTGTGAATCACAGCAACACTCCTGTGAATGAGGAGGAATGGAGAGGAATTACATCATATTACCTATATAGTGCTCTAATTTTGCCCTGGTCAAAACTAGTGCACTACATAGGGAATAGGGTGCCATTTGGGATGCATACAAAGTCTTTGTGTCCATAAGCTATTTTTGTCCTCTGAAGAGAATGGGTTAATACAAAATACTAAATAAATGTAAAATAGTCTTTATGCCCATTCTGTTTGCACCCACTCTCCAGTCCAGGCCTTCTCTGAGGTCCCAAAGAGGCCTGAAAATATTTTGAAGGTATGAAGGAAGAAAAAAAATAGAGTGTGAAAAAAAGTGTGAAAGGCAGCACTCAGATTCCAATAATTTGGAGAGAGAAGATGTTTGCTTTTCATCCATATGATCTGTTTTCTGATTTTCTCACTTGTCAGGGAACTGTTATAAAAGTGAAAACTCCCAGTTCCTCTTGACAGTTTTTTCATGGTTCTGGGCCTACACTGGAAAGAAGAAACCTTGAGAGAGGAGAGGACGAAAGAGAGCGAGAGAGAGAGAGAGAGAGAGAGAGAGAGAGAGAGAGAGAGAGAGAGAGAGAGAGAGAGAGAGAGAGAGAGAGAGAGAGAGAGAGGACGAGAGGGACAGACAGGATAAACACACTTGAGTAAATACTGTTTCATATCTTCTACTCTGCCAAAAGCAATTTTATTGCAATCTAAAGAAACCAAAACAAAAACACCATATATTCCTTGAGGATGAGGTCTAGATTAATGAGTGCCCCACGTTGATATGCAAAGTACTAATAAATTGGGTAAAATATGTTAAAATCTGTTCCCCTATCCAGTTTCTACTGGGGAGGATAAAAGATGATGACAGATCAGAAGTATCTCCGTTCTGTTGATGGCTTCTGTCCATATAGCTAAACTACTACCAATGGATACAGCTGATGTATTTCATTGCTAAAAGGAATACTTGAGTAGTGCTGAGTACATCTGAAATCTACAACCAACATCTTACCATATGTTAACAGCCTATCAGTCTCTCAACACTTTGAGATAAACATTTATATTAAGCTTGATACCTTGCTCTATACTCTATATATCAACTCTACTCACTACGACTCAATCTATGCAGTGTGGTCTCATTGCTCTATTTTCAACCAGGTCAAGCTACAGGACTGTTTTGTAGCACAGATTGGAATATGTTCCGGGATTTATCCGATAACATTGAGGAGTTTACCACATCAGTCACCGGCTTAGTTAATAAGTGCATTGACAACGTCATCCTCACAGTGACCGTACGTACATACCCCAACCAGAAGCCATGGATTACAGGCGACATCCACTCTGAGCTAAAGGCAAGAGCTGCCACTTTCAAGGAGGGGGACACTATTCTGTACGCTTATAAGAAATCCCGCTAAGACCTCCCGACGAGCCATCAAACAGGCAAAGCAACAACACAGGACTAAGATCGAATCCTACTATGCCGGCTCTGACACTCGACAGATGTGGCATGGCTGCAAACTATCACGGATTACAAAGGGAAACCCAGCCGTGAGCTGCACAGCAACACAAACCTACCAAACGAGCTAAATGCCTTCTATGCTCGCTTCGAGGCAAGCAACACTGAACCATGCATGAGAGCACCAGCTGTTCCGGACAACTGTGTGATCTCACTCTCTGTAGCCGATGTGAGTAATACCTTTAAACAGGTTCACATTCGTAAGGTCGCGCCAGATACCAGGATACGTACTCAGAGCATGCGCTGACCAGCTGGCAAGCATCTTCACTGACATTTTCAGCTTGACCCGGTCTGTAATACCAACTTGTTTCAAGCAGATCACCATAGTCCCCATGCCCAAGAACGCTAAGGTAACCTGCCTAAATGACTATCGCCCCGTAGCACTCACATCTATGGCCATGAAATGCTTTGAAAGGCTGATCATGGTCCACATCAACACTATCATCCCAGACACCCTGGACCCACTGCAATCCGCATACCACCCCAACAGATCCACAGATGATGCAATTTCTATTGTGCTCCACACTGCCCTGGACAAAAGGAATACCTACAGCATTTAACACCATAGTGACCCTCCAAGGTCATCACCAAGCTTGGGACCCTGGGACTAAACACCTCCTTCTGCAACTTCCTGACGGGCAGCCTATAGGGAGGAGGTCAGAGACATGGCAGTGTGGTGCCATGACAACAACCTCTCCCTCTATGTCAGCAAGACAAATGAGCTGATCGTGGACAACAGGAAATGGACAGGCGAGCACGCCCCCATCCACATCGATTGGGCTGTAGTGGAGCGGGTCGAGAGCTTCAAGTTCCTCGGTGTCCACACACACCCACACAGTTGTGAAGATGGCCTGACAGCGCCTCTTCCCCCTCAGGATGCTGAAAAGATTTGGCATTGGCCCTCAGATCCTTAAAAGGTTCCACAGCTGCACCATTGAGAGCATATTGACTGGCTTGATCACTGCTTGGCACGGCATCTGCAAGGCACCCGTCCACAAGGCGATACAGAGTTGGGTGAGTACAGCAGAGTACATCCATTGGGCAGAGCTCCCTGCCATCCAGGACCTCTATACCAGAGGAAGGCCCCAAAAATGATCAGACTCCAGCCACCTAGCAACAAGGCTGATGAATAGCTAATCAAATGGCTACCCGGACAACCTGCATTGACCTTTTTTTTAAGTAACTCTGTTACACTGACTCTATGCACACACACTAGACTCTACCCACACACTCACACATACTTACAGTGACACCCTAACACACACATACATATACTTTCATACCCACTATGTGTGCTGCTGCTACAGCTCAGTCTATTATCTATCCTGTTGCCTAGTCACTTTATCCTTTCCTATGTGTACATAGCTACCTCAATTACGTCGTACCCCTGCAGATTGACTCGGTACTGATATAGCCATGTTTTTTTCCTCGTTATTGTGTTTCACTGTGTATTTCTTCCTTGGGTCACTATTTCTATTATTATTTAATATTTTTTTATCTTTACCTTTAACTCTGCATTGTTGGAAAAGGACCCATAATGAAGCATGTCCCTGTTAGTCTACACCTGTTGTTCACAAAGCATGTGACAAACACAATTTGATTGACTGATTGAGGTCAACCAGTCTTTGGTATTAAAGCAGCCCAGCACAGCAGAAGAAAACTGAGTGCTGTATCTGCATGCCAGCCAGCAGTGGAGCGGACTGCAGCCCCAGAGGCAGATAGTGTGAGAATAGCAGCAGGGAGCAGCATGAGTAAATGAAAGCGGCGAGGTCTCACCACCCCTCTTCCTGTGATTGTTGTCCTGACTGGAAGCTCAGGAATCATGGGTGATTACCATGGGACAGAATGCTCTGCATCTTGTTGCCATGGAAGCACCCACATCTTCTGTCCAGCAGCCTGGACCTCACCTCTCACACCAGTGATCCATTAGTTTAACCACTACCACAACCCTGAACCAGGTCAAGAATGGGTTGTGTTGCAGACATGAGTCTGGCTCCTTTTGGTCTAACTATCAACACGTTGTTTTTTCCCATGGGAGACCCGGATTCAGGTTCCGTCGTGACAGTTGCATCCCAAATGGTACCCTATTCACTTTATAGTGCATTACTTTTTACCTGGGCCCATATTGCTCTGGGTGCAATTTAAGATGCACACATGGTCAATGCAACTGTGGGCAATAGGTAACAAAGCATACAGGATCAAAGAAACCAAATTTACAGTCTACAGTAAGAACTTGCAGGCTAAAGTTTGAGGGAGTGTTGTCATTCTGTTCAGGTAGCAGGTAGTGGATTATTGAAAAGCTTTTGTATTGATGCTGCACGTCACGTCTGCCTTGCTCCATCCTCCAAACGCAAACAAGCCCTTCAGCCTTCAGCAACAATTATGCTGCTATTCCTCTTTTTCCTTCATCTGCTGTTTTCAAACCCTTGAGAAGACCACAAGGCTTTGATGGATATAAACGAAAATAAAAGAGAAGAAATAATTGTTATCTGTCTGGTCATTCATTCTATTCCTATTGTTTTCTGTTCAGGGGTTTTAAAGCTGGATGTCTACTACAGTCACGCAGAATACAGATCCATAATGATGATGTACTTCTCGCTCCCAGATACAACACTGATCAAACCACTGGGTGGAAAAACCCTTGACAGCTTGTTTGAAATGGCACATTATAGATACTATAAAAGGATCATCTCCATATGCTATATACTATAAACACTGTGCAGTGTTTGTAATTGTTTTCCCAGAGAATAATGACATAGCAGGCAAGACATCCACAGTGTGGTGTATTGCCATGTTTTTCTAAGGTTCTCTCTCTCTCTCTCTCTCTCTCTCTCTCTCCTCTCCCTCCGGTGCTCTGATTGCTGCAGTAGGAACACACTCTTTCTCTCTCTCTCTCTCTCTCTCTCTCTCTCTCTCTCTCTCTCTCTCTCTCTCTCTCTCTCCGGTGCTCTGATTGCTGCAGTAGGAACACAGAGGTCTGTGTCAGGACGGGTCGCCTGCCAACATCTGGAAGCGCGCTTAATGACCATTAAAACACAAGACGAACCCTTCACTAAAATGGCAGGAGGTAGGAGGACAGGGAGGGGAGGGCGGTGGTCGAGGAGGTCTCACGCTCCCCTCACATGCACTCAGGCAGCGGCTCCATCAGCTCTGTGACATTGGCCTTCGCCGGGGCTCCATACATGAAGCATTTAAATTTAATAGGACCTTGTTCTATGTTAATGGCTGCCAGTGAATTCACTTTTCTCCCGTGTGTGGCTTTTTGTGTACAGGGTTAGCCTCAGAGCCATAGAGCCTGATACAGTACTTACAATACAATCATCTAGGGAGACCATTGAGGTGTTCTGACTGTTGACTTTTACATTAAGATTGTGTTCTCAGCCTGGCAATATAAGCAATAGATAAATTAAATTAATAAATCATTTAACAACCAGGACTGTACAGTATATTACTCATAATAACCATTATCAAGCAATGTGATTAAAGGAAAATTGGGACTATATCAACAATGGACTAATGAAACAAATACCAAAATATTGTTTTGGGGTGGAGTTTTCCTTTAACACAGCCATTGCACTGAAATGCACAGGATTAAATTAACATTGTCATAACAAAACACATGATCCTAACAGAAAGGCATTTTGCTGAGCATTTCCAGTTTCCTCTGGTCTTGTGCAACTCAGGCCAGGAAGGTAGCTCCTGTCCTGATCTCCTCTCTTCCGCTTGGAGAAAGCAAAACAACTGGTTTATCAATTCAGAGCAGCGAGTCCTTGAGCAGACGACCAGTGAGCGCACCTCTTTGTGGACCATGAATGCTGGAGGTCAAGGGTGAGGTTAGAGGATGTTGAGTCTGTCACTCTCTTCAAACACTAAGTAAAAACATTCTACATGCATTATTCACTGGCTAACACGGACGGAACTACTGGCTCGCAGGCAGTCGGACCTTCCAAACTCTTCCAAACACGCAACATGTAAAATGGTTTTAACATCCAGGCTCAAACCAACTAGAGGAAAGACATTCTTTCACAGGCTTTTATTTCACACTCCCCTCAGGCTCCTGGGTATCTGTTTGTAGGAGCATTGGATACTGTATACTGTAAATCAGGGGTGTCAGGTGATCCGGCCCGCAAGGGGGTCTAATCCGGCACACGGGTGGTTTGAGTAAAAACAATATATATATACACAGTATATCCTTGGGGGGAGAACAAACTCAAGATACTTTAAAATAACTAAAACCAAATCTAAACTGTGTAGAAATTATAATGGATCTACATTTATTCAATTACTTGATTACATTGCACATTCATCTACTGCACATCTACCATTCCAGTGTTTAAATGCTATATTGTAATTACTTTGCCACCATGGCCTATTTATTGCCTTACCTTCCTTATCCTACCTAACTTGCACTCTTTGTATATAGATTAGTTTTTTTCTACTGTATTATTGACTGTATGTTTGTTTTACTCCATGTGTAACTCTGTGTTGTTGTATGTGTCGAACTGCTTTGCTTTATCTTGGCCAGGTCGCAGTTGTAAATGAGAACTTGTTCTCAACTTGCCTACCTGGTTAAATAAAGGTGAAATAAAAAAAAAAAAAATTTGTCCAGCTCGCTAATCATCATTAAACAGTCAGGGAGCATCGAAGATTCCAAAAATTAACTATTTTTTGCTAATTTTGACAGCAAGGCCCTCCAGACCTCGTTGAAAACAAATGCGGCCCCCGGGGCAAAACGATTTTGACACCTCTGCTGTAAATGCATAGGCCTACTTCTAACTATGCTCTACATACCGAAACACATGATTGCTGATGAGTAGTGTATTTATTCAATGTAAAGTCTATGGCGTCTCTAGGTCCTTTGCTTATCTGCTTCATGTTTTCTCCAATGATAAACATCCTGGACCTGGTATGTAAAGGTTTGTATTCTCTCTCAATCAGCATCTCAGTTTAAAGTCTCTGCTGGGCGTTTGCCTTGAAAGATGAGCTTCAGAGAGAGAGAGAATATGAACAAAGGAGACCTAGTTTGCGTCCCAAATGGCACCCTATTCCCTTTATGGGATATTCCCCTATGAGCTCTGGTCAAAAATAGTGCACTATATAGGGAATAGGTTGCCATTTGGGCCATATACCCAGCTTCTCTCCTCGATTGATATGAATGCATTTTAGTCCTGTGGCCTGTTGCTTTATGATGTTATAGAGATGATAGGAGGTCATGTTCCGGAGGAAGGCACCAGCCAACTGTATCATCTACATTCATGAACAGACTGACTCACAGCAGGAAGCTTATATGTCCCAAATGGCACCCTATTCCATATGTAGTGCACTTCTTTTGACCAGGGAGATGGGGCTCTGGGCAATAGTAGTGCACTATGTATGGAATAGGGTGCCATTTGGGACGCACACCTGATAAGTCTCATCGACTGGGACTGGGGTTTATTCTGGGGTCGTTGAGGTGCTTTTTTTTTGTGTACTTTTTTTAGAGTCGCTCCGATTTCTCATCTGATGGAGTTTTTTACACTCCTTTGCTTAAACAGAATATTTATATCCTCAGGCCATACTGTTAAGGGGATGTATCAAAGATTTATCAAAGACAAGCGGATCTGTCCCTTGTCAGCAACTAGGCACTTTCTCTACTATCTTTCTTTGACTATACTGCCAGTTTTTGACTTCCAGCATTAGCTCCCTTCTACTTGGCCTGTGTCCCAAATGGCACCCTGTTCCCTTTGACAAGAGTCCTATGAGCCCTGGTCAAAATATGGAATATGGTGCCATTTGGGATGTGATCTTGCTCTCTTCTCTGTGATAAAAGTAGTGTGTCAAGGTTTTGACACGTTTTTAACAGCTTCTCTTCTGACTAAAAGGTAGTCTTAGAGACTACTAGAAGACAGATTATTCAGTCTTAACACCAGCAGCCATACACCCTTTTCCTGTTATGGGAAGTTCTTGAATTTCTACTGGAATATCTTTGGGTTGGCTACCCCTCAGTCTGCCTGTAGTGTAGGCCTGCAGTGTTACAGAGCTCCTGACCTGTCCTGTGTCACTTAGTTGGTAGAGTATGGCACTTATGATGCCAATGCTAGGATTGTGAGTTTGATTCTCGCTGGGGACACACTTAAGAAAATATATGCTAATAAGACTGGATAAAAGTGTCTGCTAAATGGTATATATTATTCAAATTCTTACACAGTTGCAAACTTGGTTACCTCCATGTACCTTTCCAGGTCACGCTACGGTAGCCAGAGGCTTCTTAAACCTCTGCTTCTTCTGTTCACATCTGTAAACTTCATGACCTAGAACATTCAACAGTAGGCGATGCCAAAGATGGTTCTGTGGCTATGCTCCAGTCCAGTCATGTAAACCTCTCATCCATGACTGTATCAGATTTAAAAATAAAAATTTTCACTGTATTCCCTGTGCTTACAGTGACACCCTCTGGCAAAGATTGGTACCTTTCTTACTACATTATTATATATATTTTTTAAATATAACAGACAATGAGACATCATAGAGTTTAAAAAATATATATAATAATGTAACCTTTACTTAACTAGGAAAGTCAGTTAAGAACAAATTCTTATTTACAATGATGGCCTACCAAAAGGCAAAAGGTCTCCTGTGGGGACAGGGGCTGGGATTAAAAATTGAAAATAAAATACAAATATAGGACAAAACACACATCAAGAATTGACAAGAACATAAAAGACAAACAAAACAAAAACAGAAACATTAGCTATGACAGTATAAGATCATGTGACAATGACACTGATTCCAAAAGTAATTTGTCATCATATTGGACTGTAGACAAGCTTTTCTTATTATTTAGTAATTTTAGAGACTCAATTAAAAACATAAAGTCTATCGAAAACCCTTTAAAGCAGGGGGTTGATTAAAAAAAGGTTGGTTTTGTGGATATAAGATTTACCAACCAACCAAAATCATGACATTAGTTATACATTTCAAAGAGTTCAGAGTACTGTCAAACAAGGATATAATATCATTGCATTTATATCAATAGAGTGATCAGTTTTCCTCAGTATGTTCTCCTTCATATCTATCCAATATCGAATCATGTACAAACAACTGTAAAACAAATGTGTCAGCATTTCAGGTTCATCATTGCAGAAGGTAAACTTGTTGTCAATGTCTGTAAACTTCAACACCATCATGTTGGAGGGATAAATATTGTGCAAAATAGAAATACAACATTTAAAAGGACAAAGCCAAAATGATTTCCCTCTAGGTGTGATATTTATTTTGCTCTAAAAAATATTATCTTATGTGTTTATTTGTACACTTGGGACTTTTGATATCAATACCATTAATAAATAGACTAGGTTCTATTCTAAGTGTATCTTGAAAACACGTACAGTTGAAGTCGGAAGTTTACATACACTTAGGTTGGAGTCATTAAAACTAGTTTTTCAACCACTCCACACATTTCTTGTTAACAAACTATAGTTTTGGCGAGTCGGCTAGGACATCTACTTTGTGCATGACACAAGTAATTTTCCAACAATTGTTTACAGACAGATTATTTCACTTATAATTCACTGTATCACAATTCCAGTTGGTCAGAAGTATCCATACACTAAGTCGACTGTGCAGCTTGGAAAATTGCAGAGAATTATGTCTAGGCTTTAGAGGCTTCTGATAGGCTAATTTACATAATTTGAGTCAATTGGAGGTGTACCTGTGAATGTATTTCAAGGCCTACCTTCAAACTCAGTGCCTCTTTGCTTGACATCATGGGAAAATCTAAAAGAAAAAAAAATTGTAGACCTCCACAAGTCTGGTTCATCCTTGGTAACAATTTCCAAACGCCTGAAGGTACCACGTTCATCTGTACAAACAATAGTACGCAAGTATAAACACCATGGGACCACGCAGCTGTCATACCGCTCAGGAAGGAGATGGGTTCTTTGGTGCAAAAAGTGCAAATCAATCCCAGAACAACAGCAAAGGACCTTGTGAAGATGCTGGAGGAAACAGGTACAAAAGTATCTATATCCACAGTAAAACGAGTCCTATATCGACATAACCTGAAAGGCCGCTCAGCAAGGAAGAAGCCACTGCTCCAAAACTGCCATAAAAAAGACAGACTACGGTTTGAAACTGCACATGGAGACAAAGATTGTACTTTTTGGAGAAATTTCCTCTGTTCTGATGAAATAAAAATAGAACTCTTCGGCCATTATGACCATTGTTATGTTTGGAAGAAAAAGGGGGAGGCTTGCAAGCCGAAGAACACCATCCCAACCGTGAAGGACGGGAGTGGCAGCATCACGTTGTGAGGATGATTTGCTGCAGGAGGGACTGGTGCACTTCACAAAATAGATGGCATCAAGAGGAAAGAAAATGATGTGGATATGTTGAAGCAACATCTCAAGACATCAGTCAGGAAGTTAAAGCTTGGTCGCAAATGGGTCTTCCAAATGGACAATGACCCCAAGCATACTTCCAAAGTTGGGGAAAAATGGCTTAAGGACAACAAAGTCAAAGTATTGGAGTGGCCATCACAAAGCCCTGACCTCAATCCTATAGAAAATGTGTGGGCGGAACTGAAAAAGCGTGTGCGAGCAAGGAAGCCTACAAACCTGACTCAGTTACACCAGCTCTGTCAGGAGGAATGGGCCAAAATTCACCCAACTTATTGTGGGATGCTTGTGGATGGCTACCCAAAACGTTTGACCCAAGTTAAACAATTCAAAGGCATTGCTGCCAAATACTAATTGAGTGAATGTAACTTCTGACCCACTGGGAATGTGATGAAAGAAATAAAAGCTGAAAGAAATCATTCTCTCTACTATTATTCTGACATTTCACTTAAAATAAAGTGGTGATCCTAACTGACCAAATACAGGGAATTGTTATTAGGATTAAATATCAGGAATTGAAAAACTGAGTTTAAATGTATTTGGCTAAGGTGTAAGTAAACTTCCGACTTCAACTGTATGACTTTTCATTAGCTGGGAAATACCAGAGGGAATAGCATTAACTACCAGGGTTGGGGAGTAACCGATTACATATTATCCGTTACATGTAAGGGATTACAAAAACGGTAACTGTATTCCGTTACATTACCAGCAAAAATATTGTCATCAGATTACAGATGCTTTTGAAAAACCAGATGATTCCTTCGAGCATTACTTTTAAATGATGAAAGGAGGTTTGCGAGAAAAAAAAATTCAACACTTCTCTGTTTCTCAATGACATTCAAATCAGCATTGAAAAGAGGCGCAAGTTTAAGTATGTTCCACCTGAGCGAGTCTGACCACAAGTCAGAGACTTGAGACGTAGAGTAGGTGAACGGATGATCTCTGCATGTGTGGTTCACACCGTGAAGCATGGAGGAGGAGGTGTGATGGTGTGGGGGTGCTTTGCTGGTGACACTGTTGGTGATTTATTTAGAATTCAAGGCACACTTCACCAGCATGGCTACCACAGCATTCTGCAGCGATAAGCCATCCCATCTGGTTTGTGGGACTATCATTTGTTTTTCAGCAGGACAATGACCCAACACACCTCCAGGCTGTGTAAGGGCTATTTGACCAAGAAGGAGAGTGATGGAGTGCTGCATCATATGACCTGGCCTCCACAATCACCCAACCTCAACCGAATTGAGATGGTTTGGGATGAGTTGGACCGCAGAGTGAAAGAAAAGCAGCCAACAAGTGCTCAGCATATGTTGAGAGAATGCCAAGAGGTGTCATCAAGGCAAAGGGTGTTTCTATATATATATATATATATATTTGTATTATTTAACATTTATTGAACTAGGCAAGTCAGTTAAGAACAAATTATTATTTACAATGACGGCCTACCCCGGCCAAACCCGGTACTTTGAAGAATCTAAAATCTAAAATATATTTCGATTTGTTTTTGGTTACTACATGATTCAATATGTGTTATTTAATAGTTTTGATGTCTTAACTAATATTCTACAATGTAGAAAATAGTTTAAAAAAATAAAAACCGTTGAATGAGTAGGTGTGTCCAAACTTTTGACTGGTACTGTATATATGTCAAAAAATGGGCGTACTGTAGCAACTATAGATTGCCCCTTTAAGTCTATCCAAAGTGTGTGAGTTTGAGCATGTGTCAATTAGGCCTATGGATAAAAAAATATATCAGCATGAATTAGATTGAGCAATAAAAGCCTCCCTTTTATTTCATAGGCTGGGACCCGCACTATGCAGCTGTTGCAAGAGCGCATTATTCACTGGCTGTCCACTGGTTTCAAAAACAATGATTGATAGGCAAGCTAAACTTCTTGAATTCAACCATTATTGTGTTCAAATACACATTTAGATTTGTGAACATCCACCCACAACCCGTAAGGCGCAAATATCTAAATGAGAGAGTAGCAGTGTGATTCACATCAATACGCTATGTAGATATCAGTAATACGTGATATCCGTGTCGGTGTAGACTACACTACTGCTGTCATCCTTACCTCCAAGCGTTTATTCCAAATTTGATTCTTTTTGGATGCAGCAGTCGCACCATTGGAATACATAGTTTGGACTGTAGCCTACAAAAGCGTATTCCTGCTCTTTTCCCGCGATCCATCAAACACATTTGGTGTGTCATCATAGTGGCCTCTGGTTTATGGTCAGACTCGCTCACGTTCAACAAATTTAAATTAGCGATTTGTTTCAATGCTGATTTGAATGTCATTGAGAAAACAATGACATTCAAAAGACATTTCAAAAGTATCTGTAATCTGATTACAATATTTTAGCTGGTAATGTAACAGATTACTGTTACAGTTTTTTGTAATCTCTTACATGTAACAGATTACATGTAATCCGTTTCTCCCCAACCCTCCTGAGAACCATAACGATTCTGGAGTTCAACCATTTAATCTTAAAGGTATTAGTCATATCCACAAAATCCAATAACTCAAAACTCCTTCTGCCCTAGTTGCAGAGAGAACTTCATTTTTAAGGTTGTGATGTATGTTTTTCCACACAAACCAAACAATCCAAATCACTACATGGTGGAGCGCAGAAGGGAGCTGATGTCGTTAGCTGTTCGACGTGGCGACTTTACGTAGCGTTACGTGTAGGGCCAGAGGAGGGAGGGACTGGGCTTCAGGGATTTTATCTGCATACTGTGTCCGGTTCTACCGGGGATGCTAACGGAATCACGACTAGAGTCATGCGTTCATCAACAGACGAAAAATAAACATTGCAACGGTGTCATTCCGTTCATAATAGAAATATAAGCAGCTACATTTTACATTTTGGGAGACTTGGCTACTGCACCTACACAGCAGGTAACGTGAGCTAGCTAGCAGATCATGCTAACTGAGATCATCATCATTTTCAGCAGCACCACCAGTTTGGCCAGCTGGCTAGGGACGCTAGGTTGGAGCTAGCTAGCTAGGTGTTGTATTGCTGGGACTAACAAGCTAACTAGATACAACACGAATGATGATCACGAATAGATAGCTATGGCTGCTGTAATGTGTTGTGAAATGTGATTGCTTGTTGTGAGAGCAGGTTAACGCTGCTTTCAGCACTGTAACTGTACCAGTGGACAGATCAGCCAGCTGGCTAAGGAATTATGGACACTGCATGTTTACATATCACAGCAGGCTAGGCTGGATATTATCCTGAATTAGGCAGATTCTACTCATATTTACATGGAAACCATTCCTATCATTAATGTGAAAAGCTCAGTGTGTGATGATCGTGCTCTCTCTCTCTTCATCACCGCTCTCGTTCTCCATCTCCCATCTCTTTGTCTCTCTCCCAATGCTATCTCTCCTGCAGACGACCACCATGGCAGACAGTTTTATGGGAAAGGCGGCTACCATGGAGATTCCTATCAACAGCAATGGAGAGACCCTGGCCGAGGATGACAGTTTGGAGCAGGTGGGTCATATGGTCTCTGTCCCATGGTAATAGGGTACCATTTGGGATACAGTTACTATGTACAGTATTTATATGTATACTGTGTGTGGTGACCTCTCATTACATCAACTATTTGTTTGTGTATTTTATTGTACTGTATTATGTCTCACTTCTGTGCAGGCTGCAAAGATTCAGTGGACCTTAGATGAGAAGGTAGGGATATGCAGTAGAAGGGATGAGAGAGAGTGTGTCACGTCGTGGTTGGAGAACTGTAGGTTTAGATGTAGTGTACGTGTTAACATAGAAGACTTTCAGACTAACCACAAACCTTCATCAATAGTTTTTCTCATAATAGTTTTTCGCCTAATCTACTGAACCATTTTCATGTGTGTGAGTGTCTGTGTACAACAAAGATTAGGCCTATATGGAAGGTCTTCGTCAGGTTGACAATAAACTCTACAGGAGCATTACGCATTAGGCAGTCCCTACAGAATTCAGATTTGTTTTTTGGCGCATCAAAATCAAGTGTTTTTGGCCGAAAATATCATAAATCTCTGCGAAATCCGCGAGGGAATGATTAGAGTTAGGCTATATATATTCCATTGATGTGTTGTGGCTTCACCTTAGGACCTGCAGCAGGTGATGGTGTCTGGTCCCAACCTGAATGAGACCAGCATCGTGTCTGGAGGCTACGGAGGACCTGCAGGGGGCATCATACCCACCTCCTCCATCAAAGGTACACACAGCTCTACTGCTCTCACTAGCTCCATTAAAGGTACAGACAGCTCTCTATCGCTCCCTACTGCTCTCATTGCTGTGCATTACTGGAATGTCCACTTAATTATGTCCACTTAGGCCTTATTGAATCAATGAATAGCCTAGTCCCTTAAGCAATGTCTGTGCTGCTTGCTTGGTTTGTTAGAATTGATAATGGTGAAGACTACATTTTCAACTGCCCCAATGTGGTTTGTCCTGATGGAATTCAATTCAGTTTTTATTTAATTTTAGGAGCTTGCCTTCATGCTGTTCTGCGTCAGTGACTCTATTTTGACCTAACCTTCTTTCTGTTCTTTCAGGAGTCTCTATGAGCAGCGAACAGTCTCTCTACTGTATTGGCTATTTTGATTTGAAGATCTACTTCCTACTCTCTCTTACTGACTATCTTAACCAACCCTGTCCTCCAGGCCCTGCTATCCGCTTCAACCCTCAGTATGTGGACAGGAGACGTCCCCCTGCCCCTAACTGTGCCCCTGTCCCTGGAGCCGAACCTCAGCCCACAGGTGGCTTTACACCTCTCAGCCACCTTCCACATAACTATACTTCCCTCTTTAAAGGTAGACTCAGCGAAATGATGTTGCCTCAAGCAGCACCGCAGCTATGGAGATGAGCAAGATGCAAGACATTGCTCTCCTTTTTTATTTTTGTATTTGCAGTGCATTCGGAAATTATTCAGACCCTTACATTTTTCCTCCTCATCAATCTACACACTACCCCATAATGGCAAAGCAAAAACAGGTTTTTAGAAATATAACATTTACATAAGTATTCAGACCCTTTACTCAGTACAATATTGAAGCACCTTTGGCAGCGATTACAGCCTTGAGTCTTCTTGGGTATGACGCTACAAGCTTGGCACACCTGTATTTGGGGAGTTTCTCCCATTCTTCTCTGCAGATCATCTCAAGCTCTGTCAGGTTGGATGGGGAGCGTCGCTGCACAGCTATTTTCAGGTCTCTCCAGAGATGTTAGATCCAGTTCAAGTCCAGGCTCTGGCTGGGCCACTCAAGGACATTCAGAGGCTTTTCCCGAAGCCACTCAAGTGTTGTCTTGGTTGTGTGCTTAGGGTCTTTGTCCTAATGGATGGTGAACCTTCGCCCCAGTCTGAGGTCCTAAGCGTTCTGGAGCAGGTTTTCATCAAGGATCTCTCTGTATTTTGCTCCGTTCATCTTTCCCTCGATCCTGACTGGTGTCCCAGTCCCTGCCACTGAAAAACATCCCCACAGCATGATGCTGCCACCACCATGCTTCACCGTAGGGATGCCTTTTGGCAAACTCCAAGGGGGCTGTAATGTGACTTTTACTGAGGAGTGATTTCCGTCTGGCCACTCTACCATAAAGGCCTGATTGGTGGAGTGCTGCAGAGATGGTTGTCCTGGAAGGATGCCTTTCTCCCTGACCAAGGCCCTTCTCCCCCTATTTCTCAGTTTGGCTCCGTGGCCAGCTCTAGGAAGAGTCTTGGGGGTTCCAAACTTCTTCCATTTAAGAATGATGGAGGCCACTGTGCTCTTGGGGACCTTCCAATGCTGCAGAAATGTTTTGATACCCTTCCCCAGATCTGTGCCTCGACACAATCCTGTCCCGGAGCTCTACGGACAATTCCTTTGACCTCATGGCTTGGTTTTTGCACTGACATGCACTGTCAACTGAGGGACCTTATGTAGACAGGTGTGTGCCTTTCCAAATTGTGTTCAATCATTTAAATTTACCCCAGGTAGACTCCAATCAAGTTATAGAAACATCTCAAGGATGATCAATGGAAACAGGATGCACCTGAGCTCAATTGTTTTATGTGGTGTAATAAATAATAATAACAATTCAAACTAAAAGTCACACACAGTATCTGCGCATGTGCATGGGTTCGTTTCACGCTGTTCAGTGTGGTAGCCAGGGCACCAAAACACCGGAGAAGTTGAGCCTCGAGCTTCAACACTCTTAGTTGTTGTGGAAATTGACCCACTGTGCTGTTTACTCTCTGCATCTACATCATATTGCTGAGTCTACCTGTTTACAATTTCATGGGTGTTTTCATTAGTTACTCTTCAATTCTGTGGGAGAATGAGCCTTGCCTGTAGCCTGGGTTGCTGTTTAACCCCAGACACAGTTGAAGTCCCTCTCTTCAACAACACTGTGTACCTCTTGTCTACAGATGTCACAAGGAAGAAGGGAATGCTGTACTGTCCAATGCATACTGAATGCATGTCGGTGGATGTTAACTAAAAAACTAGATATGTTTACTAACCTGATTGACTTAATTGCAGAGCTGTTTGATTTACTGTGTAATGTTTGCGCGAATGTTTCTAATGATGACAACTGCATCACAAATGACCAGAGCCCTATGGCTCCCCCATAGGGAATAGGGTGCCATTTTGGATGCATCCTATGTATGCAAATGTCACATGAAGTGGTTAACGAATGAAATATTGAGGTTCATTAAATCACCAAATTACATGTGCATAATTTCATACATTACTACTACTTATGTTCTCAACATGTTCATATTTCATATTTTTCTCCATCTGCTTTTTCATTCTTTATTTTTTCGACATGGAAAACCTGCATGACTCACTATCACATCCTCACACCCCTGTAACACCAACCTTCATCTATTCTCTCCATCTCATATATCCTCACATGTCCTCTCCCCATCCTCCCCATCCTCCCCTCCCCCATGTCCATTCCAGACCTACGAATGAAGTCCAGGGGGACAGGGTGTAGGTCTCGTCCCCAGCCAGTCAGCAGCTAGCAGAATAGCCAACCAGAACCAGACCGACCAGCCATTCACAGGTACCAGAGGAGTAGTGTTGCAAAATTCCCAGGTTTTCTAGAAATCCTGGTCAGAAGATTTCCAGAATTAGGTCATTCCAGAATTACTATCACCACACAATTTCGAATTCTGCAACCAGGGTTTCTGGAAAACGTGGACATTTTACCTGGGAGTGTTACTGGAACTTTACAGCCCTACATTGGACCCATACATCACCACCCTCTTTTACTCTACTTCACCTTGTTCACGCATTCATTTCATTCACTCTCAACCGATCACTCAATCGCTGTCATACTATTTGTCTCGAAGACATACTTGGTACATAAAAGGAATATTTCAGGTCTTTGCTTTGAGGAGTAGTGATGAGGAGAGTGCCCAAGGAAGCACGGATCTGCCTTTCTGTGTATCGTAGCGCTACTGACTGAACCTGGTTTTGCTACAGGGTTCATAGTAAATGAGATGGTCCATCTTATTTACTATATACTTTATCAACTAGGTCTCAGCAACTAACCACTTTAAGGAATCCTCTGAGAGTGAGCATGTTATTTATTATCCTTTGTGTCAGGGTCGGGGATACACCACAGCAACCTGACCATGTCAGCGGAGGAGGCTAACCGTGGTGTGGCTGTGGAGAAACTAGACAGCGTTAAGAAGTGGGGCATCAACACCTACAAGGTACAGAACAAAACCTGTCTCCTGGGGAAATTGTGTTGAAGCCATCCTTCATTTGATCCTCACTGTGTTCTATGGGTGTGATTAAGACAGCACTGGTTTGATCAGTTGTCTTCATACAAGACTGGGAATAATTTCCTCCTTGGAAAACAAGAACTCTTCTATTCGGTTCTATTCTGATCACATCTCTCCATGTTGTCTTTAACCCTGCGTGCCAAGCAGTTGTTCTCATCTCCTGTTCTCTTTTATCCTAATCACATCTCTGCCTCTCCATCTTTACACCAGTGTACCAAGCAGATGTTCTCTGAGCGGTTCGGCCGTGGTTCTCGGACGGTGGACCTGGAGCTGGAGGCCCAGATAGACGTGCTCAGGGACACCAAGAGGAAGTACGAGTCTGTCCTGAGACTGACCAGCGCCCTGACCAGCCACTTCTACAACATGGTCCAGACCCAGCAAGCCCTGGGGGACACCTTCGCGGACCTCAGCCAGAAATCACCTGAACTACGGGTAAGAAAGACCTCTAACCCCTGACCTTAATCTGTATACCTCAGCCCAGCCAGAAATCAGCTGCAGATGGCACACTGTGTGAAATTGGCCTTCAGAAATGTAGCCTGAAAATCCAGGCCGTAATTTTGGGTTGGAAACAAAGCCTATCAGTTTCACTTTGGAATCAAGGCTACCTTCCTGAATAAAAACCTCATGTAGAGGAACAGTCAGTATATAAAACAGAAGTGTTTGTGTCCACAGGATGAGTTTGGCTACAACGCGGAGACTCAGAAGTTGTTGTGTAGGAACGGGGAGGCTCTTCTTGGAGCCATCAACTTCTTTGTGTCCAGCATCAATACACTGGTCAACAAGACCATGGAGGACACACTGATGACCATCAAACTGTACGAGGCTGCAAGGTAACAACAAAGATGGGAAGGTTATAAAGGTGCAGGGCCGGCCTCCGAAGTGGCGCTGTGGTCTAAGGCACTACATCGCAGTCCTAGCTGTGCCACTAGAGAATCTGAGTTCGAGTCCAGGCTCTGTCGTGACCGGGAGACCCATGGTGCACGATTGGCCCAGCGTCGTCTGGGTTAGGGGAGGGTTTGGCCGGCAGGAATGTCCTTGTCCCATCGCGCGCTAGTGACTCCTGTGGCAGGCCGGGCGCAGTGCACGCTGACACAGTCGCCAGGTGTAAAGTGTTTCCTCCGACACATTGGTGCTGCAGGCTTCCAGGTTAAGTGGGCATTGTGTCAAGAAGCAGTGCGGCTTGGTTGGGTTGTGTTTCAGAGGACGCACGGCTTTCGACCTTTGCCTCTCCTGAGTCCGTTCGGGAGTTGCAGCGATGAGACAAGACTGTAACTACCAATTGGATTCCACGAAAAAGGGGTAAAAATAATAATAAAACATAATAAAAGAAGAAAGGTGCAGGGCCTGGAGACTCTGTAGTAGTTTCCTCCTTACAACAGTTTCAAATGATCATACTGCCAAATTATGAGGTTTACAGTCTTTTTTACACAGATCTGTGCTCCTTTACACCATGAAAATGTGGCCCTATATCTATGATTGCCAGAGATATTATATAGAGTATGTTTGACATGACATCATAGTTATGTGTGTCAGGCTTGAGTTTGATGTGTACCATGCATACCTGGAGGAGGTGAACCTGGGTTTGAGGGTTATACGTTGTTACAGGGTGTTATGTGGGTGTTTTATAGGATTGGGTGGTATACCGTATACTGAGGTATTTTTTCTAAAAGCCACAGCGTGGTTTTTCAATAGTCTAAACTATTTATTTTAATAAATGTGAATATTTGTAGCTACTTTTTAAGTTAATACCTGCAGTCAACTTGTGCAATACATTAGGAGATAAAGCAGATCTCGTTCTTCATTTCACCTGTCAAATTGTTTTACATTATGAAGCTTACTGCAGTTCCCCAGAACAGTTAAGCCAGTCACGTGTTTGTTTATAAATAGCACAACGGGAGACAGCGGGAGCTGGTGAGTCCATAGCGTTCTTTATCTATCGGCGAGTGTCTGGTATGCGGTGCACATGAGGTGATGAAGTTGCACATGTATGCAATTCACTATTAAATGTTTGCCTTTAGATATCGTATAACGGCTTTCTGCCGTGTTAGAGAAGTCAAAGAGCTCTGGATGGGTTGTCTGTACAGCTGCTATTTGATCCCTGTGCGTCCTACTAGTGGGTTTTTTTCTCCTCCGTTCTTCTCCCCTCTGGTCCATGTACACATGCTGCCCTTCCTTCAGAAAAGCAGGCATCACAACTTTAGTCATTTGCACAATTTCTCTCGTTCACCTTCACTTGTAAATGTCTACACTCACCGGAAATGACATTCGGTAGCTACTAGCTATTCTTGTATAACTTTATGAGCGGGATTTGCCTGTCTTTGCAATTAGTTTGTTTTTGCTCGTTAGAATTTAGCTAACAGCGTCTGTGTGATTTTGTTGTTGTTTTTGTTTTTAGTTTCCCCCTGTGTACTATGCTGGTAATACCATAAATCCCGGGATGGCAGAAGAACGAACGGTATGACTACATGAATATCTGGATACCGCCCAAGCCAATTTTTTTTTACACTGCCTCTCTTCCCCTCTCTCTCTCCAGGCTGGAGTTTGATGCGTACAGGGCCGACCTGGAGGAGTTGAGTCTGGGTCCTCGTGATGCTGCCACCATGGTGCGTATTGAGGTGTCCCAGCAGCAGTACCAGGTGCAGAGAGACAAGTACGAACGGCTGCGCTCAGACGTCACCATCAAACTCAAGTTCCTGGAAGAGAACAAGGTGGGTTAGTTAGTTATTTGGTTAGTTAGTTTACTAGAATGCTACATAACTCTCTCCCTCTCTCGCTCTCACTCTTTCTCTGTGTGTGTGTAGGTAAAGGTGATGCACAAGCAGCTGCTGCTCTTCCATAATGCTATCTCAGCCTACTTCGCTGGGAACCAGCAGCAATTGGAACAGACACTGAGACAGTTCAACGTCAAGTTAAAGCCCCCAGGGTCAGACAAGCCCTCCTGGCTGGAGGAGAGCTAGAGTGATCAGCTCCCAGTCTTCTGGGCTCGTATGTATCAAGCATCTCGGAGTACTAGTACTGATCTAGGATCAGTTTTGCCTTTTAGATCATAATTAATCAGATTATATGGATAGGCAGGACTTGATCCTAGATTAGCACTCCTACTCTGAGATGCTTGATACATATGGCTCCAGGTCTCAGTCAGGTCTCTGGTATATATGGGACACAGACGGAGAGACACACTGGGGTTGGAAGAAACAAGAGGAATGGATGGATGAGTAGACTGATGAACAGATATATAAAACCTACACAAACTGTATATACAAACCAGAGATGGGACAAGTAGAGACTAGTGATGATGATACTAAGGGGAAAATAACACTTATCACTTTCATTTAGTTTTGCCAATCCATTGCTCATTTGTTTATAGAATGTCTATTTTATGTTGATTTGTTGTGTTTAATAATAATTCTCAATAGAGCGTCATTATGTTGTTGCTATGTAGCGTGACTTTTAATTTATCATACTTTGAGAAGTTATTCTAAAATTATACTTTGCACCTAAATGTAATCATTATTTTCGAACTGTTTTCGCTCTTTTGTAAAGCATTATGTAAAGCATTCCAGAGGTCATCATTTGAAAGGTTAGTAAACTGTTTACATATGTAGAGGATGTTAAGAATAGGCTATGTATCTGGACCAGTTACATTGTTTGTACCTGGTGAAGATTAGAGGTATATTTTATTAATGAGCAAAGGGAGAAGCCTACAGTCTGTGGTATACTATTGATGACAGAAGTTATGGGATAAAGGGGCAATCCTGGATTTGTAAAACAAAGCAGTCAAGAATCAATGGCTATATATCATGAATTTAAAAGTAAAAAAATGTATTTGTACCAATCCCACATTTTTGTCTATCAATAATTTTGAGGACAGGAGGTACAACCTTTGCGTTTACAATAATCTCCCTCTGATTAATCCTACATATAATTTTATTACACATGTATTACACATGTATTGTCTTTATAACATATCCAACATCCCAATAATCAAATAGAGTTAACATTTGTTCATAAAAATACCTTGACTTGGGCCTCCTGAGTGGCGCAGTGGTCTAAGGCGTCACTACAGACCCAGGTTCGTTCCCAGGCTGTGTCACAACCGGTCGTGACCGGGAGTCCCATAGGGCGGCGCACAATTGGCCCAGCGTCGGCAGGGATGTCCTTGTCCCATCGCGCACTAGCGGCTCCTGTGGAGGGCCAGGTGCAGTGCACGCTGACACGGTCACCAGGTGTACAGTGTTTCCTCCGACACACTGGTGCTGCAGGCTTCCGGGTTAAGTAGGCATTGTGTCAAGAAGCAGTGCGGCTTGGTTGGGTTGTGTTTTGGAGGACGCACGGCTCTCGACCTTCGCCTCTCCCGAGTCCGTTGGGGAGTTGCAGCGATGAGACGAGATCCCAATTGGATGTCACGAAACTGATTCCATTCAAATGTATATGTTCTTGTTAGGTTTTTCTTTTGTTTTCTCTCACATTTCTACATCAATGTTGTGTCTCGTTTTAAAACAGATATGGACCTGGTGTACAGTATATTAAATGATGGCGGTTTACAGTATATGGTTTGATATTTCCATAGAGACTTGATGTTTCCCCACAGAAGCTGTACAGTAATAACAATCAGTCCACCTGCTGTCCACTGAATATGTTGTTGTAGTCATCATCTGTATAAGTACTGTACCATATTGTGTTCATACATTACATGGCAATACAATCCAAAACATGGCTGAAAAATGATTGGTACTTCCATCTGTGATTGTCTTCTTTACTGTTAATCAGGTAACGGTCCTGGCTTGTGCCCGAACTGGCACCTTATTACCTAAGAAACACACTATGTTTGAGTAGTGCACTATATAGGGAATAGGCAGGTTCTGTCACAACCCAACTGTAAGGGTTAAGATCAAGCTGAGTTTTATCTGATTTGTATTTGGTGAAGTGAGAGATGATAGCTGTCTGGTCTATTAAACAGCTTGTGAAGTTATAGGTCTTTCATCAGCCTGTGGACAAACCTACTGTAACTATTCCACCAGGTAGATGAGGACAGTAGGCAATATTTGACGCACAGAAAAAGTAGTGCACTAATGGAATAGTGTGCAATTTGGGATGTGCGCCATGTTTAATCACACAATATTGCTATTTAATCATGTCATACATGTCAACACCATGATCAGTGATGTGATGAATTCCACTGTCCTTAGGTTTACACGTTTCACCTAAAAAGTCTAGGGCGCCTGAAATGTACAGTCGTGGCCAAAAGTTTTGAGAATGACACAAATATAAATTTCCACAAAGTTTGCTGCTTCAATGTCTTTAGACATTTTTGTCAGATGTTACTATGGAATACTGAAGTATAGTTACAAGCATTTCATAAGTGTCAAAGGCTTTTATTGGCAATTACATGAAGTTGATGCAAAGAGTCAATATTTGCAGTGTTGACCCTTCTTTTTCAAGACCTCTGCAATCCGCCCTGGCATGCTGTCAATTAACTTCTGGGCCACATCCTGACTGATGGCAGCCCATTCTTGCATAATCAATGCTTGGAGTTTGTCAGAATTTGTGGGTTTTTGTTTATCCACCACCTCTTGAGGATTGACAACAAGTTCTCAATGGGATTAAGGTCTGGGGAGTTTACTGGCCATGGACCCAAAATATCGATGTTTTGTTCCCCGAGCCACTTAGTTATCACTTTTGCCTTATGGCAAAAGGTTCTTCATAACAATTGAACCGCTCTCCTTGAAGTTCTTGATGATCCGATAAGTGGTTGATTTAGGTGCAATCTTACTGGCAGCAATATCCTTGCCTGTGAAGCCCTTTTTGTGCAAAGCAATGATGACGCCACATGTTTCCTTGCAGGTAACCATGTTTGACAGAGGAAGAACAATGATTCCACCCTCCTTTTGAAGCTTCCAGTCTGTTATTCGAACTCAATCAGCATGACAGAGTGATCTCCAGCCTTGTCCTCGTCAACACTCACACCTGTGTTTACGAGAGAATCACTGACATGATGTCAGCTGGTCCTTTTGTGGCAGGGCTGAAATGCAGTGGAAATGCTTTTGGGGGATTCAGTTCATTTGCATGGCAAAGAGGGACTTTGCAATTAATTGCAATTCATCTGATCACTCTTCATGACATTCTGGAGTATATGCACATTGCCACCATACAAACTGAGGCAGCAGACTTTGTGAAAATTAATATTTGTGTCATTCTCAAAACTTTTGGCCATGACTGTAATATCCCAAAAGGTGGTGGTCAGGCCCTGAACCGCTGAATGTGTTTAGTTAATGATACTGAAAATGTCATATAAAAACTCAGTATTAACACAAACTAGGAAAGGACATTTCATATAAAATAAAATGTGTTTGCTTGCTAGTCTTGATGTATTATGCCTGGGAAATAGTAGCAGTAATGGTAGTGACTGCAGTAGTAATGGTCGTAATAGAGTTGTCACAAGCTACGAGTTAGTTAAAGTGAGTTGTTTTGGGGTGGTTTGTACGTGTGGCGATATTATAGTGGCTTATAGTGGGCTAGTATAGAACATAATGTTGTTGTCTGATGAAAACCTCTCCAAAACAGAAACTTTTCAGGAAATTAAAAATAGCCATATTTTCCCATAAACTAACATACAGTTATTAAACTTCAGAGGCTATTTTTAATACATTTTCTTAGTCCTAGAGTCATGAAATGTTCAGAGTACATTGAGCGGAGTTACTGCTTTCAATACACTTAAAAAATAGGCAAAAATGGAGATGAGGTTTTCATCAGACAGTGACGATAGAGTGATATGGCACCATAATCTATAGAATGTGTTTGTTTGAACATTCTGAAAGTTCTGTGGCAGTTGTTCTGCCATTGAAATGAATGAGGATACAACAAGCGTTATAGTTTATACAATAGCCTATGAATGGTAGCAAAAAGCTGTGTTGAAGCAATCTAAGTTGAGTCTTGACTGCACATGTCAATGTTGGTTTGGTGTTTGTAGCATTGGTTAGCGGAAATACAACGCTTTGTTAGAGTGTTTGAAGCTTGTGGAGGTAGAAATTAACCCTATGCTATTATGCTAGGTGGATACAGTGAAGCAGCTCAGGTAGATTGTATGGACAAAACAAATGTTTCTATTTGCATTACCAGTTTCACAGCTCCGGGCAAGAACACACTCTAGGCTAGGTATGGGGATCGCTTTAGCCAAGTTTCTCAACTCCACAATGTACAAATACAATGGAGTTGAGTGGTGATGAGTGTGGGAGGACTGCACCTCCGACTTCATCGAGTCGCTTTCCTTGCACGTATGTTTGTCCTGAGTAAATGCAAGCTTTTATTTAGTTGCTGAAATCTGTCGTTTTTGATAAATGTAGCATTTTACGCGACCTCTGCCAAGGGAGCCATTATTTGTTAACGGAGAAGGAGCAGCCTGTCATTGCACAGCATATTTTTTTGTTTTGGCAGGGGACGCATAAAATGCCAAAACGATGGATTCCAAATCCAACTGACAACTCTATAACAATCAGGACAAACACAGGTACACAGTAAGTAAGCCTTAAATAATGGATATTTATAAAATGATCAAGTGGTAGTGCATGCTTAAAGTCGTAACTCCCACCTGTACTAGAGGGGAAATAACTATGTGAGAATGCTGTTCATAGACTACAGCTCAGCGTTCAACACCATAGTCCCCTCCAAATGTATCACCAAGCTCGGGACCCTGCGACTGAACACCTCCCTCTGCAACCGTCTGCAACTGGATCCTGGATTTCCTGACGGGCCGTCGCCACGCTGACCCTCAACACGGGGGCCCCTTATAGGTCTGGGCTTAGTCCACTTCTGTACTCCCTGTTCACCCACGACTGCATGGACTAGCACGACTCCTACACCATTGTCAAATTTGCTGACCAACAGCGATGATACGACCTACAGGGAGGTCAGAGACTTAGAAGTGTGGTTCCAGGACAAAAACCTCTCCCTCAACGTCAGTAAGACCAAGGAGCTGATCGTGGACTATAGGAGAAAGAGAGGAGAGCAAGCACCCATCCACATTGACAGGGCTGTAGTGGAGCGGTTTGAGCGCTTTTAGTTTCTTGGCGTCCACATCACTAAGGACTTAACATCGTCCACACACCCGTACAGCCCCTCTTCCCCCCCAGGAGGCTGAAAAGATTTGGCATGGGCCCTCGGATACTCAGAAAGTTGTACAGCTGCACCATCGAGAGCATCTTGATTGGCTGCATCACCCTCTGAATGGCTCAATTGTCTCAATTGTCTCAAGGCTTAAAAAAATATTATTTAACCTGTCTCCTCCCCTTCATCTACACTGATTGAAGTGAATTTAACATGTGACATCAGTAAGGGATCATAGCTTTCACTTGGATTCAACTCGTCAGTTTATGTCATGGAAAGAGCATGGAAAGAGTTCCTAATATTTTGTACATTCAGTAGCTTAATTCTTGTGTATTTTATTCCTGTTGTGTTACTATTTTTATGATATATATTTTTAACTCTGCATTATTGGGAAGGGCTCTTAAGTGAGCATTTCAAAGTATACACCTTTGTATTTAGCACATGTGACAAATACAATTTGATTCGATTTGAACTTCCTACTCCATTGGAAAACAGTGGATTATGTGGCACAGTACTAGTCTGACAGACGTCACATAAAATGCTACTTTTATCAAAAACTAAGAATTTCAGAACCCAAAGAAAAAATTGCATTTACACAGGACAAACATAGGTACAAGGAAAGTATTAACTGACTGTATCGACTGACAGTGACACGATGAAGTCAGAGGTGCACTCTGCCCACACTGGTTGCCGCTCAACTCCATTGTAGCCTACTTGTACATCGCATATGACCAGTTTTACACTCTTTACACCTCACTGGATTATATCAAGTAAAACTTTGCAATAATTCAGTAAGAACACTGGGACTACTGTAAACTGATACATTTGGGTGGCCAGACACAGCGCAGACCCTAAATCCGTAAACATGGGCACCATTATAGTTTTTTTTTAAATACACCTCTGCTGTTTACAATCGGGATCTCAGCGATCACTGCCTCATTGCCTGCATCCGCTATGGGTCCGCGGTCAAACGACCACCCCTCATCACTGTCAAACGCTCCCTGAAACACTTCTGCGAGCAGGCCTTTCTAATCGACCTGGCCTGGGTATCCTAGAAGGATATTGACCTCATCCCATCAGTCGAGGATGCCTGGTCGTTCTTTAAAAGTAATTTCCTCACCATCTTAAATAAGCATGCCCCTTTCAAAAAATGTAGAACTAAGAACAGATATAGCCCTTGGTTCACTCCAGACCTGACTGCCCTCGACCAGCACAAAAACATCCTGTGGCGGACTGCACTAGCATCGAATAGTCCATGCGATATGCAACTTTTCAGGGAAGTCAGGAACCAATACACGCAGTCAGTCAGGAAAGCAAAGACTAGCTTTTTCAAACAGAAATTTGCATCCTGTAGCTCTAACTCCAAAAAGTTGTGGGACACTGTAAAGTCCATGGAGAATAAGAGCACCTCCTCCCAGCTGCCCACTGCACTGAGGCTAGGTAACACTGTCACCACCGATAAATCCACGATAATTGAGAATTTCAATAAGCATTTCTCAATGGCTGGCCATGCTTTCCTCCTGGCTACCCCAACCCCGGCCAACAGCTCTGCACCCCCCCGCAGCTACTTGCCCAAGCCTCCCCAGCTTCTCCTTCACCCAAATCAAAATAGCAGATGTTCTGAAAGAGCTACAAAACCTGGACACCCGTACAAATCAGCTGGGTTAGACAATCTGGACTCTTTCTTTCTAAAATTATCCACCACCATTGTTACAACCCCTATTACCAGTCTGTTCAACCTCTCTTTCGTATTGTCTGAGATCCCTAAAGTTGGAAAGCTGCCGCGGTCATCCCCCTCTTCAAAGGGGGTGACACTCTAGACCCAAACTGTTATAGACCTATATCCATCCTGCCCTGCCTTTCTAAAGTCTTCGAAAGCCAAGTTAATAAACAGATCACTGACCATTTCGAATCCCACCGTACCTTCTCCGCTGTGTAATCCGGTTTCTGGTCACAGGTGCACCTCAGCCACGCTCAAGGTACTAAACGATATCATAACCGCCATCGATAAAAGACAGTACTGTGCAGCCATCTTCATCGACCTGGCCAAGGCTTTTGACTCTGTCAATCATCGTATTCTTATCAGCAGACTCAACAGCCTTGGTTTCTCAAATGACTGCCTCGCCTGGTTCACCAACTACTTCTCAGACAGACTTCAGTGTGTCAAATCGGAGGGGCCTGTTGTCCGGACCTATGGCAGTCTCAATGGGCCGACTCTTTTCTCTGTATTTATCAACGATGTCGCTCTTGCTGCGGGTGATTCCCTGATCCAACTCTACGCAGATGACACCATTCTGTATACCTCTGGCCCTTCTTTGGACACTGTGTTAAATAACCTCCAAACGAGCTTCAATGCCATACAACACTCCTTCGTGGCCTCCAACTGCTCTTAAACGCTAGTAAAACCAAATGCATGCTTTTCAACCGTTCGCTGCCCGCACCCACCCGCCCGACTAACATCCCTACTCTGGACGGTTCTGACTTAGAATATGTGGACAACTACAAATACCTAGGTATCTGGCTAGACTGTAAACTCTCCTTCCAGACTCATATTAAACATCTCCAATCCAAAATTAAATCTAGAATCGGCTTCCTATTTTGCAACAAATCCTCCTTCACTCACGCCACCAAACATACCCTCGTAAAACTGACTATTCTACCGATCCTCGACTTCCGGCGATGTCATTTACAAAATAGCTTCCAATACTGTACTCAGCGAACTGGATGCAGTCTATCACAGTGCCATCCGTTTTGTCACCAAAGCCCCTTATACCACCCACCACTGCGACCTGTATGCTCTAGTCGGCTGACCCTCACTACATATTCGTCGCCAGACCCACTGGCTCCAGGTCATCTATAAGCCTATGCTAGGTAAAGTTACGCCTTATCTCAGCTCACTGGTCACGATAACAACACCCACCCGTAGCACGCGCTCCAGCAGGTATATCTCACTGGTCATCCCCAAAGCCAACACCTCCTTTGGCCGCCTTTCCTTCCAGTTCTCTGCTGCCAATGACTGGAACGAATTGCAAAAATCGCTGAAGCTGGAGATGTATATTTCCCTCACTAACTTTAAACATCAGCTATCTGAGCAGCTAACCGATCGCTGCACCTGTACATAGCCCATCTGTAAATAGCCCAACCAACTACCTCATCCCCTACTGTATTTATTTATTTATCTTGCTCCTTTGCACCCCACCCCAGTACATCTACCATTCCAGTGTTTAATTGCTATATTGTAATTACTTTGCCACCATGGCCTATTTATTGCCTTACCTTCCTTATCTTACCTCATTTGCACACATTGTATATAGACTTGTTCTACTGTATTATTGATTGTATGTTTGTTTACTGCATGTGTAACTCTGTGTTGTTGTATGTGTAAAACTGCTTTGCTTTATCTTGGCCAGGTCGCAGTTGTAAATGAGAACATGTTCTCAACTAGCTTACCTGGTTAAATAAAGGTGAAATAAATATTTTTTTTATTTTTTAATTTTTTTACAGTACTGCTGTCATAAATGGAATATAGCACTGGCAGTTAGGGGGTTAACAGGGCATCTGGCTCAGTCATTAAGGTATATACAGTGGGGGAAAAAAGTATTTAGTCAGCCACCAATTGTGCAAGTTCTCTCACTTAAAAAGATGAGAGAGGCCTGTAATTTTCATCATAGGTACACTTCAACTATGACAGACAAAATGAGGAAAAATCCAGAAAATCACATTGTAGGATTTTTATGAATTTATTTGCAAATTATGGTGGAAAATAAGTATTTGGTCACATACAAACAAGCAAGATTTCTGGCTCTCACAGACCTGTAACTTCTTCTTTAAGAGGCTCCTCTGTCCTCCACTCGTTACCTGTATTAATGGCACCTGTTTGAACTTGTTATCAGTATAAAAGACACCTGTCCACAACCTCAAACAGTCACACTCCAAACTCCACTATGGCCAAGACCAAAGAGCTGTCAAAGGACACCAGAAACAAAATTGTAGACCTGCACCAGGTTGGGAAGACTGAATCTGCAATAGGTAAGCAGCTTGGTTTGAAGAAATCAACTGTGGGAGCAATTATTAGGAAATGGAAGACATACAAGACCACTGATAATCTTCCTCGATCTGGGGCTCCACGCAAGATTTCACCCGTGGGGTCAAAATGATCACAAGAACGGTGAGCAAAAATCCCAGAACCACACGGGGACCTAGTGAATGACCTGCAGAGAGCTGGGACCAAAGTAACAAAGCCTACCATCAGTAACACACTACGCCGCCAGCGACTCAAATCCTGCAGTGCCAGACGTGTCCCCCTGCTTAAGCCAGTACATGTTCAGGCCCGTCTAAAGTTTGCTAGAGAGCATTTGGATGATCCAGATGAGGATTGGGAGAATGTCAGATGAAACCAAAATATAACTTTTTGGTAAAAACTCAACTCGTCGTGTTTGGAGGACAAAGAATGCTGAGTTGCATCCAAAGAACACCATACCTACTGTGAAGCATGGGGGTGGAGACATCATGCTTTGGGGCTGTTTTTCTGCAAAGGGACCAGGACGACTGATCCGTGTAAAGGAAAGAATGAATGGGGCCATGTATCGTGAGATTTTGAGTGAAAACCTCCTTCCATCAGCAAGGGCATTGAAGATGAAACGTGGCTGGGTCTTTCAGCATGACAATGATCCCAAACACACCGCCCGGGCAACGAAGGAGTGGCTTCGTAAGAAGCATTTCAAGGTCCTGGAGTGGCCTAGCCAGTCTCCAGATCTCAACCCCATAGAAAATCTTTGGAGGGAGTTGAAAGTCCGTGTTGCCCAGCGACAGCCCCAAAACATCACTGCTCTAGAGGAGATCTGCATGGAGGAATGGGCCAAAATACCAGCAACAGTGTGTGAAAACCTTGTGAAGACTTACAGAAAACGTTTGACCTCTGTCATTGCCAACAAAGGGTATATAACAAAGTATTGAGATAAACTTTTGTTATTGACCAAATACTTATTTTCCACCATAATTTGCAAATAAATTCATAAAAAATCCTACAATGTTATTTTCTGGATTTCTTTTCCTCATTTTGTCTGTCATAGTTGAAGTGTACCTATGATGAAAATTACAGGCCTCTCTCATCTTTTTAAGTTGGAGAACTTGCACAATTGGTGGCTGACTAAATACTTTTTTGCCCCACTGTATATACACTAGATAACTAATAGTGGGCACTGTGTTGAAGCCACCGTACCTCCATCTTGGCACTCCAATATTTTCGAAGCTATAGAAATGCATTTATTAACGTCTACATTAGTTTTTACCACATACACAGACACACACCTTAATGCATGCTTTTAATGTATATTATGTTAGCTCAACATTTAAAAAAGGAAAAAAATGGAAATGTGAAATGAATGTAGGAGACTATAACACATTACATCTGGTAAAAGATAATACAAAGAAAAAAATGGAATTGGAATTGTACTCATCTAACACATTAGGAAAATAAAACAGAGAGCATAATAGAGCTTTACTCTTCTCTGATCCATTATTGACTTGTTCTGAAGGGTGTGTGTATTAATAACCCTTTTTTTTTTTTCAATTTTCGCTTAAAATGACATAACCAAATTTAACTGCCTGTAGCGCAGGATCTGAAGCAAGGATATGCATATGCTTGATACCATTTGAAAGGAAACACTTTGACGTTTGTGGAAATGTGAAATTAATGTAGGAGAATATAACACATTTAGATCTGGTAAAAGATAATACAAACAAAAAAACATGCATTTTCTAGTCTTCGTTTTTTTTCCATCATCTTTCAAATGCAAGATAAAGGCCACAATGTATTATTGCAGTTTAGGTGCAATTTAGATGTTGTCCACTAGATGGCAGTAGTGTATGAGCAAAGTTTTAGACTGATCCAATGAACCACTGCATTACTGTTCAAAATGTTGTATCACGTCTGCCCAAATGTGCCTATTTGGTTTATTGATACATTTTCAAGTACATAACTGTGCACTCTCCTTTAACAATAGCATGGTATTATTTCACTGTCACAGCTACTGTAAATTGGACAGTGCAGTTAGATAAACAAGAATTTAATCTTTCTGCCCATATCAGATATGTCTATGTCCTGGGAAATTTTCTTTTTACAATGTCATGCTAATCCCATTAGCGCACGTTAAACTCAAATATCCTGTGGGGGGTTAAAGTATAATTTTCAGAGATTACTAATATTACTGTTCCCACTACATCAACAAAAAACACTTAAATACATGTAATTTTGTCCTTGAAACAGTTAAAGATGCACAATGCAGAAATCACTCTGCCATTTCATGGTTACTAAAATTCTAATAGTTTGCCTAATTTCAGGTTATGTGACAAAACAAGCAAGTATAGTGTAGAGAACTTAAACCACTGTGAAATATTTTTTTCCATAACCAACAATAACGTATTTTCAGCTGTTTGAAGCTGGTGTACAAAACCAAAAGTAAAAGATTTAAAAATTAAACTTAATAAAGGGACGCATAGAAATAGCACACATAGAACAGATTTACCGGTTCTTAGACAATGAGAATGACAGATCTATAACACACATTTCTATGTGAATTTGGTGGGGTCACCCAAAAAGTGACATATTGCAGCTTTAATTGAAAAACTGTATAATTTCAATCATTCCTATAGAGGAATGCTCCTACTTGGGAGTGCCAATATGGCCGACCGGTGGCCGCAAAGCCTCTCAATGACAAAAATGTAGTACCTGCAATCCATGGCTTATATACATCTTTGGGCTGAGTCCGTTGCAGGTAAAGTTGCGACATGCTTTTACGTCTCCTCTGACACGCGGTCGTCACTAGTTAACACAGCCACAAGGTCATAATTATGGCTAAACCCCGCCCATTTCTAAATTTGCTCTTCTTCAAATCTGATTTTAAACCTTAATCCTAACCTGAACTACACTGCTAACCTTATGCCTAATCCTAACCTTAAATTAACACCAAAAAGCATATTATATATGTTTTGGCAATTTTGACTATGTGGCTGTCAAACCTGACTTTGTGGCTGAGTTATCTAGTGGAAACCTGAGCGCTAGGAGCGGACCAGTGGTAGTAGTCAACTCAACTCACACGTCTGATGTTGAAGTTTGAAGAGGAAGGAGGTGGACTAACTCATGGATTGAATTGAATTGTAGTTTTTAGTGTTTCGAAATAGTTTTTACTCTTGGTGGAACGTTGCATATCGCGCAGGTAAGGTAGGCTACAGAATCCTCTTCCCTTACTCTGAATGTTATAACACATTAGTAGCTTAAAGAGAATACCTGATCAAAATAGGTAGCCTACTGTATTCAGTTTTTCTGGTGGATGTATTGTTTTGATTTGTAAATTCCTACACGTATTTTATCATTAGGCTGCTTTCAATGTCTTTTGAATTAAACATTTGTTGATATGTTGTCTCATTTGAGCACTTCAGCCACAATTGTCATGAGGCTTGTTCAGTGCTGGGCAATACAGTATAGGGAAGTAAATTCTGCTGCATGCCTACGATTCTGTGTTAAAAGTTTACAGGTAACATTATTCTTTATAGGAGGGATCAATCAAGGAAAAAGATTATATCACCTTCATCAATAACTGATTTTCAACACTAATAAAATAACATTTCCGTGACAAAATGGAGGTGATGATGAAGCCATAATGATGAGACCATGATCTGTTCCTGATCCTTGGTCCATCTAATTCCTTTCCACTAAAGATGGAATCAGCAGTCACTCCACCTCCTCCTCCTCCTCCTCCTCCTCCACCACCACCACCTCCCCTCGCCCCCCCACCTCCTCCCCCTGGCCCCCTCCTCCCCTGGCCCCCTCCCCTGGCCCCCTCCTCCCCAGGCCCCCTCCTCCCCTGGCCCCCTCCCCTGGCCCCCTCCTCCCCTGGCATGGGCTTCGGGCTATCCAAAGGCCTCCAGCGCAGCGGCTCCAAGATGCGTAACTTCAACTGGGATGCAATCCCCAAACACGTGGTGGTGGGCAAACACAACATCTGGACGGAAGAGAAGACCCTGGGAGAGTATGAGCTGGACACTCAGAGGATTGAGGAGCTGTTCAGTCACAGCCAACATCAGGGACAGGGACAGGGACAGAAGGCTCTGAACAGACAGAGTCTCAGAGGCAAGCCAACCAACGGCCAGGGCACAGAAGTGGTGAGTTGACCTAACCTACTGTACCAGGAGGAACTTCTCTAGTTTTATACTGGCAGCTGGAGTTGAATAGGAGAAGTCAAGAGGTACCACAACAGCAATAACCACATCAGCTATTTGGCTCCTCGATCAGATACAATATATAAGTCTGCAAGGCATACATATCCTATCTGGTCCCAGCCAAGGCCTCTCCAATGTCATGCAAAATTATGTCATTCTTTTCTTGCTCATGATTTCTGACCTGAGAGTTTGTTTTGAGCAGCTATACTTTCTGGGAGTAGACGAAAGACCGAAACAGTGTATTGAATATGAATATTTGTTCTGTTTATGACCAGAGATATTGGATATGTTGACATGTGTTCTAATTGATTTTCTTTGGGAGTGTGTGTAGTGGAGTTGTGGTGTACATCATATCATCACATGGTGGTGTGTTGTTTTCCTACAGCCTTTCTGTTGTAACAGGCTCACTCAGGGAGTCTTAGAGGCCAGGGTTACGGTTACGGTTAAGGTGGCTAGGTGGAGGTTGGGAAATAGATCAATTCCAGCAGCCCATGACTCCTGTTTATCTCCATAATTATACTTTTTTTTGGTCTGGGCCCTGGTCAAAAGTAGTGCACTATAAAGGGAGTAGGGTGCCATTTGGGAAGCAGATCCTCTATTGTTGTGGCTCTAGCATGATTCTCTGTGCGCCTCACTGGGATCAAACTCAAGTACATCAGGAAGCAACGATGTATTAGTGAAAATGTTGTATTCAAAACAAACCAATCAGCATGAGCAAAGCTTGGAGACGATTCTACCCTAATCTCTTTTTATATGATTCATTAACATGCTGTAATTGGAAGGCTGTCCTTTCTGTCCACATCATCTGCCAGAGTGCCTGATTTAACTAAACTCTCAGAGAATATATTGATAATAAATATTTGCCCTCTGAAAGTAGAATTAGTTCACCAGCAGAGGCTATCTAATCTGATTTCTAGATAAGCACTAGTTCCCCACACAAAAAAATGGTGAATAAGCAACACAATTCGACTATGTATCCATTTCCCTTTTTTATATGTGATATTGTGTGGCTTATTGGAACTATGACATGTTCCTCTTAATGTTCCTCTGCTTAACAAACATAGGATGTTTATGCAGTGGTGTTTCATTTAGTTATCCTTTGCTGTATGAACTGAAGGGTGGAGTCAATATAGTCTAACTATTCTTCATCAGTTTACCCAGGGAGAGTAAATTAACCACTAATATTTGCTAATTGTTGCCATACAGTTGATACTTTTATGTATTGGATAATGCTACCTCTATAACAACGAACTGGGCTGTGGGTTCAGTTAAGATACAGTACTTCCCTTTCTGTAGGTGTCGGTTTGGATTTTACAGAACTGTTGTGAATCATTGTCCTGGTACACAATGCTATTGTCATATTGACAAAGCTATTTTTGATCCTCTACTTTTGTGTCTTGTTGTTTGCTAGTGAAACCACCCTGCTGTACCATTTAGGCTGCCTTGGCAGTACAATAAAGGTCAAATGTGGAGCTATTGAAACTGTCCTTTAGTCTCTTACCTGTCCTTGTTTCTGACTCAGTATAGAGAAGCAAGTCTTAGGAATGTCAGTATGTTGACAACTGTTGCAATGGCTTATCATGGGCTCTCAAAAACAAGTCAATCAAACCAGTAAAACCTCAACCGTCGGAATCAGTTGTTTTTGGGGGAATGAGGATGTATTTGTGATAAAGAAGAAGACTGTGTTTAAGGAAAATGCTAAGCTCCTGATAAACTCAACGCCTGTTATTGACCTACTGATATCTTCACGTGTGTGTGTGTGTGAATGTGTGTGTTCTGGAATGACCAACTGATCTTGGTGCGTTTGTGTGTTCTATTTTTATTGACTAACTCATGTCTTCATGGCTATGTGTCCCACCACCACCAGGTATCTATACTGAACTCCAAGAGGAGCATGAACGTTGGGATCTTCCTGAAACAGTTCAAGAGGTGTGTCAGAGAGAGGCAAAGATATACTGAATTCCAAATGGCACCCTATTCTCTAATTGTGGACTGCTTTTGACCAGAGTCTGATCTAAAGTAGTGCACTATATAGGGAATAGGGTGCCATTTGGGACGTAATATAAACTGAAAGTGTGCTGAAGGTGTGGAGCTGTGGGTTTGTCAGAGCCACGTGTTTCAGGATAAAGATCACACTGTGGTTGAGTCTCAAATAGCACCCTCATGCTATAGTGCACTCCTTTTGACCCATAGGGCTCTGGTCAAAAGTAGTCCAGTATATAGGGAATAGGGTGTAATTTGGGACAGCAAGGCTTGGTAGTCCTGAGGCTAGGCTGCTTGACATTCCCAGCTCTGTGTTTCTGAGGTACAGCAGCCTGTCCCAACAGGTCGATTCGACATGTTAACTACTGCAGGAACAGTGCAAACAGGTCATTCCACAGATTAACTATTGAAACATGGCATTAATGTGTTTCTAAATGGTTTTCTCTGTAGGCCCACAGTATTACTGTGTTATATATTTCAAAATTACTACATGCCATGGGCTACAGTGTCTAATTTTCTTAAGATTCTCGCAGTACAGAGAACTCAAAAAGCAATAAGCATAAAGCAGTAAGACATAGAAGTATTATTATCCAAATGTCCATTTATGGATGCACTTTTCTGTTTTCTGTTAAATGTATTTTTGTGTCAGGGTTTTTGTCCTTGTGCTTCTGAGGAAAGAAAACATTGTTCCAGTTCAGCTGTAGTAGGTGTATACAGTATGTGTAGCAGGTAAGGGCTTGTCTATGGTTGGTTAAGTGGAAAAATGCCGTAAGAGGGTGTTCAACTAATGAGGTAAGAAGGAGCCTTGCTTACCAGGCTTAAAGAAACATGGCAACGAGGAAATGAGCAACACATTTAGAGACCCAACCCTAGAACATGAGTAATTCAGGAAAATAACCACATTGTGTAGTTGGAAATTAATGAATCACAGCCATTCTCCTTGACTAGTCCCCTAGGAGAACCTATTGAATGAATCAGTCGATGAAGTTTCCAAAGTCACGTTAGTTATAATACAGTAACTGATCAGTGTCTGTGTCTCTCCGCAGGCCAGTGGGAGACATGATCAACGACATCAGTTCAGGAAACGGCCTGAAATTTGGGACAGGTAAACTGAAGGAGTTGTGTAAGCTGCTGCCAGAGAAAGAAGAGGTACAGTACTTCACACAGCCTTTCCCAGTAGGCAAGCATAGATCAGGCCACTGTCGCTTTGACACCCGTGTTCTGCATAGGGCAAACTCCAGTTCGATCACCATTGGGTGAGCTGAGGTTTGCCGCCAGCTTGCCGCAATTGTGGCTGCTAACTACCACAGTGAACTGATCATATTTAGCTTGAGAGACAGTTATAACAGTGTTCTCCTTAGTTACAACCCTTACTGTAATGCTGTGTCTTACTAAGATTGTTACCTGTTGTGTGTGTGCAGGTGAAGCAGCTAGTTGGGTTCAAAGGGGACCAGTCAGCTCTTCCTGAAGCAGACCTGTTTATGGTGCTACTTATCAAGGTTCCCAGGTGAGTGAGTGCGTGTGTGTTGAACCATCTACAAATGTCTAATTCACAGTTTTGTACAGTTTTGTGTTTACTAAGTCTTGAATGCCAGTTGTGTTATAGAATGTAAATCATTATTCTTGCCCTTTCTTTTAGTTATGAGGAGCGCCTCAACAGTTTGGTTCTCAAAGAAGAGTTTTTCCCGCTCATGGATGAAATGAAACAATCCATCGCCACCATGATCACAGCTGGAAAAGGTAAAGTTTGTGTCTGCATGTGATCTGGATCTTAATAAGGCCAGTGTGTATCTGTACTAAACTCAACTGTCTCATCTGTCTGTCTGTCTGTCTGTCTCTCCAGAGCTGTTAGAGAGTGACGACCTACACTCTGTGATCCGCCTGGTGCTGAAGACTGGAAACTACATGAACGCTGTGAGTGGAAAACAATGATATCATAGATTATATTATATACTGTATACCTTTATCTATGGTGTAAACTAAGTTGTTGGTATCTGAATCTTTGAGTAAGCCCAAGAAAAACAACAACTCATTCTACAAGTTTTGAATAATCCTCAGGTTAATTTGTCAGCCTGTCTGACTGTCTCTCACTTGTCCTCTGTGTGTCCATAGGGTGGCTATGCTGGCAGTGCCATTGGCTTCAGGATGGCATCGCTACTGAAACTAGTGGACACAAGGGCCAACAAACCAGGCATGAACCTCATGCACTATGTAGTTATGGTAAGGAGAACCCTTATTTAAATCTTATCCTTTATCTAGAATCTTGTTTTTCTCCGATGCAGTAGTTGTTCATGTGTATGTCGATTGTAGCAAGCTCAGAAGGTTGATGTGGCCCTGCTGAAATTCCCAGACAAACTCACACACATCGCTGATGCAGCAAGGTACAGAGACACAATGTCTTACGCACTTCAACAATATTTGTAATATTGCTGTTTGCCCCACAATAAGGCATTCTATTGTAGTGATTGTGCTTTTCTGTATTGAGTGATTGATATTGGTGTCCTGCCCCCCTGTAGGATCCATAAGGAGGACATAGAGAGTGAGTTTCAGAGAGAGGTGAAGAAAGTAAAGGAGGCGAAGGAGGAGGCGCAGAAACAGGAGGAGCTACGGGCTCAGATGGAGGACTTTCTCAAGGTGAGGTAGCCTGCCTGTGTATTCTCCATGCCTTTCAGATCTTGTATCGCTACCTTCCCCTATACTGTATACCTATGTCATGTTTCCAGGGCCACAAGTTTTGCCTGACCACTTTACCTGAACAGTAAAAACCCTGGGCCCTTTTTATAGCCTTAATAACCTCTGATGGTGAATCTACAACTCTAGGACCAGTGATGAGGTTGTTGATGTTTGTGGTCCCCTGTAGTTTCAGAAATGTAGTCTGAGACCCTAATGGCACCCTTTACCTTTTTACGTATAGTGCACTACTTTTGACAAGGGCCCATAAGGGTTTATTCAAAAGTACTGCACTATATGGGGAATATGGTGCCATTTGGGACACTGCCTTAGTTATTTCTGTTCTGTGTGTGGTCCCCTGCAGGAAGCAGAGTGTTGTCTGGCTGAGACTGAGCTCTCTCTGCAGTCGCTGGGTTCAGTTAGTGACTCAGTGGCTGAGTACTTCTGTGAAGACCCCAGCAAGTTCAGATTGGATGAATGCTGCTCCATCTTCAACTCTTTCTGTGCAAAGTTCCTGAGGGCCATCCAGGTAAAATACAGTTTAGAAAGTAGTCTATATACTCCTTTTACATAACTATTATTTATGCTCTCTGTATTACGGACTTTCATCTTGGCCCCCTTGGGAGTATAGCTTTCCATCTCACTCTTTTCTGTGTGAGGACTTTTGGTTGGCTTTTGTCTTCATTGAGTGTCTCTTTAGTTACTATTTTCTCTTTAGCCTTCCCTGCTTTCTTGGTGGAGTCCAGTGTTCACTGTCTCTGGCGTGTGTTATTGTGTTATTGTGTATTATTGTATCTGTTTGTAGGAGAACCGTGATCGTGAGGTGGCGGAGGTGAAGAAGGAGAACCAGAGACAGACTGCTGAGTGATGCTAATGCTGCTAAACGCCGTTCTACCGCCACCTGCTCCATGCGGGACAAGGACATGGAGGGTGTGGCCCTGGAGTCCGTACTACAGAAGTTAGACATACTTTAATGAACATCACTCTTTTGAACTTTTCTTTTGAAATATAATCTGTTATTTTGTGTTTTTCCTTTTGTATTGTATTTTGTGTTTATCATTTTTTTCTGTAAAAGTGTTTTGTGACATTCATGTTTACTTTGAATAAAGTTTTATTTGATTTGATTTAGGTTCCTGACCAATCATGTGTCCCAAAGGAGAAAAGGCAAGGGCACACCCTCCTGCACCAGTAGCAGCCTATCAAAGGTCCCCATTCAAGCAAACCTCCCCTCGGCAGAACAGGGAAACCAAGGATCTGTTAAGGCCACAGAGGTGTGTAAGGAGAATGAGTGGAACTCGGCCAAAGACCTGACTGAGACCTCTCAGAGCGACCAGAAGGACCAGTCCCACAGCAAAAATAACTGGAAAGAGAACATGGTTCCACATCCAGAGGAGACACAGCAAACCCCTAAGAAACCAGAGCATAACCACAGAGGTTCTAGTTCTGGTTCTACACAGCCAACCAGTAGAACCGGTAGCAGCAGCTCCTCCTCTTGCTCTGCCACAGGAAGACCCATCTCAGTGACAATGAAGGACAAGGAGGAAGAGGAGGAGGAGGGAAATGAGGAAGAAGCCCAGAAGTTGCGTGAAGTGTCCAGGAAGGTTCTGAGGTATCAGAGCAGCCGTGGTAGTCTTTCATCTGGGGAGTACGTCCTGGAGCAGCAGAAGTCTCCTAATGCCACCAATAATACTAACACCACAAGATCACCCAACGCTACGAACACTAATGCTACATCCTCCCCCATCTCCACCATCACCTCCACCTCCACCTCCCCTCACCAGAGGACCTTCCAAGAGGACAGACAGCGGCTGCTGGGGGATGCATGTAGAGGCAGCGAGAATCTGGCTAGATACCTCCTCAACTCTCACCTCTCCCCCAAGGGAATACTCACCCGCAGACACACCTTCACACTCCCCCCTAAAGCCCCTCCTACTGAGGAAGAGGAGGAGGATGATCTGTTCACTTTTCCTACTACTCCTACTCTGGGGGTCATAGGGAGGATGAAGTCAGTAGACACTGGTCTGATGTCCCCGAACCACAGAGCCTCTGGTGGACATAACCTCACCAAACTCCCTAGCCACTCTGAGAAGTCTTGTGTCCGAGACCTGGTGTCTAAGAGCCCCATGTCAAAACACAACGTCTTGACAACAAGTCTCAACATCCCCAGGGACTCTGAAAGCAGAGGCTTGGTGGTACCCACCACCCCTCGCCACTGTGAGACATCTGGTGTCCAGCAGGACAAGGTGTCCAACAGCGTGTCAGCAGTAGAGAGACCTACACACGTAGAGGTAGGAGAGCTGAACCAAGACAAGAGCTCCTCTATAGTCAAGACAAAACCTCCCCCCTTACACCTAGAACTGAACCACAACCAGGATGAGGAGATAAAGGAGTTTTCTCCCACCCCTCTCCAGACACTCGTCTCCCAGAAACCCAAGCAGGCTTACCCTCCTCAGAGCCCCAAACACAATATGGATAACCCTTCTAAGAGCCCGAAGCCCAAACCTTCAGAGAGCAATGGATTCATGTCTTTCTTTAAACGCCTGAGAGAGAGGAGCAGGCCAATGTGAGGAATCTGGTGTCCAAGACCGGGTGTCCAAGAGTGTCAGCAGAGAGACCTACACACATAGAGCTGAACCAGGAGAAGCGGACAAAGGAGACTGTCCTTTACAAGCCCTAAGCCCAAACCAGAAGGCTATGGATTCATGTTCTTCTTTGAACAACTGGGAAAGAAGAGCAAGCCTTGCTAACAACAAGGATATAGACTCTAGAGGTGCTCTAGACTCGTGATTCATCTATTTATTCAGATTCAGACTACACATACAGATGTTACATTGGTCTATGGACTTGGCCCTATGGACTATTGAATATATTTATATCCATCCATTGATTTTATAAAGGTTTAATTCAAGGGAATTGTTGAAGTGGATTTGTAGTGGAAAATAATGATCTGTTGGGACTGGGAGTAATTCAGGAACAAATTGAACTTTATTCCACTAGGTGGCAGAGTGAGACAACAACGCCACATGTAGTATGCTGTAGGCCACCAACAAATCACAGTTTATTTGTTGTACCACCTCATATTCCCCCAGAGAAGAGCATGACACTTATTGTAATATATTTACCAATGTCTTTAATAATAGTGATATATTTACATCAGTATTCTTCTGACTAAATAAAACCACTGTTGAGTAGAATGGACCCAATGTGATCTTTACCTGAACTATCTTTGCCATATACAGTACTATTAAATTATATTTGCCGGAGGATATACTTACAGAGCTGTAGAAATTACATTAAATTACAGGTGAGGGCCTGTAAAGAGACATACACAGTATTAAGATCATAGAATTTCATGGACAAACCTGTTAAATAATAAAAGTGTTTTGCATTACATTTATCACATCATTTCAAATGTGTATTAAAGTGTTCCTCTTCTTAAAGTGCTCCTCTTCTTAAAGTGTTCCTCTTCTTAAAGTGTTCCTCTTCTTAAAGTGTTCCTCTTCTTAAAGTGCTCCTCTTCCTAAAGTGCTCCTCTTCTTAAAGTGCTCCTCTTCTTAAAGTGTTCCTCTTCTTAAAGTGTTCCTCTTCTTAAAGTGCTCCTCTTCTTAAAGTGCTCCTCTTCCTAAAGTGCTCCTCTTCTTAAAGTGCTCCTCTTCTTAAAGTGTTCCTCTTCTTAAAGTGCTCCTCTTCTTAAAGTGTTCCTCTTCTTAAAGTGTTCCTCTTCTTAAAGTGTTCCTCTTCTTAAAGTGCTCCTCTTCCTAAAGTGCTCCTCTTCTTAAAGTGCTCCTCTTCTTAAAGTGTTCCTCTTCTTAAAGTGCTCCTCTTCTTAAAGTGTTCCTCTTCTTAAAGTGTTCCTCTTCTTAAAGTGCTCCTCTTCTTAAAGTGCCCCTCTTCCTAAAGTGCTCCTCTTCTTAAAGTGCTCCTCTTCTTAAAGTGCTCCTCTTCTTAAAGTGTTCCTCCTCTTAAAGTGTTCCTCTTCTTAAAGTGCTCCTCTTCTTAAAGTGCTCCTCTTCTTAAAGTGTTCCTCTTCTTAAAGTGCTCCTCTTCTTAAAGTGCTCCTCTTCTTAAAGTGCTCCTCTTCTTAAAGTGTTCCTCTTCTTAAAGTGCTCTTCTTCTTAAAGTGTTCCTCTTCTCTTGCTGTTTTGAAAATAAAACATATGTGATGAATATTTCCGGTATGCTCTTAGTCTTACACAGAGTTTGGTAACTTTAATAATGGAACACTAGTCACTTTAATAATGTTTACATACTGCTTTCCTCATTTCATATGTATGTACTGTATTCTATTCTACTGTATTTTAGTCAATGCCACTCCGACATTGCTCGTCCTAATATTTATATATTTCTTAATTCCATTCTTTTACTTTTAGATGTGTGTGTATTGTTGTGAATTGTTAGATACTATTGCACTGTTGGAGCTAGGAACACAAGCATTTCGCTACACCCGCAATAACTGCTAAATATGTGTATGTGACCAATAAAATTTGATTTGATTTCACAATCAACCAAACACTATTGTAATTGCTCTTATTGGGGTCAGTGTTACAAAGACAGCCAGTCTCTTAGCCAGGCACAGCCAGCTGAATGGCAGGCAGCTCCATGGTGGGGAGGACGCCACTAATCCCAAACCAAGTTGTTGAGGTCTCAGTCTCAGAATTGAAGAGGGCCATGGGCCCTTGTCAAAAGTACTATATAGGGAATAGGGTGCCATTTGGGATGCAGCCCAAGCTACCAGCACCTGGTGGCATAGCACAATGGAGGGAGAGAGCCATGGACCCAGCAAGTACTCCACAAACTGCTTCAGTGTGTGGCCCCCAGCACCCCAGCCTCCACCTGCCTCCCCAAGGATGTACCCCCTGTACTCCAGCCAGCCTGCCGCTCTACCAGTCCCAGGGACCACCCTGCCTCTCCTGGCAGCCAGGGCCTCAGCATGAAGCCCCAGAATGTACACCATGCATCCCCTCTGCACTATGTGCCCCCTGCATCCCCCTACTCATGCACCCAAGTCTGCCATTCTACCAGGCATAGGGGCCCCCTGCCTACCCCCAGCTAGGCCAGGCATGCCTGACCCCAGGGGGTGGGTGAGGGATTAACTTGTGTTGCAGAGATCTCTGGGAGAGAGGAGTGAATGTGGGTTAAACCCACTGAACTTCTGGGCTCTCCATGCAACGGACATCAGAGTGTGGCACTGTTTGTGACTTGAATCGTGATGTATTATTTTGATAAACCTTTGTGATGATCCTCATGAAAAAACACCAAACGATACTAAAAACCACTATATTAAATCTTTAGCATTCCAGAAAGACATTATATATTGAAAGCTGTCCTCCTGCTCGAAATCCTGCGCTTGATAAGCATACAAATAGACAGACATATGCGGGGATAAGAGCTTCCATTATGTAAAATTATCACTGAGGACAGTTATTGCTTGAACATTATTTGTTTGCATTCTAAATAGGATCCTATTTCCTATATAGTGTACTACTTTTGACCAGAGGTAGTACACTATATAGGAAATAGGGTGCCATTTGGGACACAGATGTTATGTATGTGTAGAGGAGGAGCAGCTAGTCTGTCTCTGTTATCTACTGTACAGTCTGGTTTCTGCTATCTGCGGCTGCTGCTGAGTCTGCCTGTCTGTCTGGCTGCCATCTGGGCTGGATGCAGTCTCCATAGCAACCCCATCTCTTACAATGCAACCCTGAGAGGGCTGTCTATGCCCACCCCCACCCCCGCCCCTCCTCCCCCCCTCCAAACCTGTGTCAGCATAAACACAACACCTCCTATTGCCACCATGTACAGTATCTCCCTCCTCTCTCTCTCGTTGACTCCCTCTCTCTCTTTCTATCTCCTCCACCTAGATGCACCAGTTTTCTAAACCCCTTAATGAACAACTTTATGGCTGTGGAGGAGAACAAAAGAATTGTGAGGATCACAAAGCCTTTGTTGTTGGAACACAGACATGATCCTGGACTGAGTCCCAAATGGCACTCTTTCCCTTAACAGGGCATCACTATATAGTGAGCTACAGTACTTACCCTATGGGCCCTGGTCAGAAGTAGTGCACCATATAGGGAACAGGGTGCCATTTGGGACACCACCTCTGGTCTTATTGGGGTGTGGATTGAGGTATTTTCAAACACCTCTTCTGAAAGCATCACCTTGCATGTTCCACTGCACCCCACAACTACCCCCATCCCTACCCCCAAACCCCTAGCACCACCCTGTCCTCTTGCCTTTCACCCTTCAGGATACAGAAGTCCCAGCTGGTCTGCTCTACTGTTTTCACATCCCTCCATCACTCCCTCCACTTCTCATCTTCTCATCCTGTACTAACTTTGCATAAAGATACGCCATTTCTACTGTGGGTTTATCCAACCCCTAGATCTATTATTTGGAATCTTGTTTGGAATCCTAGTCCTAGTTCTTTTCCATAAAGATCACCCCTCATCAGTTGCTCAATGGGTAGGCATCTAAATGATCTGTATAGAGGTCTAGACCATTAGGCTACCCCTGAAGCTATATTTATTCATGGTAAATACAGTCATTAGGGCTTGGCCATTGTCTTCTCTACAGCTTCTCTATGTGTTCCTTATGTCTTAAATAGCATCCTGATTAAGACAGTAGGGGAACCAAAGGAAGCAATGAAAAGCGGCCTTTGTCCTTTTATGGGCAGGGGGTGTGGTTAAAAAGGTCACACCCTATTGCAGCAGACAGTCTGTATCCCTCCATCACATTCTGAGGATGCTCTACATCGTTTACATCTAATTTACATACGCTATATCCCATTGGACAGCTAAACTCCTCCCACTGCTCTCTAGCCAATCCTCCAACACTCTTTGAATGGGTTCCGCCTCTCCCTCCCTTTCTTTCTCTTCTCCTTCGTCTACCGGTCTCTCTCTCCTTCTCTTCCCAAACACAGCAGACCCTGCCCTTTCAGTCCTTTCTCACCGTTCTCTCTGTGGATTCTGTTATAACAAAGTAGGACTTAGACAATGGACAGCTCTCTGTGTGGACTTGGATGCTGACACTTCTCTCTAAGGCTGCCTGGAAATTCATGTGAGTACAATCCTCCCATTCAGTCTCTCTCTCTCTCTCGCTGTCTGTCTTTCTGTGCTTTCTCCCCAGCCAACCGTAGTGCAGTGCAGTGCATGTCCAGGATTTTTCGCTACATATGGATGAAAAAAAGCGTTTGAATAATTGATCACAGTATCTCGTCTGGCATCTGCCTCAGTTCAATGAATCCTAGAACATGAACAGCAGTGATTATTGACCACTAGTCTACGGCTCTTCTATTCATAAGAGGGGGGGAATGGCACATGCACGCACACACACACACCTCTCCATTTTGGCTCCTGGCTGCTTGCTCTTCTCGGTGGCAGGTGGGCATCTATACTGCAGTCTATGGGCAGGGCTTGTGGCTGGAGGAGGTTACAGTATTTTGTAGAATTTATAATATATGTTTGTTATGTTTCAATGTTAGGCTCTTAGGAATAAAAGGTGCTAAAGTGGTTCTTCAGCTGTCCCCATAGGAGAACACTTTGAAGAACCCTTTTTGGTTCCAGGTAGAACCCCCTTTTTGGTTCCAGGTAGAACCCCTTTTTGGTGCCAGGTAGAACCACTTTTTGGTGCCAGGTAGAACCCCCTTCCACAGAGGGTTCTACATGGAACCCTAAAGGGTTCTACCTGAAAACAAAAAGGGTTCTTTCTACCTGGAACCAAAAAGGGTTCTCCTATGGGGACAACCCAATAACCCTTTTTTTCTAAGAATGTATGTTAGGTAATGTTATGTTATGTTTCAGTGTTATGTAATATAATAATGTTATGTTTCTGTGTTATGTAAGGTAATGATGTTCTGTTGTTTCAGTGTTAGGTAATGGTACTGTAAGCTCATACTGTCAGAAAGGAACATGTGATGCTGTGTTTGATGCTGTTCCTACTGCCTAAGGGTTGCATGTCTGACTGAGGGTTGCAGTCAGGTCTTATTAACTGTGGGAGCGGACTACAACTAACAGCGGTTCCCAGATCTGTTAATATATTACAGTGTGCACTATTAGGGCACTGAACACAGCTAACAACTGATCTCAGGTCAGTGTGTAGGTGAGCTGCCCACAGCCCTGGTCTTGTTCAGAGCAAGCAGCCCTGCATGCGTGAGATCAGACAGACATCAGCAGCCATGACACAGGCCACAGTCTACCAGAGCATGGTCTGAAGCTAAGCATGGTCTGACTGGTTACAGGATGCTGTCACTACTACTACTACACTATTAATATTACACTATTACTGTAGTTTTATAATGTAATACTGTGTACTAATACATAGTTGCGCTGTGCTGTATTAATAATGTAATTAGTATGAGTCTTTGCTGTAATTCCATGCTGCTTTAGGGGAGATTAACAGACAATAGTGCATTGTGACTGTGAATGCTGTGGGTTTGTAGAAGAGAGAGTCTGGAATCTTGTTTGGAATCCTAGTTCAACCCCCGGCCCCCAGTGGCCTCTATCATTCTTAAATGGAAGAAGTTTGGAATCACCAAGACTCTTCCTAGAGCTGGCCGCCTGGCCAAACTGAGCAATCGGGGGAGAAGGGCCTTGGTCAGGGAGGTGACCAAGAAGCGAGAGTTCCTCTGTGGAGATGGGAGAACCTTCCAGAAGAACAACCATCTCTGCAGCACTCCACCAATCAGGCCTTTATGGTAGAGTGGCCAGACGGAAGCCACTCTTCAGTAAAAGGCACATGACAGCCCGCTTGGAGTTTGCCAAAAGGCACCTAAGGACTCTCAGACCATGAGAAACACGATTCTCTGGTCTGATGAAGCCAAGTTTGATCCCTTTGGCCTGAATGCCAAGCGTCACGTCTGGAGGAAACCTGGCACCATCCCTATGGTGAAGCATGGTGGTGGCAGCATCATGCTGTGGGGATGATTTTCAGAAGCAAGGACTGGGAGACTAGTCAGGATCGAGGGAAAGATGAACGGAGCAAAGTACAGAGAGATCCTTGATGAAAACCTGCTCCACAGGACCTCAGCTTGGGGCGAAAGGTCACCTTCCAACAGGACAACGACCCTAAGCACACAGCCAAGACAACGCAGGAGTGGCTTCAGGACAAATCTCTGAATGTCCTTGAGTGGCTCAGCCAGAGCCTGGAATTGAACCCGATTTAACATCTCTGAAGATCCATGAAAATAGCTGTGCAGCGACATTCCCCATCCAACCTGACAGAGCTTGAGAGGATCTGCAGAGAAGAATGGGAGAAACTCCCCAAATAAAGGTGTGCAAAGCTTGTAGCATCATACCCAAGAAGAATTGAGGCTGTAATCGCTGCCAAAGGTGCTTCAACAAAGTACTGAGTAAAGGGTCTGAATACTTAAGTAAATGTGATATTTCAGGTTTTTATTTTTTATAAATTAGCAAAAATGTCAACCTGTTTTTGCTTTGTCTTTATGGGATATTGGGTGTTGATTGATGAGGGGAAACAAATATTGAATACATACACAAGGCTGTAGTGTAACAACATGTGGAAAAAATTAATGGGGTATCACTGGGAGGCAGTGCCCTGTGACAACAATTTTGGACCCCCTTGTGGCCCCCTAAATGTGGAGTATGAAAAATTGTTTGCATAACTCATTTTTGCTATCGTTCTTTTTTTACATCCATTATTAGACCGTGGCAACGTGGAACACTAATTAAACCCACACATTTACTAGAGGGACATGGTCTTTTGCCTACTAATGCCTGCAATGAAGTGAAGAAAACAATATGACAACAATAACGTCTAATGTAACTGGCCCCTCTAACAGTACAACTGGCCCCAGCTTGCCCCCCCCCCCCAGTTGAAAGGGTCTAGAACCTCCACTGTGGGGTATGAATACTTTCCCAATGCACTGTACATTTTATGCCAATAAAGCGTATTGAATAGAGAGAGAGCATACTATACTGTATTTCTAGCTCTGTTTGTAAATCCAGAGCTTGGAGTCACCAGCAACCAGTTATCAGAGATGTCTCAGCTATCACTGATGTCATTTTACTAGGGATGCACCATATGCCGGTAAGCATTTCGGAATCGGACGATATTAGCTAAAAATGGCAATATCGGAATCGGCCCGATGTCTAGTTTAACGCCTATGTCAAAGCTGAAGTGCATACCGAGCATACCTATATAACGTAGGTAGACGACGTAATGACTCCACGAAAAATACACCGCTACACAGAACAAAAGCAGAAAAATACTAAGCGCACACTTCCAACAACTAAAAGTTCAAGTCGAGCTGTCATTTGAAAGAGTACGAACATTTCAGCGAGACAACTCAAAGGCAAAATCCATTAACGCCAAGATAATGGAATTCATTGCCCTCTCATACCACTGCTGCCATTTCAATGGCATTTCAGAAAATGTTTGAAACTTGGAAACATAAACACACTCGTAGCTCCATTTGAGCAACTGACTGGAGAAATAAGCTCATCAAATGATACCTTCTGTCATGGCATTGAAACGCCTGCTCAACAAATCTGCCGACACAGACCGTGGGGTTAACTTGCAAAAGTACTTTACAAGAGGCTATGAACAAGCAATTCGGTGGCATTCTCTCTGAGCCTCTCTAATGTGTCACCACCATGCTCGATGCTATGTACAAGGACCGCTACTTCGATGCAGACAAGAAACAGGGTTTACGTGAAATGTTACATACACAGCTGGACAAGATGGAAACTGACACAGTAACAGTGCGCACCGAGGAAAAGAGACCACGGACAGACTGAGTTGAAACTTCACTGCTTGACATGTATGATGAAATCCTGGTTGAGAATTAAACGACTGAACAGTGAAACAGCACAGCAAGTAAGTGAAAGAAATAGATTTTTGATTATGTTTTACTGGTAATGGGGACATGTGTAAATGCAAACAAAATAACTTTTTGGTGTGTGTTTCAACTATTTAACTGTAATAGAATGCTTAAAAGGCCGCTAAAATTGTAAACGTCGGGTAACGTTTTTTGTCGCATCGGAAAATACTGGATATTGGTATTGGCCAAAAATGTCATATCGGTGCATCCCTAAATTTTACCACTACAAACTGGGAATAATAGCATTGTTCACCTTGTCACCTATAAGTCTGTAAGCCACAGGAACAGCTGTGTTCATTTTACTGTGAAGTGAATTGATTGGTTTACAATACACTAAAACATTTGGTTTGACTTGATGTGATTTGTTGAAATGTTATTAGATTGAGTCTTAAACACTCTGAGGGCAGCCAGTAGGACTCATTCTTCCTAACTGTATGTGACCGTTACCACTATTAGTATCAACACATCACAGTCCTCTTTCTCTCGTCTCCAAGCAGGAAGGCACAGGCATAACGTTCCTATTAATGATATCTAACAATAGTTTTCAGATGTAGGGTTGTGATCTTCCACAGTAGAATAGTCCTGCAATGCACAATGCATAACATTATTAATGGCAGTTCTCAGAATCAGTATCTACAGTGGTTCAGCATTGGTCTGATTGGGTGAGTCTCAGTGAAAAGCAGCATTTAACCTCGTCTGACCACCTTGGAGCGATTTTTGCATCTATATTGGCCATGCATTCAGCATTGGTGTAGTCTTAGAAATCCCAGACCTAGGGCAACAGTATTATGTATGTCAGAACATTGTTAATGTGGGAGGCAACCAGTATGCCTAGGGAAACTAGCATTGGTCTGATTGGGTGAGTCAAGGTGAAAGCAGCATTTAATATGCTGTTTCCGGGAGAGTGATTTTAATCTCCTATAGCGTCATAGCTGGCTGGTTATAGTGAGGTACTTTGTGCTCCTCCTGACCCCTGGCTCTTAGATAATGGACTATGTCTGCATCCCAAAATGTACCATATCCACTACATAGTGCAATACTTTTGACCAGAGCCCTTTGAGCCCTGGTCAATAGTAGTGCACTATGGAATGGGCTTTATTAGCCTTCTGAATTCATATAGACAGAGACACTGAGCACCAGGTTCACTATCTATCTGTCTATGACTGGTGTGTGCCTGTGCTGTATACGGTATTGTATACTAGAATTTTTCTTTGTGTATGGAGAGGAGAGATGAGGTCTTTTCCATTTGAATGTGTTGAGGCTGATTGCATCTAGCCTAGCCTCATTTTTCCCACCTGAATCAATACACTCAAGTCATGACTACAGTATGGGCTGTTTCAAATGGTACCCTATTCACTATGTATTAAACTCCCTGTGGCCAGAGCTAAACAAAATATTGTTGATCATTTGAGATAAAGTGGGCCTCCTATGGGCCCTGGTAAAAAGTAGGGAATAGGGTGCCATTTGGGATGCTGACAGGGCCTATGTGAGTGACAGTAGTTAGCAGAAGATTGCAGCCTGGCTTGACAGGAATCTGGGCGGTGGGTCGTGGCTGAGTGTGTGTGTGTGTGTGTGTGTGTGTGTGTGTGTGTGTGTGTGTCAACCTTTCTGAGATCTGCAGTGCATGGTGTGTGTGTTGATGGATGCATGCGGTGTGTGTGTGTGTCTGTGTGCAGGCGGTAGCCTCTTTTTAATATGCCACATACATAGGTGTGTGTATCCTAATTAGCTGCTATTGTGCTGAGTACTGTGTTCTGATGCTGAGTAGGGATGCACATTTTGGGGAATATTCAGAGGTGGAAACTTTCCGTGGGAATATATGGAAATGTATGCAAATTAATATGAATACCATTTTAAAATGTAGATGTTTTTTGCATTGGATATATTTACCATATCATATGGAGACAGAAACATAAACCTTTTACCTTATCATAAGTAGACATAATTGCAAATGACTAAATTCTTCCAATAGAAATAAAAAAAAACAATTTAGTTACGAATTGAACTTTAATTAAATGAGTTGACTCTTCACATGGGATGATTTTACTGAACAACAAAAGGGAATAATATTTAATGATCCCCAATCATCCATCGCATCTCCAAAAACATTTTTAACATCTGTAAAATGATAGTCTAGGAACTAAAGCTTTGGTTGTCTTCCTCAGGCTTCTATGTCTTCTCCCTGGACCTCCTCAATGTCCACCTCTTGAACATCAGACTTCTAGGCCTCATCTTCACTGTCACTTTCCAACCTTGTTGAGGATGGCTCATTGTCAGGCTCAAAAGCCTCTAATTTGCCAGGATGGCCACCAATTGTTCAACCCTTGTATTGGTCAGCCTGTTGCGTGCTTTGGTGTGTGTGTTCCCAAACAAGGACCTGTTGCGCTCTGAGGCGGCTGATGTTGGTGGGATTTGAAGGAGGATTGAGGCAACAGTGGAAAGAGCCTCAGATCCACAAAGTCCCTTCCACCAGGTGGCTAATGAGATATGTTGTCATGACTGCCATATTGCATCTCCATCCCAAAGCCCTTGTTTGGAAGTGTACTTTGCAAGACTGCCAAGAACCTTGCCCTCATCCACGCCAAGGTGGCGAGACACAGTAGTGATGACACCATAGGCCTTGTTGATCTCTGCACCAGACAGGATGCTCTTGCCAGCATACTTGGGGCCCAACATGTACGCTGCGGGCTTCAGGCATGGGCTTCAGGCAGAAGTCTTCACACTTTTTGATGTATTTCAGAACTGCAGTTTCCTCTGCTTAGAGCAACAGTGAAGTGGACAGGGCAGTACGTATTTCTTCTCTTACATCTGCAAGCAGAGTCTGAACATCAGACAGGGTGGCATTGTCTCCCTCAATCGGTGCAATGGCTACTGCTATAGGTTTCAGGCTGCTTACCACGCTCTCCCAAAACACATCATCCAGGAGGCTCCTCTTGATGGGGCTGTCCATATCGGCAGACTGATATAGTTTAATGCTAGTTAGCAACTTACCTTGGCTCCTTGCTGCAATCACGTAACAGGTGGTCAGCCTGCCACGCAGTCTCCTGCAATATAATCGGCATCCAAAAATGAAGATTATTGTTTGTTATGAAACTTGAAATCGGCCCTAATTAATCGGCCATGCCGATTAATCAGTCGACCTCTAGTTGCTTGTGAGCGCTGAGGGAACTTTATGCACTTGGCCAGATGATTCTGCATCTTTGTTGCATTCTTCACATATGATTTGGCATAGAATTTGCAAATGTACACAGCGTTTCCTACATTAGCTGCAATGAAATGTCTCTACACATCAGATAGTGACCGTGCCATTTTCCTGTAAAGATGAGAAAAAAATGAGTAAAAAAAACGAATACAATTCCATGTACAGATAAATAGTTAAGCAGTTAGATTAAATAACTCAGTTTTAAAATGAAACATGTATGGAAACAGGTGAATTAACACTCCTTAGTTAGCAGGCTCAAGCAAGCTAAAACCCACATGGTAGCAAAAACTAACTAGCTGAAATTGTTAACAAGTTAGAAATGATTTAACTACTTAGGGAGCAGTGGGTCGCTAGCAGTGGGGCGTTTAATTTAAGCAAAATTCCCAGGCTTAACTTCCCATTGAACATTTCCTGAAAAATTCTGGAAATTTCCTGTCAAGTTTCCGACCCTTTGCAACCCTAATGCTGAGGACTGTGTTCTGATGCTGAGGACTGACAGAGACGATATGTCCATGCCCTCTGTCTTTCCCTCTGCGACATTAGTCATCAACAGTCCTGTAGTGTTACGCTCTCTGACTGTGTCCTAAATGGTATCCTATGGGCCCTGGTCAAAAGTAGTGCACTACTATTTGGGATCAGTAATCCGTATCTTTTTTTTCTTATCCACGTGCCTCCAGAAACCACCTATTGGAATTGTACTCATCTCACACAATAGGAAGATAAAACAGAACAGAGCATAATAGAGCTTTACTCTTTTCTGATCCATTATTGACTTGTTCTGAAGGGTGTGTGTATTAACTTCTTAGGGAGCGGCAGCATAGGTGACGGTTTTGGAGAGTCTGGCGTGCCCAAAGTAAAATGACTGCCACTCAGGCCCAGAAAATAGGATATGCACATAATTAGTACTATTGGATAGGAAACACTCTGAAGTTTCTAAAAGTGTTAAAATAATGTATGTGAGTATAACAGAACTGATATAGCAGGCAAAAACCTGAGGAAAATCCATCCGGATTTGCAGTTTTTTTTGTAAATGACCTCCAGGGTGCCTATTCATTTGTATTTGACCTAGGACTGAGACTGCAGTACCTATGGCTTCCACTAGATGTCAACAGTCTTTATACAGAGCTTGGAAGCTGTAGACCTGAGCAGAACGGATAGAAACAGGAAATAGTCCAGGTAGCTCAGATGTCAACAAGATTTTACGGGCGTGAGACCGAGTGCGCGTCCCACTGTATTTTCCTTTTATAACGTTTAGGTTACCATCCAAGTGAAATATTATCTCTAATATTCATAAAAGGATGGCTAAGGATGCATTTTAAATGATCTGTGATTTGTTTAGGAAAAGTTGATAGGTATATTTGAACGCGTTCTCTTCACGGTTCGATGGGCGATTCGACATTAGATTTTCTGATCATAACACGCCAACCAAACGGAGATTTATGGATATAATAAATGACTTTTTCTAACAAAAGAACCATTGGATGTCTTCGTTGGACACTTGGGAAGCCCTCAGCAGAAGTTCTTCGAAAGGTAAGTGATATTTTTTAGCTCTTATATGGGTTTTGTGTGACCCGCTGGATATGAATTTATGCTAATGTGGAAAATATGTGGGTGCTATCCTCAAACAATCAAATGTTGTGCTTTCGCCGTAAAGCCTTTTTGAAATCTGACAACGCTGTGATATTGCCAAGAATCAGAGCTTTTGATGACTACGCAACACTTGTATATTTATGAATGTTTAATAATTCAACTTTTGGATTTTGAATTTTCTCCTTACATTTCACCGGGTAGTGTCGGGAGTGGCCCGCTAGTGCGCCGCTACTCCCTAAGTAGTTAATAACCCTTTTTTCAATTTTTACTTAAAATGACATACCCAAATCTAACTGTAGCGCAGGACCTGAAGCAAGGATATGCATATGCTTGATACCATTTGAAAAAACACTTTGCTACGTTTGAGGAGAATGTAAAAAACATGTAGGAGAACTGGTTTGATACATTTAGATCTGAAGATAATACAAACAAAATAATCATGCATTTTCTAGTTTTTTTAATTCAGTAATCTTTGCTCTGATTTGTCATCCTGAGAAAGGTCCCAGAGATATAATATTGCATAGTTTTGGCGCCAATTTCGATTTTCCACTAGATGGAACAGTGTGTGTGCAAAGTTTCAGATTGATCCAGTGAAGCATTGCAATACTGGACAATATTTTCCACACCCACCCAGCCCTGCCATCTAGATGTGTACAAGCTAATGATCCATCATTTATGACATTTTCAAGTACTAAACTATAGAGAACATACATTTTGTATTACCATATCATGTTTTCTAAGTTTAGACATCTCCCAGGAATGTCATAAATGATGGATCATTAGCTTGTACACATTTGATGGCAGGGCTGGGTGGGTGTCAAAATATTGTCCAGTATTGCAATGCTTCACTGGATCAATCTGAAACTGTAGAACACACAGTTCCTACATTTGAATATAAAAATTGATTTTATCAAACAGAACTATGCAATATTATATCTCTGGGACCTTTCTCTGACATTTCAGAGCAAAGATGATGGAACAAAAAAAATAGAAAATAAATTATGATTTTTGTTTGTATTATCTTTTACCAGATCTAAATGTATCAAATATTCTCCTACATTAATTTTACATTTCCACAAACAATAGCATGGTCTTTTTCAAATGGTAGTAATTACTGTAAATCCTTGGCAGTACAGTTAGATTTGGGTATGTCATTTTAAGTAAAAATTGAAAAAAGGGTTATTAAAGTACTTAGAGACCAACCAATCTCTCTTTTTTTTATCAAATTATCTCACTAAACAGAAATGGCTGGTGTATCCTTGTCTCTTAGATTTCAGACTCAATTCCTCTTTTATTGTTGTTTATTCATAACTGGAGAGAGGACTGGAGAGAGGACACTTTTGGAGTTGATATACTTTTAGTGGAAAACAGACTCACTTCTATTTATCCCTAAAAAGTATTTCAGTAAAATACTGTAGTCCTACACATTTTTGAAGTGCAAAAATAAAAGTCCCAGATGGTTTTGGTAAAACTCTTGTTCCAGGTCTGTGTCCATGCACTTACAGTAAATGACACGTCAATGAAAGGTTCTGCTGGGATGTCATCCTGCCCCATGTCTCTTTCAGTTACAGTCTGTCAGGAGGTAATGGTAGGAGATAGACAGACGTCCTCATGCAGCACCCTGACATGTAAAGAGTAAGGACACTGGTATTAGTCCTAAATAAATGGCACCCTATCCCCAATGGCACCCAATTCCTTATAGTGCACTACTTTTGACCAGGGCTCTTGGGCTCTGGTCAAAGTAGTGCATTATATAGGGAATGGGTGCCATTGGGGACTCAGCCCTGGTGCTATGCCGGTGTGCTGCAGTATGTCTGCTGTATGAATGATGATCGATGGGTAGACCGAGAGCCAAGGCTTTTTGTCTAAGGTGAGATATGGATGGCCAGCATGCTTAAGTTACTCTTGGCCATCAGCTGTACCTTCCAATTACTCTTTAACAAGGTGTGTTGCTTCTCTGAGCATCCATGTACTTTAAACTTGGGGTCAGCTGTGTTGAGGGTCAGCTGTGTTGAGTCCTCCAGCTCCAGTCCTCCAGCTCTGTAAACCAGGGAATCCAAATACTCAATTACTGTTCAGCCATGCAAGACCCAAGTACTGTAGACTACAGTCTTGTATATGTGCTCCCTATGTATTTCCTATAGCCTGTACAATACATCAATTCTGTCTACTAATGTGACTATTGACCATATGTTGGATATTCTATATGCTTGAAGTGCTCTCTATGTATCTCCATTCCACTACCTTGACCTGGGTCAGGGTACGACCCCAAGGCACTGGGTGGGGAGCGGAGAGTTAAAATTGATTGCCAGTTGTTTTGGCTTTTTACAGTATACAGTATATCGCTTTTCAGGAGACACACAGTTAGTTTAAAAGATTATGGTTAAGGTGAAATATCCGTGTCCAAGTTTCTGCATTCTTGTTTTTTTGACAAATGAGGGGGGTGTCCCGATTTCTACCATAACTTGTAGCTATCTGGAGCCTTGCACTCTACTCTTTAGCAAATGTAGCCTACCTACTGTTACTCAAGTCTCTCTGCTGTCATGCTTCCTTTTGATGACACAGACATATCACTCCCAGTGACAAATAGGAGAAACAGACAGTCTTTCACAGTGTTGTGATCTAGATTACTGGATGATGACATGCCCACAGCAACAGATGTAGCTGGAAACATAAACCAGGATCTATATTTAAACACACTTAGACAGCACTGTAGGCCTACAGAACACATCCCACATTAGGTCACTCAGACTGTCATCTGCAGCCCACCTCCCAGCTGACTGCTCTGTCAGACCTATGATGTACAGACAGTATAGAAACTATACAGTATCTTTACTATATGGCTATGTAGTGCACTGGGGCTTTGGTAAAATGTAGTGCATTAGATAGGGAATATGGTGTTATTTGAGCCCCACCCCAGGAGTTGTGACTCCCCTAGAGGAGAGAGAGACTCTAAGTGGAGTCTTCTGCTCTGTGAAAATGTCTGTCTACTACGGATAACATAATTTGCTATGCATGAGTCACGCAAACAGCAGTAGGCCTATATTCACATCTTCATCCTGACATACCTACACAGTGGTGAGTCACTCGGATGATGACAAAACTACATGTAATACAACAACTGGACATTTTTGCAATCAGGGTAGATCTCCCTAACACAGGGCAGTGGTGGTGTTCATTAGGGCTGAGGTGGATGAAGGGATAGAAATTAAACTAGCCTATGGCTAGTACTTATAAGACCGGGCTAGTAGAACATTTGCAAAATTAGCCTGCCAGGCCAGGAAGATTGTCTTTTCAAATATCGCATATCACAGATTTTGGACACGCATGTTACCTGCGCTAGTAAAAATCAATTTCTACTAGCAAAGCTGGTCAGTCCCCAAAATGCTTAGATTCCATCCCTGTACGTGTTGTAGAGTAAATCCCTGCAGGCAGATTAAACCGAGATTGATGTTTTGTGTGAATCTAAGGCTGCAGTGTGAGGTAGCAGATTAAACAACGTCCTGCAGAGAACGGTCTGATGATGACGGGACATCAGAGAGGAATGAGAATCCAACCAGACAACTAGTATTCACAACAGCTTCTAAAAGTTGAGGCATATAGAATAGGGATTTTACTGTATGTATTTACATATAGAATAGGGATTTTACTGTATGTATTTACATATAGAATAGGGATTTTACTGTATGTATTTACAAATAGAATAGGGATTTTACTGTATGTATTTACAGGAGGCTGGTAGCATCTTATGGGTTATTCGCACACCAACTCAGTGGCCCTGTGGTTTCCATCGTGTGATAGGAAGGTTGAGAGTTTGATCCTGGGTCGAGTTACCAAAGACTCTAAAAAGGTGGACTTGATGCATCTCTGCTTGGCACTTTGCATTAAGGAGATGGATTGTAGGTAAGGCCCTGTCTCTAGACTAGCTTTCTATCTTAAGGAGGTGTACTTGTACGGTACATCATGCTGCTTCCCGCTACAGAAACAGGAGATGGGCTCCTGCCCAATGGGCCATTCTGACTTGGACAAGATGCTAAAGCCTTTACCAATGCCCATGTTCTAGCCAGCTAGGGTGTGGATGTGGGGCCTCCATGGTGCAGCTTTAATTTACTGTAGATGAGAGGTGACTAGACGTGTTAGTTACTGAGCGTCTAGGATTGTGTCATTAGAGTCTGAGAGGCTGCGATCCAGACGGTGGACTTAGCCCAGCCCTGCAGGAGTCCGTTAAGCCACTTAGCGGAGAAAGAGAAAGAGAGAGAGTGGGTGAGATACCATACATAGGTTTGACTGGGTCTCAAAGATCATTTGGGGCTCCCCTCCCTCCAAAGCATGACTAGAACCCCTCACACAGAAATCTATACTGACATCATGCTGACATTAAGGGCAGTATGACAGGGTTCTTATGAGATGAGAATTACTGTAGACATGTATCACTCCTCACTGGATCAATCAGAATTAATAATCAGATCTGACTGTGGTTATTATCTGATATGGTTCTGTGTCCCTATTGGCTCCCTATTCCCTTCATAGTGCAATGCATGACAAAGGGAAGAGGGTGCCATTTGGGATGGAATCTGAGTCTCCATAGTGGAACAAAATCACTTTCTGTTGTTTTCCTTTTCTCTCCATGTATCAACTGTCAATCACATGTTGGTGTTGTTTTAATTTTTTTAATAATATGAGTGAGGGTTACACACTGTACAGTGTTTGAAAAACCCCTTTCATGCTGAAACGGATTCACCTTTCTGTGTGAGGTTACAATTCTGTGTAAACCTTGGCTTAAGAATCTCCTTTTCACAGCCACTGTTATATCTGCCATTCAACCTTTCTCCTGGGACTTGTCAGAGTGCATTATTGCACAAAGCTGCTGTCTGGTGAACAGTGTTTTTTTAAAGACAGATCCTGTTTCTGTGGCGAAGCGAGTGGGAGGAACTGGGTGGGGGCGGCCGGGTGAGTGTATGTGGAGGGAGGGGAGGTAGACTGCCGCAGGACTAGCGTTTCGACTAGCGAACATACAGAGAGAGGGAAGGCTGCTGCAGGACTAGTGTAGCAACTAGCCAGCACGCACACACAGAGAGCACAGAGGGAGGGAGAGAGAGGGGGAGGAGCCTGAAGTGTTTGTCTTGGCTTGCTCCCTTCTGATGTCACTGTTCAGCTGCTGAGAAGAGAGGGAGGGGGCTATGGCGCGAGAGAGGGAGGAAAGGAGAGAGGGGGTGTGGGGGAAGAGGGAAAGGGATCTGCAGAGATTCTGTCACAGGGTCTTGTAATCACTGGGCAGGAAAAAACAATGGACCCTATAGCCTAGCCTGCTGCTTCTGGCTGAGAACAGCTTCGACTGTATGGTTGTGTACCAAATGGCGCCCTATTCCCTACATAGTGCACTACTTTTGACAAAAGTGGTTATTATCTAATATAGTCTGTGTCCCTAATGGCTCCCCTTTTCCCTTTATAGTGCTAGGCAAGTTGCTGAGATCCGACTGCAACTGTTTCTGCTGCTGGGATGGTTTAGAAGGGGGAGAGAGAGGGAGGGAGAGGGAGGGAGAGAACTCAGTGCTCTCATTGTATATGTGCTGAAAGCAGAAGGAATGTGATTGTTTGAGCTGCTCTCAGCAGCAAAGACCGATGCCTCTGGATGCTCTGCATGTTGGTCTGAGGGAGACTACAGCAGGCTAGCTCCCTGCTTTTCTCTGTGTGTAGAAGCTAGCTGCCTGCCTGTCTGCCTGTCTGTCTGTCTGGCTAGTAGCTAGCTCCCTGCTTCTCTCTCTCTGTGTATAGAAGCTATATCCCTACCACCATACTACTGTTATGTACCTACTACTGCTCCCAGACAGATGGACAGGCAGGCAGAGAGAGAGACCGACAGATAGATGGACAGACAGGCATGCAGAGAGAGACAGATATACAGACAGGTGGTCCTCTCAGAGCTACTGTTATTCAGCTCTCCTCTAGGCCAGCTGGGAGTCGGGCAGGAGGCAGTACAGGGGAAGGAACCCGGGAGGAATTTGGGCAGTGACATTTTAAGGCTTCCTCTTTTTACTGCTTCCTCTTTCAGCACCAGAACAACACAACAGAGAGAGGAGCTAACTGGCTGGAGGGTTACACAGAGAAGAGCTCTATGCTTTGTCTACTGTGTCAAGCGACTAATCTCTCAGTCTGGTGTGTAAATAAATAACCACTAGAGGAGAGAGAAAATGACAGCCAGGAGGGAGAACAGAAAGATGGGGTAAAGGAGGGAATCCCAGCATTCATTGTGGTCTGTTTGTGAGCAGAGCAGGAGAGCTTTAGGAAAGCTCCAAGGCTCAGCGGTCTGCTGGTCCGCTGCTCCATCACAACAGAACAGAACTGGGCAGAGCAGAGAAGTCAGATTGAGAGATCAGTTGAATTGACTTGTCTCTGAGGAGAGATTACTGAGCGAGCCTCAGTCAAGCCCAGCACATGAAAGATGAGTCCAGACTGAGGGACAGCCTACAGTCCTACACTACAGGCTGTGATGGTGGTGAAGATGTGAAAGGTGAGTGGACGTTTCTAAGGGAAGACTTGCATTAGCTCAGCGGATTAATACAGTCTTGTATTCACATTCATTCTCTGGATTAGTTGTATCAGGGCTGTGGTGGTGAAGATGTGAAGGGTGAGTCACTAGACATTTCTGGAGAAACAAGGTTGAAGCATAGAGAATAAAGATTGTATAATTCATTAGAGTGGCGTCCTAGCAACATGACTAAAAATGCATGTCTATGACATCCACTCTAGTGAATTCTAGGATATCTATGGGCGTATGTTTCTCACATATCAGGGAGTTTCCCCCTGTTTCTGTATTCCGTTCCCTGGATTAGTTTTTATCTAGGTCACTCACAGGCATGGCCTAAAACTGTATAGCATAATATTACCACATGCTAACATATGTCCTTTTTTACCACAATATTTTCTCCAAATATGGCTGTTTGTGATACAGTATTTCCTGCCCTCAGTGAATGTTATTTTAGACAGTGTGGACATTGTTCTCTTATCAAGCCTGATTTTAAGATTTAAAGCCAGTTTGTTCTTTTGTAGCATACCGCTTTCTCTGGTAATCTGCCATGTTGTATCACGCAGGAATGCTGAGTCCCAAATGACACTCTATTCCCTATATAGTGCACTACTCGTGACTGGTCAAAAGTAGTGCACTGTATATGGAATAGGGTGCTTTGAGATGCAGGCTATGAAAACCTGCTATGAGATCTTTGCAACACAAATATCAGTGTTGTAACATTTCAGAAGGGATTTCAACCTGCTCGTTTTAAACGTGATTTATATATAATCCTCTAGGTGTTACAGACTAAATGGATTTGTGTTCATACTTTGCAGAGCAGACAATCAGCACTACATAGCAGGTGTCGTATAAGAGAGCACACTTAGAAAAACGTTTCCATAGGAGAACCCTTTTGGTTCCAGGTGGAACCCTTTGCAGAAAGGGTTCTACACGGAACCCTAAAAGGGTTCTACTTGCAACTAAAAAGGGTCCTCTTATGGGGATAGCTGAAAAACTCTTCGGATGACACCTTTTTTTCTTCTTCTAAGAGTGTAGTGAGTCATAAAAGGATTGGCTATTTAATTTTAAAGTCGAATATACTTCTTTTTTTTAAATGCAAAGCTGTCTGAGAGTAAGTAGGACCTAACTGTGGATGACATTACTCTTTAACAAGGAGCTTATGAGTGCTTCTGCGTAAGGTCATACTTATTACCAAGCATAATGTAGAAGAATAATAAAATAAATCTAGAAGAATAAGACCAGTTTTTACATATGAAGCTAAAATAAAGCATCAAGGTTATGGAACGGTTGCAGCTAGTGGGAGGATGTGTTGGGGTAGGCGTGTGGCTAGTGGGAACACTAGGCTGTATCACTGGGCTGTGGTATAGTAGTACTGTACAGTAGCACTGGGTCTGACGAAGCTGTGGGTAGGACTGTGGGTAGTAGTAGCAGTGTGGTGTAGCACTGGTGTGATACTAGCAGGCCTTCCTCTCTCCTCTGCAGCGTCTATAATAAGGCCTGTCTGTATCAGGACCTCAGAGCAGCACGTGGCTGGTATCACAATGATCTGCTCCAGGCCATGCTGTGGTTGTGGCTCAGGCTATGCTCTGTCCTGCTGTGAGAATACAATAGGCCTACCCCATAATATCTCTATGACCTGGCTCTCAGGAGCTCTCAGAAGACAAAGACCATACAGCATCTATCAAGTAGTCAACCCAAAACATGTAGGCTAATATGGTGTATCTACAGATTGTGAGAGAAACTGATGCTTAATTAGTGAATGTGAATTGACCATGTCAGAGCAGTATGTCTATGTAACAGTTGTTACTAATAGTTACCACTTAATGGCAGTATGTTGTTGGTGATGTAGGGGTTAATCTGTGTTGTACAGCATGTCATCATCATGGCATCTCTACACTGTTAATCTGTGTTCATATAGACAGTACAGCATGGCATCTCTACACTGTTAATCGGTGTTCATATAGACAGTACAGCATGGCATCTCTACACTGCTAATCTGTGTTCATATAGACAGTACAGCATGGCATCTCTACACTGTTAATCTGGAGTTGACCCACTGATACAAATAATTGTAATGCCAGCTCTGGCTTAATGTGCAGATATCCTATCAACATCATGACTGTCTCTAGGCCCACTTAAAACCACTGATTTGTCATTTTACTATACCCTAAAAATGTAATATATAAATCAGAGAATAAAAAAAAAAATTAAGTTAATGGGTTGTGTCCGAAATGGTACCATATTCCCTACATATGGCAATAGGACCTGATAAAAAGTAGTGCACTATAAAGGAAATAGGGTACCATTTTGGGCTCAGCCATGTTCTCTTGTTACCTCTGTGACAGCGATCATCAGTCCAGACTTCTATGTCTGTGGGTTTGAGTGAAATGGTTCATTTCCTCACACTGGGTGATGAATGTATGACTGCTACTGGTGGTGTGGATAATTAGATTGCCTTTGAGCTGAGCCCTCTGGCCCTCTGGCCCTGTGGCCCTGTAGTCGTAATCACATGGATCCATTTGTCTCCCCAGTCATTAAGTCATGAAGCAGTTCAGTAATATTACCATAGTTATTACCTCAGTCCCCCTGAAGGAGCTGGAGTCTGTTAGTGGAGAGGAAGACAGAGACTGCCTGGGTTATACCAGAGAGGAAGAGGTGAAGCGAGAGGGATAATCAATCTTCTCCAGCAGTTGGCATTTTTGTGTGTGTGTGTGTGTGGGGGTTCGCAGACAAAGCAAGGAGTTTTTGTATGGAGGTCAATGAGATGGTGTCAAAAAATGAATAGCTTATTTGCTACGTTTGGCTTGTTTGATCGATTAGAAGTTTCGTAATGATTACGTTGTTACGAGTGTACGGAAATGATATGGACACGTGACATCCTGGCAACTTTGAGAAAAAAGTAGATGGTGTTATTGAAGTTGTGCCTGGTCATCACTAGTTACCACAGTCACAAAGTCTCAAATCAAATTTTATTGGTCACATACACATATTTAGCAGATGTTATTGAGGGTGTAGTGAAATGCTTGTGTTCCTAGCTCCAACAGTGCAGTAGTATCTAACAGTTCACAACAATACAGACTAATCTAAAAGTAAAATAATAGAATTAAGAAATATATAAATATTAGATTGAGCAATGTTGGAGTGGCATAGACTAAAATACAGTAGAATAGAATACAGTATATACATATGAAATGAGTAATGCAGTATGTAAACATTATTTAAACATTAAAGTGACTAGTGTTCTGTTATTAAAGTGATTCCAAGTCTATGCATATAGGGCAGCCTCTCAGTCTCTCGGTCCCAGATTTGATGCACCTGTACTGACCTCGCCTTCTGGATGATAACGGGGTGAACAGGCAGTGGCTCGGGTGGTTGTTGTCATTGATTATCTTTTTGGCCTTCCTGTGACATCAGGTGCTGTTGGTGTCCTGGAGGGGAGGTAGTTTGCCCCCGGTGATGCGTTTGGCAGATCGCACCCCCCTCTGGAGAGCCCTGCGGCAGTTGCCGTACCAGGTGGTGATACAGCCCGACAGGATGCTCTCAATTGTGCATCTGTAAAAATTTGTGAGGGTTTTAGGTGACAAGCCACATTTCTTCAGCCTCCTGAGGTTGAAGAGGCGCTGTTGTGTCTTCTTCACCACACTATCTGTGTGGGTGGACCATTTCAGATCATCAGTGATGTGTAAGCCGAGGAACTTGAAGCTTTCCACCTTCTCCACTGCGGTCACGTTGATGTGGTTAGGGATGTGCTCCCTCTGCTGTTTCCTGAAGTCCACGATCAGCTCCTTTGTTTTGTTGATGTTGAGTGAGAGGTTATTTTCCTGGCACCACTCCACCAGGGCCACACCTCCTCCTTGTCATTGTTGGTAATCAAGCCTATTACTGTTGTCGTCTGAACTTGATGATTGAGTTTGAGGCGTGCATGGCAACGTAGTCACGGGTGAACAGGGAGTACAGGAGGGGGCTGAGCACGCGCCCTTGTGGGGCCCCTGTGTTGAGGATCAGCAAAGTGGAGGTGTTGTTTCCTACCTTCACCACCTGGGGGCGGCCCGTTAGGAAGTCCAGGACCCAGTTGCACAGGGCGGGGTTCAGACCCAGGGCCCTGAGCTTAATGATGAGCTTGGCGGGTACTATGGTGTTGAATGCTGAGCTGTAATCAATTAACAGCATTTTTACATAGGAATTCCTCTTGTCCAGATGGAATAGGGCAGTGTGCAGTGCGATGGCGATTGCATAGTCTGTGGATCTATTGGGGAGGTAAGCAAATTGAAGTGGGTCTAGGGTGTCTGGTAAGGTAGAGGTGATATGATCCTTAACTAGCCTCTCAAAGCACTTCATGATGACTATCGCTATGGAGCGATAGTCATTTAGTTCAATTACCTTTGCAAACCCTCCTATTTCTACAATTTATCATCTTAAAATGTGATTTTAAACCTAACCACACTGCTAACCTTATGCCTATCCCTACCCTTAAATTAAAACCAAAGAGTAATTTTTAGTTTTCAGGAATACTATATAGTCAATTTTGACTTTGTGGCTGTGGTAACCGTTGTGCCTGTTGTTCACACGCATATATGCCCTGTCATTGGCTAATATAGTCCCACCTGATCTTGCCTCCTTCCTACTGCCTTCCTGCCATTTTTTAAAGACATTTATTTTCCTTAAAAAATCCTTGGTCGTTACAGTGACCAAAAGAGTATCTGGTTAATATAATGGATCATCTGTGTTTATATGGCTATGGTTGGATAAACTAGGAGAGCACCCTTGACTTTATCTCCTGATGATGATGATGATGATGTTGTTTCTGGTCATCAAGTAATTATTCTATACAATGACATGACACCCTCTTACTCCTGTGAAGCCTTGAACTGATAGTGATCCTGTTCTCCCTTCCTATGGTCAGGTGGGGCCTCCTCTTTCTCCATAGTTGCACTATGATTTTCTATTAATTCACTCACTCTGTAATGGATTTAAAGGAAATTAACTTGTGTAAGAAAAGGCAATGCTTTCACCAATCCAATGCTTCTACAATCTATGAAGACAAGTAAGCAAGGATACCCTCCAGGGAAAAGAGTCTGAATTCCTAAAGCAGCTTGTGTTCTCAACCGCTCATCTCTCTTTCTCCAGGTGAAGAGGTGCTTGTGCTCCCTCTCCCTGTGAATGTCTGTCGCCATGGCGAAGCGTGAGACGGGCAGCACCAGCCCAGTGGTCCGGCAGATAGACAAACAGTTCCTGGTCTGCAGCATCTGTCTGGACCACTACCACAACCCTAAAGTCCTGCCCTGCCTACACACCTTCTGTGAGAAGTAAGTCTCTACCATACATCCTACACCTAACACTACCACAACCCTAAAGTCCTGCCCTGCCTACACACCTTCTGTGAGAAGTAAGTCTCTACCATACACCCTACACCTAACACTACCACAACCCTAAAGTCCTGCCCTGCCTACACACCTTCTGTGAGAAGTAAGTCTCTACCATACACCTAACCACTACCCTAAAGTCCTGCCTTGCCTACACACCTTCTGTGAGAAGTAAGTCTCTACCATACACCTAACCACTACCCTAAAGTCCTGCCTTGCCTACACACCTTCTGTGAGAAGTAAGTCTCTACCATACACCCTACACCTAACACTACCACAACCCTAAAGTCCTGCCCTGCCTACACACCTTCTGTGAGAAGTAAGTCTCTACCATACACCCTACACCTAACCACTACCACAACCCTGAAGTCCTGCTCTGCCTACACATCTTCTGTGAGAAGTAAGTCTCTACCATACACCTAACCATTTGTTCTTGAGCAGATGGTCAGGGGGCCGGAACATAATGACAAATAATTTGTAGACTGCTGATTGATCGCAAGAAACCCGAACAGATATAATATTTGATTAAAACATAATAATTTAAAACCTTGCTTACATTTGCGTACGATCACATATCTCTCTATTATGTGTGGGAATACTTTGGAACAGATTTCCAATATTAAAATCACTTGGAGCTGATTTGTGCGTGTTTTGACAGTCTTTTATGTCCAACAATTAAAATAAAATAAAAATATGTGCTTTTTGGCTCAGAACTTAGGGGGGCCAAATAAAATCACAGCCAGTGATTACCGCAACACTAAAATCCTGCTCTGCCTACACATCTTCTGTGAGAAGTAATTTGAACCCTACCTCTCTCTAACCTTAATTACTGGCACAACCCCAAGGTCCTGCTGGGGTCTGATATTTTTGTGCACCGTAGCCTACTGTGTGTAGGAGGACATGAACTCAAATGAATGGTCTTTGCAAAACTACTTTACCAGATGTATTTCTCACTTATTTTAATCTAAGAAGGAAATGTATTTCCTGCCCTGCAATAGTGAGTTGTTGAACTAGGTCAGGGCTTGAGGTAATGTTTGCGAGAGAGAGAAAGTTCTTACGGCATAAAGTAATGAGTCATGTATGTGTTATGGCTTAAAGTCAGAGAGGGTGCTGGTACTGTATGCCAGGGATTTCCTTAGCAGCTTGGCTTCCCTGTGACTTAAGGTGACAGGCAGTCTCCCCAGGCCTGGTGGGGGGAGAGCATGGTGCATTCTCCTGAGGGTGCCCTGGTACTGCTGCTTCACCCATCTCACCAGATATTCACATGGGGAGGAGGGGTCACAAGCACCTTACAGCTGGAAAGAGCGAGAAAGAGACAGAGAGATGGAGGAAGAGAGAAGGGAGAACACAGAGAAGCAGTGAGCATTCTCCTGATGGTGGCACAGTCCACAGTGGTGCTGCCAGCCTGCAGCTCTTTCCACTCCTGCTACAGTCACTTGACAGGAATGCTCTCATCAGCACTCTCCGCTCTCCATATTGCCTGACACAGCTCACTGACATCTGCCCTGTCCTCTGCCCTGTCTGTTCTGTTCACATCATCTTCTGGAGAGGGCTGCAATGTTGTAAGCTCCTTGACTTGACCCTTTGTATTGGTGCCAATTGGTGAAAGGGTTGACATTTGTCTAAGTGTGATGAGCACCGTAACCATCAACTTGACATGGTTTATAACAACCCATCCCTGTTCTTCTCTCTTCTCCAGATGCCTACAGAACTACATCCCCCCTCAGTCTCTGACGTTATCGTGTCCAGTGTGTCGTCAGACGTCCATCCTGCCAGAGAAGGGCGTGGCCGCGCTGCAGAACAACTTCTTCATAACCAACCTGATGGAGGTGCTGCAGAGGGACCCAGAGTGTTCTCCGCCAGAGGCCTGCAGTGTGCTGGAGTCAGTCAGTGCTGCTGCCGCCTGCCAGCCGCTCTCCTGCCCCAACCACGAGGGCAAGGTAGGCTTCTATTACCTCTCTACTGCCCCATCTACCCCTCTACTGCCCCTCTGCTGCAACTCTCCTGCCCCAACAAAGTGGGAAAGGTAGGCTTCAGTCTGGCATCTAATTGATGATGCAATGGCGTCGCTGACTGTTAGAGTGAATACAACTGATTTTAGATCAGTACCTGTAGCCACAAAGCATTTCAGAGTAGGACGGCTGAGAAGTGTGGATTCACAACAATTACAAGCCCCTAAACATTGAGTAAATGTATCCATGTTTGACCTTGTCTCTGTATGAACCTGCCTGGTCTGTGGTCAGTCATCATGTGTGTTTAGCTGTGCTGTGTTGCTCCCATCCGCCCCCTGCAGGTGATGGAGTTCTACTGCGAGTCGTGTGAGACTGCCATGTGTCTGGAGTGTACTGAGGGAGAGCACAGGGAACATGTGACTGTCCCTCTGAGAGATGTCTTGGAGCAACAGAAAGCAGCCCTAAAGACCCAGCTGGATGCCATACGCAACAGGTACTGGATGGCAAACCAGTCTATACTGCTCTGTCTGTAATGAGGGACGGTCTATACTGCTCTGTCTGTAACGAGGGACGGTTTTAGGGTTGTTAAAGCCATATTCTGAGTTAATTATCCACTGTGTGTGTACACACTGGATAAGTCTTGGTAAGTGCAATGATAAAGTACCAGAGTGCAGTTTTCCAGTCTCTGGGTTTCAGCTTCTAATGGAGGACTGAAGGTCGATAGAAATTGCAAACACATTTAGTCAGTTCCTCTGTTCATGCTCGTTGGTTACTTGATCTGACTGTGTCAAGTTGTGACAGGATACTGTTTCATCTTCCTGTCCCAGGCTGCCCCAGCTGAGGGCTGCAATAGAGCTGGTAGGGGAGATCTCCAAGCAGCTGACTGACAGGAAGAACGAGGCGGTGACAGAGATCAGCAGTACCTTTGAGGAGCTAGAGAGGGCGCTACACCTCAGGAAGACCGCCCTCATCACTGACCTGGAGAACATCTGCTGCACCAAGCAGAAGGTACCTGCAACCGGATTAGGTCTGCTGTTCTAAATGACACTCCATTTCCTATTTAGTGCACTACTTTTGACCAGGGCCTATAAGGCTCTGATCAAAAGTAGGGCACTGTATAAGGAATAGGGGGTCATTTGGGACACATTGATGGTCTACCTCTCTCTTACTTCTGTGAATGACTATCTCTCGACTCTCTTTCTCTCTCGGTCTTACCTCTTTTTCTCCCTCTCTCTTCACTCTGTTTCTGACTACCTACCTACCATTCTCTCTCTCCTCTCCTCCCTTACTCTTACTATCTCTCCTCTCCTCCCTGTCTCTAACTATCCCTCCTTCCTCTCCTCCCTCTCTTAGCATCTCTCCTCTTCTCTCTGTCTGTAGGTGCTCCAGGCCCAGCTCTCCTCTCTCCTGCAGGGTAAGGACAACATCCAGAGCTGCAGTAGTTTTACGGAGCAGGCTCTGAGCCATGGCAGTGCTACAGAGGTTCTGCTGGTCCAGAAACAGATGGGAGAGAGGGTCAGCGCCCTGGCCCGACACACCTACCCAGAACAGGTTTGTGGACACGTTTGTTTGTTTCACATATATACATAGCCTATATCATCATTGTATATGTCCCAAATGGGCCCCGGTCAAATGTAGTGCACTATATAGGGAATAGGTTGCCATTTGGGACGAAGCCATAAGGATGCTGGTTAAACATAACAAACCTTCCCTTGCCCCCTCCCAGCCCCATGAGAACAGCCATCTTGACTGCCAGGTGGAGACAGATGGTCTTCGTCGTTCCATCCAGAATCTGGGCGTGCTCATCACCACAGGAGCCGTAGGCCACACCTCCGTCGCCACGGGAGAGGGACTACGCCACACCCTGGTTGGCCAGCACACCACCGTCACCGTGACGACCAAGGACAAGGACAGTGAGCTGGTGAAGACGGGCAACGCGGCGCTGCGGGCCGAGATCATGTCGATGGACGGGGCGGTAACCACGGAGACAGAGGTGGTGGATAATAAGAATGGGACGTATGAGGTGAGGATAATTGTACTTTGTGTATGACATCGTAACTTGCAGTATATGTATTGTGTAATGTATATAACGTATGTATTGTGTCAATTGTTTCATGTACAGTGTTTATTTTGTATACAGCAGGACTGTCTAAGACTATATTCCCCTGGAGGTGCCTGATAAGGGTCTGTTCCAAAATACTCTGCAGGTGGGCTACACCATGCGCTCTGAGGGGGAGTTCTCCTTCTCTCTCCTCCTGTACGACCAGCCGGTCAGGGGCAGTCCGTTCCGGCTGCGTGCGGTCAAGCCCTCAGACGTCCTGCAGTCTCCAGACGATGTGAAGAGGAGGGTGAAGAGTCCTAGTGGGACGGGGGGCCACATCAGACAGAAGGCTGTGAGGAGACCCTCCAGTATGTACAGCACCACCAAGAAGAAGGAGAACCCCATCGAGGATGAACTCATCTACAGAGTCGGTGAGTGCTGATCATAGAGACATGTAATACCTATTAATATTAGATATTAGTCTAACTCTGTGGTACAGCTGCTCATATTTGCTTTTTAGTCATTTAGGTGATTATCTTATGACTTAAAAGAAATGGATTTAACTAAAGTAGGTAAGACAATAACAAGTAATATTGCAAGTAAAAACATTTTAAAAACAGCTTTCTTTGCTACGCTCTTTGATAATCAGTTAAAATGCCTGCCTGGTACAAAACAAGCCATGGGGAAAAGAAGGGAATACTAACACATTGGTTCAATGCTCTTATAATTTTTGTAAGCACTATTACTGATGAATAGATTTGACTTGTTATTTTACTCTGGTATCCAGAGGCAGTAAGACTAAAGTAAGACGACCACATATCAAGATGGATAATAGCTCTCTTAGTTTTATCAAAGTGCAGGCTGCAGGGTACAGACAATGCTGTGGGGAAAAAAGGAAAATACTCACACTTTGTTTCACTGCTCCCAGCAATCTTACTGATGAAGATCTTTTGAGGTCTTTGTGATAACTTGTGACTCTGTTATTTAGCCCTTGGGTCCATGGACACTGAGACTCGGTGTTCTTATTTTGTGATGGTTTGACTCAGTCTTCTTACTGGATGTGGGATGGTTTGACAGGAACCAGAGGGAGAGATAAAGCAGAGTTTACAAACCTCCAGGGAATCTCCACCTCCAGCAACGGGCGCATCGTAGTGGCTGACAGCAACAACCAGTGTATACAGGTGAGACTACAACCAGTGTATACAGGTGAGACTACAACCAGTGTATACAGGTGAGACTACAACCAGTGTATACAGGTGAGACTACAACCATACAACCAGTGTATACAGGTGAGACTACAACCATACAACCAGTGTATACAGGTGAGACTACAACCATACAACCAGTGTATACAGGTGAGACTACAACCATACAACCAGTGTATACAGGTGAGACTACAACCAGTGAGAGAAAAGTAACCATGTGTATAGTGACAGCGTGCAGAGTGGAATGAGTGTAAAAATGTATGGATGCAAAGCAGAAAATGTATTAGGTTAAGGCTATAGTTTCAATCAAAGTATCACAGGTCAAACACATATTTCAGGACAAATCTCAAATGCCACCTTGTTCCTTATTGCCCTTTAAGAAAACGTTATTTCAAATCCAATCTGTTTCTGAGTGTTGTTATGGTATTCTTATCCAGGTGTTCTCCAACGATGGGGCATTCAAGCTGAGGTTTGGGGTCAGGGGTCGGTCGCCGGGGCAACTGCAGCGCCCCACGGGGGTCACCGTGGATATGAACGGTGACATCATCGTGGCCGACTACGACAACCGCTGGGTCAGCATCTTCTCCTCCGACGGAAAGTTCAAGGTGAGAGGTCATCAGGTCTCTAGGAGACTGGTCTTGAGAAAGACCTCGGGCTGAAACGTCAACATTAAACAGTCTCTACTATATCCCCTCTCCTTGTATGTTCTATATATACCGGGTCTACTGAGCTTTCCCATAGCTGCCCCTTTGATTTGCACGTCAGATCAGACTCATCACAATTCACATCTCTCCCTGTCCATCCCTCTGACCCTCCTTTATCTCCCTCGCTCCCTGACAGAGTAAGATCGGTGCGGGTCGTCTGATGGGCCCTAAGGGCGTGGCGGTGGACAGGAACGGACACATCATCACCGTGGACAACAAGGCCTGCTGCGTGTTCATCTTCCAGGCCAATGGAAAGCTGGTCACCAAGTTTGGAGCCAGGGGGACGTCAGACAGACAGTTCACAGGTGAGACACTCCATGCTTGATCCATCTGTGGGTTTGCAGTTTTGGGACTTATTTCACTGTTTGTCACTAGTTTTGGAACAATTCCTGTTCTATTTAACCAGGCAAACCAATAGAAGCACAGTGTAAGTGAAAGTATTTAGCATGTATAGTATACTGTATTTGCACCAGGTCTGGGCACAGCTAGCACTGAGCAACGACATACCCATGTACTATACATAATATATGCACTGAGCTTTCCCATAGCTGTCCCTTTGATTTGCGCCTCAGACAGTTTGCAGGTACTGGGGGGAAAATCTTGTATCTTCTTTTCACTCTTTGGTCAATGTGATTCTCTTCCATTTCTATAATCTTCCAATGATATGGTTCCATTAGCTACATGGAGAAACCTTTCACTCGTTTCAGTCTCATCTCTGACTTTGACCTTTTTAATTGTTTCTTTTTTAGAAAAAAGTGGTACAAACATTTCACTGGAACCCAAGCTGAGTAAATCTGGCCCTGCGTTCAGTAAGTATGGATGTATTGTATAGCAGTCTCTTCATGATACAACTGCCCATTGCCATGTCTTACATTGTACATTGCTTGGTGTTTCCCTTTGTGGCTAGTGTTTCCACAGTCCTGTTGTGTACAAAGTCCTAAAATAGTCTGGAACTTCCTCTACTGCACTGTTATGTTGATGACTCATCTTCTCTCTCTCCCCCTCCTTCCCTACCCTAGGTCCCCACTTTGTGGCGATCAACAACAAAAATGAGATTGTGGTAACAGACTTCCACAATCATTCAGTGAAGGTACGTCTCACTATTCTCTCTTTCTGTGTGTGTGTGTGTGTGTGTGTGTGTGTGTGTGTGTGTGTGTGTGTGTGTGTGTGTGTGTGTGTGTGTGTGTGTGTGTGTGTGTGTGTGTGTGTGTGTGTGTGTGTGTGTGTGTGTGTGTGTGTGTGTGTGTGTGTGGTTACTGTAGTCATATCAGGTTGGTTTAAAATGCTTTGACTTCAAGCCTTCAGTGTTCTGTTGTTGCAGCTTTGTCCCTCCCTCACTGCCATCCCGTAGTTACTGTACGTCACTGTGCCACAGGAAAATGTCCCACTCCCACTGTTGGGTATCTGATGTCAGTTTGAATCATTTCAAATTAAAGGAGTAGAAATCCCCAAACGCTGTTATAGTCAATGTTGGATGTGCGTAGTAGACTACCTCTGAACTGTTTTGGTTAGGGTTGTGCTTGAGGCTAGGGTTGAACCTGGATGTGGACATGAAGCTAGGGTTGTGGTTGAGGCTAGGGTTGAACCTGGATGTGGACATGAAGCTAGGGTTGAGGGTTAGAGTTGAACCTGGATGTGGACATGAAGCTAGGGTTGAGGTTAGGACACACTACTTCTGAACAGTTTGAATCCCTTCTCTAATAGGTGTACAGTGCAGATGGGGAGTTTCTGTTTAAGTTTGGTTCCCATGGCGAGGGGAACGGACAGTTCAATGCCCCGACAGGCGTTGCCGTGGACGCCAACGGGAACATCATCGTTGCCGACTGGGGGAACAGCAGAATCCAGGTCAGTTAATGATGATCTTGATGACAAGATCAACAAGCAGCCTTAGTCATTATTTTTTGTTTGCCCCTTTTGAGTTAGATCAAAAATAATATGATCATAAGTAACTTATTATGAGTACAGCTGACCCTGACCTTGGTTTTGTATTGTCCTGTAGGTGTTTGATAGTTCCGGGTCGTTCCTGTCCTACATCAACACCACAGCAGACCCTCTCTATGGTCCGCAGGGCCTGTCTCTCACCTCTGATGGACACGTGGCTGTGGCTGATTCTGGCAACCACTGCTTCAAGGTTTACCGCTACCTGCAGTAGCGATTGCTTTAGGGATGGTCTGTTGCAGGCTTACCACTACCAGGGTGCGTCCCAAATGCCCCCCTATTCCCTTCATAATGCCCTACCTATTACCATAAACCCACAGGGCTCTGGTCAAAAGTAGTGCACTATGTAGGGAATAGGTTGCCAATTGGGATGTACCCCAGATCTGGGCCGGACAGACAAACCAATCACCACAGCCTGACCTGGGTCCAAAAAATAGGTCAAATACTTGAAAGTATTTGAAAACTGTTTGAGATGTGCTTGATTTACCTATTTATTTGAGTTTGCACTTTTGGGTCTGTTCCAGGCAAACCAAATCAAGTGCAGCACTTTAAGTATTGGAAAGCATTTGATCTAATGTATGTTTCTTTGCCCCCAGGTCAGAGCACATGTGCTAGCACTGAGCAACGACACAAAACCAATGTACTATACATAATATACAGGTGCAATGAGCTTTCCTATAGCTGTCCCTTTGATTTGCACATGTGATCAGATCCACGTCATCCGGTTCGTGTTCTCTGACATCATGAAGTAACAATATAACCCCAGTTGACTCCTTCCTGTGGTGCGTTATGGAGTTTACTTTGTCCCAAATGGCACCCTATTCCTTATGTAGTCCACTACTTTTGACCAGTGCACTATGTAGGGAAAGGGTGCTATTTGGGATGCATCCTATGTGTGTAGAGTGTATTTACCTCTGTGTTCAGTCATTGATGTAAAACTATGAGGAGGTATGAAGTGTGTATAAACTGTAACTGATACGAGACCACACGTCGTTCAGACCAGATCAGTGATAGATTGAAGTATAATAGAGCCATGTTGTGAAGGAGCTGGTCCCAATGCATGAAGTTGTATCTTTACCATGTCTGGACGACATAAGTGGAGGTTATGAACTCATCAGTTTCTTCTCCATGATAAGTGCAATGAGCAATGTGCTTACAGTGAAACCAACCAACCATGCAACGCAAGAGCTTTTGTAACAATTTATTTTTCCGTTTTATCTGAAGTAACCTAAAGCCATCTCACATATAAAAAGGTCATCACCATCTGTGCATTGATTTGCTGTATATGCATAACTGTATATAATTGCTCATTATGCAGCTTTATCTGTGCTTTGATTTAAAAAAAACATTTGGGTTATTCCGAGAACAGCAGTCTAGCGTTTAACTAAGTATGGCAGCTGTCCTAAAGTGTGCTTTTTAAAACAGGAGTTCAGCTGGAGAAGAGATGTGTCATGATTATTGCATATGTGAGCAGCACAATTATTATAAACTTTTTAAAAAGTACAAAAATTAAAAATGGAATTGCTTATTTATTTTATACACTAGCTCAGCATTTACAAATTATTTTTCTAATTTGATGTTTTATTTGTATTTTTTTTTTTTATTCACGCCTTTGTCATTTGTCTCCATATACAACAAAAAAAACTAGCCACTTGAGGGGATTTTTCAGAGTAGAACAAACCAGTGCAGATTTAGAATTTGTAAGATTTGATTTTCCAAAAAATAAAAAGTCAGACCATATTGAAAACCAATACCCATGATTATATTACTTAGTGTTATTGAACATGCAAAACTACATTTAGATATGACTAACGTATGGTTTTCAATCTTAAACAGTCAACAGAATTACCATTATATAGTTTGTCTTCAGAAGCAGAAACCACAGTGTGAATGTTTTCAGCTTCAGTGTGTGTTAAAGGACTAGAGTTATGTTTCATTGCCTTATCACAGTTCATTACCAGGTTATAGCATTTCATTACAGGGTTATAAAAGTTAATTACCATCTTATAACAATATTGTCCTGAGGGAAACATTAGTATTTGATGAGCTACAGTGGAACACCCCCTGGTGTTCACCACTAACACAACACCTTTGGTGCCACAAGAGTCCCTATAACCTCTGGCTGCTGTTTGGCTTCATGACGTCAGACAGACTAGCCAATCACAGGTTATTTTATTAAGGAGTATTAGACACATCACTATCTGTAACTTTGTTTCAACAATATGTCTCTCAATCTTCTTTCTCTGTGAATATGCACTGGTAATAAAAGCACATGGTTTATGGAGATACTGAGTGTGCTTTCTGCTTTCCTCTATACAAAAAAAAATATATTCTTCTCTGTATCAGACTCTCTGATGTCCAGGACAGTTATCCTGGGTCATGTGACATTCAGGCGGCACAACTTTCTGGAAAGTTTCAGATAGAAATGAATTGCATAGAGCCAACATATTTCCCTATTCTCAATGGCAGAAAAACATGTCTGTTCTATACAATTTATTTCTATCTGGACATTCACTGAAGGCAACCGAGGTTTAGATTGAACACTGGTTGAGCTCGTAATGTACCATGAAGTCCTTGAGCATGTTGCAGGCTTTACGGTTCTTAGTAGCTTTACACTTCCTCTCCTCTGGAATGTTCTCCATCCACATCGTATTATCCAGGACATAGACAGGCCTACAGAAGACAGCATTTAGTTATACTGGCATGGGTAGGACAACATTTAGTTCTAGGAGCCTGGGGTGGACAACATTGGTGTCTCTCACTCAAACTGCACTGGAATAGTCTCCTAGTCTACACTGTACATATACTTTACATGGCCCAAATAGTGAAACTTTTACAGTATCTTAATTCAAAGATATCCTCTATGCTGTCTTTTTTACCTGATGATTCCATGTATTATATCAACACTGTCTTACAATATATTGACACACATAGTTAATTGAAAAGGAAGACTGTGTCCCAAATGGCACCCTATCAGTGGAAGCTGCTGAGTGGAGGATGGCTCATAATAATGGCTGGAGAGAAACCATATGTTTGATACCATTCCATTAATTCTGCTCCAACCATTACCACGAGCCTGTCCTCCCCAATTAAGGTGCCACCAACCGCCTGTGCACCCTATTCCATAAATAGTGGACTACTTTTGACCCTGGCCGTGACCCCACTCTCCGAGGGTGTCTCGGGGAGTTGGGATATGCAAAAAAAAAAATTTCTTACACACTTGTACATGTGAAATATCACATATAATAACACTCAACTAAATATTATTATTTTTATAACATGGTGCACTACTTTGACCAGAGCCCTATGAACCCTGGTTAAAAGTAGTGCACTATATAGGGAATAGGGTGCCATTTGGGGCACATCCCATCACTTACTTCCCACTGTGGTCAGTGGTGTCAGAGATGGTCCCATCTCTCCCCATGATCAGGTAGTTACTGTCAGTCTTCATGTCAAACTCATCACAGGCTTTACGTTTGAGCATGTCTCTCACTGCTCCAGTCTGCATCACGTCTTTACCTGGCAAAGCAGAGAACCAGCACAACAATAATGTAAAGGAAATTATACTTTAAGAGAATGTGTGCGTACCAAATGGCACTCTTTTCTCTATAAAGTGTACTACTTTTGAGCAGGGCCCTTCCAAGGTAGTGCACCATAGGAAATAGGGTGCCATTTGGGACGTACATTGTAATATTTTGAAGACCTGTAGAGCAGAGCACTCACCTGTCTGTAGGATTTTGGTCAGTATTGTGGTATAATGTTTAAAAACTCCATCATCGGATGAGTTGACAATCTTGACGATGTAAACTGTCAGATGGACAACAAGAAGTGGTGTTAGTACCGACTACAGCACATTAGAATAGAATACTTGGGTTAGAGGTATAAACTCACCATAATTCACAACAGGAGAGAAACAAGCAAAGCTTCTGCGAGTCTCTTTCTCCATGTGTTTACTGTAAGTGACTTTACTCTTTGGGCAACCACCTGAGACAAAGCAAATACAAATACATACAATAGTTCACAATATAAATGATATTGTAAACTAAATATATATTCTGTCCTGAAAATACAAGCTGTATGGAGTGCACATACCCTCTGCACAGGAGCACACATTGTCCTGACAGATCTTGGAGAGCATGCTGCTCTTCTGCGGTGCGCTGTAGAACACAGTGCATCTCCTCTCTGTAGAGACATAGTTCAGCATTAGTCACTCAGACAATGGCTGCGTCCAATATGGCATCCTATTCCCTTTATTGTGCACTACATTTGACCAGGGCCTAAAGCCTCACCAGGCTGCACCAGCCCCATGGAACTTCCAGATACCTTACAACCATAGACATAACATACCCTAAACTAAACATGGTGGTATACCTGGGTTGTAGTAGTCATAGACCTCAGCGGCAGCAGGCTGCACCAGGCCCATTGGACTGATCTGTTCGGCCCGGAACTTTACACACTGTGGTTCTTCTGTGATCTGGAATACATAGCGACAATACAACATCAGAGGCAAGAGAGGACAGCATTGGCGAGAACACAAAGTCTCAAGATATAACTTTTGTGATTCAATTTCTATGAGTTGTACAGTAGTCATAGCTGATACTCATTGACATCATGGCTTTGGATACAAGAGGTCTTACCACAGCGAAGTAGAGGAACACTTTATTTGGGGCGATGTCATAATGGTCAATGTATTTCTCAGTACTCTTCACATTCTAGAGGAGAGTAAAATAAAGAGATGTGAAATTTCATAGTCTGACTGACAACATGTCACTAGACAGGTTTCCATTGACCTAGGTTTATTCAACAAAAGCAATGTCGCCCCCGATTTGTGTAATGGAAGCAGCAGATATGAGAAATGTTCTAAAGATCTAAAACATATTTATGCGTTCGACAGGGGTAGATTAATTTTTGTCAAACTTTCTTTATTGCGACAAAGGATAATGGAAACTGTGTTTTTAGAAGAAATGACGTTTGCCGAATCATTTTGATGGTGCACGGGACACGTGATTTCACCACGTAAATGTAAAGCTATTTATATACACAAATATGTTTTCTTTGCAGGACAAGGATGGTCCTGACTTTCAAGAATGGTTGAATTGCTTTTCCAATTGGCTGGCAAGTTTCACCATCTAATTATGTCAGATCTACAGGAGTGCAAGGTTCACCATGTCACGGACCGTGGCGATACGCTGGCACAGGAGAATTATTAGAATATGGCAAATATTTTTCCATTATTGCATTCTATCCATGCTGGCTTTCGCAGGCTACCTGAGACATGAAACAGATAGGTGGGAGGGCATACAGGCTGTTGCCATATTTATTATTGTGAAATTTTCCTAAATGGGTAATAGAAACACATCAACCACTACATATAATTAGTTTAGGTGTGGCGTCATTAAGTCCAGCTGTTTTTATCGACACAATAAACGCACCCTAGCAGGCAATTGTCTGATATATTTTATTGTTAGTTAAGTTAATGGAAACAGCTAGTGTGAATGGCTAAAATGTGTTTTCTTCCCGGAACCGATTCTGCTATTTCAAAGGAGGGTTGCAATAACTGTGATATATGGTTGTTTTTTACTTTTGGATTCAACCCGTAGTGTTGAAGATCCGCACTACAGCGCCACTGAAATGTAAATGTCATTTCCGATTGAGCCGTCATACGCAGCATTTACCATGAATGCAGTCTCAGTGAACACGGAAACATTGCCTTTAAATTTAAATTGTGCTGTAGCGCGGATCTTCAGCACTACGGGTTGAATCAAGCCCATAGATGAATGCACTGACTGTGGATAAAAGTGCCTGGAAAATAACAAAAAAAAATAATGTAAATCAATGTCAAATGTAGGCCTACTGTACCTCCTCCAGATCCTGCATGTTAGGTTTGAGTCCACTGAGAAGGGAGATGTCCACGATGACCATGCCTGTAGAATTACCACTGTTCAGTCTGTAGGAGAGGAGAGGAGAGATACAACCATGTCTCCACTCATCCCACCCCATGCATGCATGCATACACACACACACACACACACACACACACACACACACACACACACACACACACACACACACACACACACACACACACACACACACACACACACACACACACATACAATATATACGCACAGACACACATGCACACATCACTGTACTCACCCCACACACACAATGTAGACTAGGGAGTTCTCCCTCTCCTCCTCCTGTCGGGCATGTCTCTTCCTGCGTGTGCGCAGGTCAAACCATTCTACCCTGCTCATGGGCTCATCACTAGGGTTCCCGTCCCCTTCAGACTCATAGTTATAATCGTCGTATAGCTCAGGACCATCGTCTGCATTCTCTGTAACATTACACATTATTCACCGACAATGAATAGTGTTTTATATTTTCAAGCAGCACTCCAGCAAATGTGTTTCGTGTTTATAGATGCATTCTGACTGAAACTTACTTCTGTACTTGACCTCTCCCTCCACTGAGACATTGAGACTGTAGAAACCACAGAACAAGTCCACCCTCTCAAGAGTTCTGTAGGTCTGGACCACCTGATGACATATAACAAGCACTGTGGACACTTCCACAGATTCAGATAGCCTTACAATGTTAGAATCATCATCATTTACTTTTCAAATTAATTGACTGAATTTACTTACTGATAAGGTCCCGTTTCCCTTCCCCTCTGTGTTAATAGTGATCTGGCTTCCTGGGTTCACCTGACCAGACAACACAGAGATGTAAAACAGCATTTGAGAAAGTAAATCAGAGCACTGCTGGAATTCTAAACTCAATCTCACCTGGAAGGCTGATAGGGTCAGGGCATTACGTTTCGTAAGATGAACTCCCTGCTTTCGTCCGTTTTGGTGACACATCTCAACATTAAGATCCAAGTCCTCAACATCATTGTCCAGGATGCTGTACTTAGCTAGAGCCTCAAGAGCTACAACTGTATCCTGTTGGAAAGAGGGAGAGAGAGACAAAGTGGGAGAGAGAGCGGAAGAGAAAGAGGGGGAGACAGAGAGCGAAAGAGAGAGGCAGAAAGAGAGAGAGCAAGAGAGGGAAAGAGCGAGAGAGAGAGAGGGAAAGAGAGAAAGAGTGAGAGCGCGAGAGAGAAAGAGGCAGAAAGAGAGAGGCAGGGAGAGAAAAAGAGGTAGAGAGAGAGAGATTTGCACATTGTTACAACACTGTACGTAGCCAATAATATAACATTCGAGTGTAATGTTTACTGTCAATTTTGTGTTTATTTCCCTTGCTTTGGCAATGTATACATATGTTGCCCATGCCAATAAGCCCTTTGAATTTAGAGAGAGAGAGAGAGAGAAAGCCAAGAGAGAAAGCCAAGAGAGAGAGAAAGAAAGAGAGAGAGAAAGCGTGAAAGAGAGGGAAAGAGAGAGAGGAGGGGGCAAAGAGAGAGCGAAAGAGAGAATAGTATAACTAGGGCCAGGAGTTTTTCCAGGTCACGTCAGGTGGTCAGTGATAACTCCTAGCTCCAGATCATAATGCTCTGTCTGTCTACTGGTGGCTTGTCCTACGGTACCTACCCGTCTGTCTACTGGTGGCTTGTCCTACGGTACCTACCCGTCTGTCTACTGGTGGCTTGTCCTACGGTACCTACCCGTCTGTCTACTGGTGGCTTGTCATACGGTACCTACCCGTCTATCTACTGGTGGCTTGTCCTACGGTACCTACCCGTCTGTCTACTGGTGGCTTGTCCTACGGTACCTACCCGTCTATCTACTGGTGGCTTGTCCTACGGTACCTACCCGTCTATCTACTGGTGGCTTGTCCTACGGTACCTACCCGTCTATCTACTGGTAGCTTGTCCTACGGTACCTACCCGTCTATCTACTGGTGGCTTGTCCTACGGTACCTACCCGTCTATCTACTGATGGCTTGTCCTACGGTACCTACCCGTCTATCTACTGGTGGCTTGTCCTACGGTACCTACCCGTCTATCTACTGGTGGCTTGTCCTACGGTACCTACCCGTCTATCTACTGGTGGCTTGTCCTGAAGTACCTACCTGTGTAGAGCGGAACCCTCCTCCATACTGCCTCTGCTCAGTGAGCCAGCGGGCGATGTGCGTCGCATACAGCACGTCTCCCTCCGCCACCGTCTGGAGCAGGGCGTAGGCCGTGGTCTCCACAGAGATGGCCTGGGCCTGGGGAACCCGATTGGCCCTCTTCTCCCCACTCAGCCTTAGAGCATCACTGGCCTCCCAGTGACATGTAGCTACCTCTACAGGGGACAGATGGCACTTTTTTTTTAAAGATTGTATATAGAACCTTAAAGGGTTCTTCGGCTGTCCCCATAGGATAACCTTTTGAAGAACCTTTTTTTGGTTCCTGGTAGAACCTTTTTTGGTTCCTGGTAGAACCTCTTTTGGGTAAGGTGGCAAAAAGAACCATCATTGGGACAGTGCACAGATGATTTCTATGAGCGCTGGTGTGCCATCCTGAACAAATGCGATTTAATGACATTAATTGTTGACCGGTAGAAAAAGTATTTTATTGAAATGGATAACACGATTGAAGAGAAACGCACAGCTCTGCAAGGAGCTGATGGCATTTTCAATGAACTGATGAAAACTAACCAAGTGCTCCAGGAACTAAAGGAATTTAAAATCAAGAAATTCAAACAAGACAAAAAAGACTAGGCCAAGGACAAAGTCTACTTCTGGAGAAACCCTGACAAAAGAGGTCCTGCACCTCCTCTCCATGACAGACGCAGGAGGGAGGCCGCTTACTTCTATCCACCCCGTCTGACCAACGCTCTACAACCAACGCCTCATCCGCTTCCAGTGCCAGTTTTTTATCCAAAGAGAGACTGGGCCGACTGATGGGCGGAGGTGGCCGCGGGCACCTGCACCGACGAGATGCCGCACCCGACGGGTAATTAGAAACGACTACCAGAGGCAGAGGGGACCGTTCACACGGTCCCAGAACCCACGGGACTGAGTGTCTTTAATTTAACGGTCCCAGAACCCACGGGACTGAGTGTCTTTAATGTATCAAGAAATATATGTCTCCTTGCTTAATAAAGGGTTATATTTTGTGCCTACAACCCAGTGCAACGAAGGTAGACACGTTTAAGTTGTTTAGAAACATCCGTTTAAGGGAATACTTTAGCTCCCCTAATCGTGATATTTCGACTGAACGTGTAGGTTGCTCACCTGCACATATTCCGACTCCTTTTAGAAGTAAGAGTTATTTTGTACCTCCATCCAATCGCAATCACTCTATTGAGACATATTGCAGTCGTTGAAAAGGAGGTCGTTCATCTCCTTAAGAACAAACAGGAGTACATATCTTTCCACAATTTACCTAAGGATGATTTCGACAGAAATATACGCAAAGAAAATTCAAGAAGGGGTACAACAATGGTCAGATTAATACTGCCATTGAGAAAATTCCAAACAAACCGAGACATCTTTTTTTCAAGGTCAGTCTCACAAAAATAAGCATTATTGCGTTCTAACTACCCACTATTCAAAGTGCCCTGAACAAATTAAGGGAATCGTTCATAAACATTGGCACATTCTAAGATCCAATGACAGTATCCGTAACGTTAATATTTTTTTTCGGACCCTCTCTTGGTCGTATTCTCTCAGCGATCATCTCAGCGATCAATTGGTAAACTCTGATTTACCACCCCAAGATATCCCTGCACAACGTCTATTTGCGCCCCTACTGGATGGAAACTTCAGGTGTAATGGCTGTGCTCAATGCAATGGCACTTATAAATGTAGATCCTTCAAACACCCCCAAACAGGGAAACAGATCCCAATCAAAAGTGTTATCACGTGCTCCACTAAGGCAGTTATTTATCTTATAAATAATCAAATATTATGTGGGTAAAACGAAGCGCGAATTTTAAAAGTACGAATCTCGGAGCATCGTAGCACCATTAGGTGCAAAAACTTGACTTACCCAGTTGCAGCCCACTTTTTGGAAGCAAACCACTCGATTTCGTCCCTACGTGATATTGGCATCGAACATGTAACCCTCCCTAGGAGAGGGGGTGACTTCGACAATTTATTGTTAAAACGAGAGGCTGCCTGGGTCTTTAATTTAAAGACCCTTGCTCCCTTCGGTCTCAACGTAGAATTTGATCTGAAGCCATTCTTGTGATTTTGCTATTGTAAATGTTTGTAGGCCTATGTAGCCAAATTGTCTCTATGATCGTATGCTATCCATTCATCTTTTTGGTACGTCATTTTAATATATGAGAATTAACCAATGATATCAGGCCACACCCGTGTGTGTCCTTTGAAACTATATAAACTAGTCACCCCGCAGTGTTTGTCATTATACCCTGATGAAGACAGATTGTCGGATATTAGGTTATTAAAGTATTGCATCTGAGCTCCTAGTTTGCGGCTCTCCTTAGTTGTTCAAGTGTTCTACTCTACTAGCAAGCACCTCGCCTAAATAAGTCTGCGTTTCTTTCGCCTCTAGAGCCGTTTGGGTTCCATGTCGAACCTTTTCTAAGCGTGTACAGTAACTTTAAAGAGCGAGTAAATTCTCATTTTGAAAACGGCATATGTGCCATCGATATGAGCCAGAAGCATTTATTCTAGTGTCAAAATTGACTACAACGTATAAATAGGATCATTTGGTCAGTGTCGTTCGAAACGGTCATTTGCGAGATGATCGGGGAAAAAAATGGTATGTCATGGAAAGAAGGGTACCGAAACAGTTTTCCTTGGGTTGGGTCAAACATGCCTAAAGCTGGCCTAACCCAAGTAATCAATCAATTCGGAGCTCCGCTTCCCGCTATGGTTAGTTTGACATTCGATATCCCTATGGGGTTAAAAAGAGACAATCAGCATATTACACAATGTACATGCAACAATATCTTAAAATGTCAATGGCTAAACACAAGAGACACCCACATTAAACCACCACCCCAAGACACGGCCGCTGTATTTCGTAATGACCAAGACGGAAAACGAGGCCAAATCAGGAAGTTCAGCCCCCACTTTAACAGCGACATCCTTATGCATACTTTTGCAGGGGAGACAATCAGTAATCTGTCGCCCTCTGCTGTTTAAATGTTGTCATTGTGTATATCTACCTACTTCACTCAATATTCATACAGCCAAGGAAATCATTGTACGCAGAATACCTTATGCAGACTTTTTCTCCAGCCACTACCGGTAATACTTTACAGGAGCTATTTATCAAAGCAGGTTTATGTCCAAAGGAATTAATTAAAACAGTATTAATGTAAACACACTTGTTGTAGATGAATATAGCCCTTTTGATCTAGACTACTGAAGTAATGAGACAATTAGATAACCCATAGTCCCTCTTTTGACTAGTAAAGTTACAAGGTACTGACCGTTGTCACAGTGTGCCAAAGCCCTGAGTTTGGTCTGAGCCATGGAAGCAGCATCTCCACCAGGGAATGTTAGAGAGAGGGCATAGGAGGTGATGGCTACAGCGAAGGGCCTCTCAAGGGAGTCCAGCTTCGACCCCAGGTAGACCTTAGCCTGCTCCATAGCATACCTCTAACACAGGGGAATGGTGGATAGATTTAGCATTAGAATTAGCAATATGCATTACTTAAACATAACCACAAGAGTCAAAAATGCATGAGCTTCATTCTGGTATATTCTGTTGCAAAACCCATTTGCCCATTTAGGATAATTCCACAACTTTTAGTCAGGTTAAGTCAGTGATGTTAAGGTTAAGTTCATGACTTGAATGATGTATTACCACTTCTGAGTCTTGTCCTTCAGAGTACAGTGGCACAGCATGGTGCATGGCTATCAGAACGAATGCTGTCAGGGACACCTCTCCCTCAAACCCTCCCACTCCACCCTGATGGGAATGGAGAGATAGCAGACAGGTAAAGACACAGTAATGTATTGTATGTTATGGTAGTGTACCTCCATGGTCCGGTCATGGAGAACATTTGGGTCGTACATAGAGGTTAGAGGGGCGGGCTTGCTACTGGAAACTTGCCAGTTCGAATCCCTGACGGGCTGAAAAAATTGGATGAGACTACTAGAGGGTGACATCCTAGAAAGACGACGTCTCCAGCCACTGTGCCCTTGAGCATAAACTACTCACCATGCGTCGCACTGTGGCTGCCCACTGCTCCTACTCCTCCAACCTAATGTGTGTTTGTGTATGTGTGTCTATATTGGAGTGGTTGGGTTCAGCATAAGACACATTTTCGCACGGATGAATAAAGCATTCTTACCTGCATGGTGCGGTCATAGAGTGGGTTAGGGTCAGTGAAGGCTCCACTGGCCAGCTGTTTAGACACCAGGTAAGAGATTGACTGTTGGATGTAGGAGTCCTCCACTGGAATCACATCTCTGCATTGGGACAACTCCTTGGCTATAAAGGCTGTCAACCAAATACTGCTTGGTGTTGACAGGAAAGCTCCATAGGATCCATCTGTCTTCTTGAAGGTCAGGATTCTTCCGTATCCTTGGAAAGAGAAATAATACATTCATTTCAACTGTTTGATTCCCACAAGGGTAGATGTCTCACAGCGATTAACTTAAGATGTCCCAGTGTTCCCTCACCAATCTGTATCATGGCCTGAGCTTCGTCTCTTCGTTCAGCCTTCAGGTCGATCCACTGTCCCGTGGTGTCCAGGTATCTCATGGCGTGGATGGCTGGAGACATGGTGACCATTGTCTGCTCCGCGCATCCCTTGGGCAGGGAGATGAGCCGGTCCACTCCATCCAGGTTCAGACAGTTCTCCACGGACTCTCCCATCACGCCACCTACATGGGGGGTACATGGGCACAGAGCTTATACATGGGACCAGGGGATTTCCCCCTTATAGTAGTTAACTAGGCCTGGAGATTGGTCACGACAAACTGGTCAGGGAAGACTCCTAGTCTGAAATAATATCTCCTGGAAAAATATATATATTTTTAAATGTAAACTTTCAGTACTACAGACCCCACACAAACAAAGTCTGACTAAAGCATTTATCGAGGTGCGGGTAGAGCGAGTCTGTGGACCCTACTTACCTTTGACACTGATGTAGGCATCAGATTCCAGTCCAGGTACAGCACTAGGAGGAGGTGGGATTTTAACTTCGATTGACTTGGCAGCTGTGTAACATAGATAGGAAGTCGAGAAACTGTTTTAACTCAATGTCTGATTTGGCTTGATTGCATAAATGTCCCTTTTACTACCGATGCCAGATGTTCTAATGAACAACATTACCATTTCCATCAATGTTGTATTCATGTTGTATTGAGACCAGTTCCCCTTCCCCCTGTATAACAGAACAAAAGGTGAGTCTCATTCAGAATGGTTATACAGACATATACAGATGTAGGATCTGAATTTGAGCCAGTTTGCTACAGCAGGAAAATAATCCTGCTGCAGAAGGAAATTAGAATTATTACATTTTTGTAGGGGTTGCAAAACATTTTTTATAAGGGAAAATCAGGCCTGAAATGTAAAAGTGGAAATGACAAACTCCAGAGCCTTTTTAAACCTCAAATACACTACAAGTTTTAAATGTCATGCATTGCAGGAAAGTTTTCCTGCAACAGGGAGATCAAATTAAGATCCTGCACATGTACTGTAACTTTTGTAAAATGGGAGAAAAATGGTAAAAAGAGATTCAAATCCAAGTTTCCAGTTGTGTTCAGCACAATAAAGAAGTGAGAACCACATGTAGCCTAATGTACATATGTATTATAGAGACATATAGTACAACTACTGTGTACTAGCGGGAGAAAAGTGATACATGTTGAAACATTTGACAGTGTTGTGTTCATACCGTGACTTTGAGGTCCTTCTTGATCTGGTCGCGAGCGGTCTTAGTGTAGGCCTCTACCTGGATAGGGATGTTTCCTATGACCAGAGGAACCACGGTGAAGTAGACAGGGACAGCAGACTTACCAGGTACTGGGACCACCTTCTTGTCCCCTCTGTCACCCCCTGCACTGCACAGACCCTCCACCCACGCCAGCTCTACTGTCACCTTCACAGAGAGAAACACATATAGTAGACATGGCAGTAGATGTAAGTATAGTAAAAATGTATATTAAAGGAATCTACAGATGAAAATGTCTGCAACTGCTGTTTATTTTAATAAATGGCTGTTGGGGGCGTTTTGGATTTGAATATATTGTTTTGACATATAATGTTTTAGGAAAACAAGTTACCTCCATACTGTCGGTTCTGTAGTTGTACACCACAGCTTTCACCTGCAACTGTTCATTTCTCTTCACAGAATATGGCAGTCTGAGAGAGACAAAGAAGTCCTGGAACACCACCAGAGGCATGGGCTCAGCTATACAAAACCCTGAAGGAAGAACCATCACTAACATTAACCACTTGATGACTGTCCTCTGAAAGTCTAATGGTGTAATGATAACCTGAGCGCCAGTCTCTTTGTGCTATCATTTCAACTTCTTGTCACTCGTTGTCATGGTTGGCTTGACAATGAATGTTAAACTGAGTTGGCAAGAGCACAAACAGATTTGGGATAGTGTAATGGTCTTATGTTAGAAGGAAGAGGTGACCTGCCTTTTGTTTTAGAGATTCCCACTGCTTGAACCTCCCAGGTAGTGATGGAGTCAGGGACAGCAATACTGTGTCTGAAAATAATAACGTACAACATGATTTAATTACTAGTTACACAACAGTATATTGGCTTCCAGGTTTGACCCAGTCTGTTCACATGGTCAGGGAAAACTCCGGGCCCCAGTCATGACAGTCCTGGCTTGCGTCCCAAATGGCACCTTATTCCCTAGTCAACCAGTCAAAAGTACTGCACTATATAGGGAATAGAGTGTCATTTGGGACGTAGCCCTAAAGTCCATGATATTGCAGATTACAAGGTTACCTTACGAGACCAGAGGGCTCCACATCAACGATGTCCCACATCCAGGTCTGAGGGAAGTAAGAGCGCAGGTGGACAGACACCTCATCTATGGCCTCCTCCTCATCCATATTACCATCCGCTAGACAGGAGGACAGGGAAGAGGACAGGGAGATATGCATATACTCAGAAAACATTTAAAAAAATTCAGTTTAATCAATGCAAAATATGTGCATATACTGTAGTACAACTAGTCTGAAAAAATACAAAAGTATTGATTTATCTATTTATCTATCTATTACTGAATGCACCAACATAATCTGTAGATTGTAAGATTCTTCTTAGATGTCATTGTCCAACTACTAATGTAATAATATATAATAAAATAGTGTACTTCTAGCCAGGCTATATGTCTTCCTGGTCTTCTTGATTTTGTTCCTCAGCTCGGTGGCATCTCTGCAGCACTTGAGGAAGGCAGCGCGACAGGGACCAGTCTTGTGGGTGGTTTTAGCATGACGACTCTCACAGGACAGACCCAGGCTGTTAAACCTGGCCCCATCCTGGCAACACCTCTTCTCCATCTTATCCGGGTACTTGTTGACTGCAGACAAGAACTCCATGTCTAACTAATACATTGTATACATGTAATATACTAAATAATGACTTTGCTGAAACATATCTGAACATTTGTAATGAAAGGATTATTGAAACGTATCCTTTGGAGTGCTGTCCATCTTATATAACTAATAATAGCTGATACTCTCACCATAAGAGTAAAACTAGCATGCTCAGAGGATGGAGGGAGAATAGGAGTCCCACCAAACCGGGAACATTCCCAGAACATTAGCTACGATTCCCAATAAGTTCTAGATAGGGTTTTATCTAACATTAGGATAAAAAAATACAAAAAGTTAAATATCCTTGGAATGTTCTCCTAACATTCATTAAATGTTTTACAAGGTATCCAAGACTATGACTGCTGATCTAGGATCACTTTTGCTTGAGGACCTCTAAGAAAAGGCTAAATGTATATTGGGTGAACATCAATGGAATATTATGTTAAACCTAAAACAAATGTGCTCTGAACGTCATAAAAACGGACCTATTTGGAAATTGTGGAACATTGTGCAACATTGTGGGAATGTTCTGAGCAACCTTTGTGAATATCACAATAATATTCTTGCAACATCCCAGACAACATCCCAGACTTAATTCATATGTTCTGTCAACATTCTTACAACATTAAGGGAATGTCCTGTGCAACCTAACTTAGACATTGTATGAATGTCATCATAACTGAGCATATCTCTTGTAATGTACCCACACTGTTCCCACAAATGTTCTGGGAACCTTTAAAGAACTCAGAAAGGCTGTTCTGTCAACATTCTTGCAACATCAAAACAATGTTTTGTGCACCTTGATACAAACATTATCTGAATGTCAGCACAACTGCACAGTTGCCATATCCCCACAATGTTCCCACAACTTAATGAAACATTCTGGGAACCTTTATAGAACAGATAACACTCTTGTATGTTAGGTGAATGTTTTTTTGGCCCCTAAAAGAAACATTGTATAATCGTCCGCACAACTGGACAGTTTTTGTGTTTTGGAAACATATCCTTTGTGATGTCCCCACAATGTTCCAACCTAAAGAAACATTCTGGGAACCTTTAAAGAACATATGAAATGTGTTATAGGAATGATCTTGCATCATCAGGCAAATGTTTTATACAAACGTATAGAATCATCAGCACGACTGGACAGTTTGGTGTTATGAGAACATTTGCTGCGACCTAACAAAAGTTCTGGGAACTTTCACAGAACCAATTTTGGTTTGCTGAGGTTACTGCTACACCTACTGATATCAGAGAAATCCTTGTGATGGTTCAAAGCTCTCTTTGGTCTTCTTATGTTGTTACAGGAGTAATCTGATCAGAGGACACAAGAAAAATCATTTTACAATATTGTGTGGAATAAATTCCATCAACAGCAGCAGTGATATGCTTTTACCAACCATGATCCTTACATGTACTACTCATTCAATATTATAATTAGTTAAATGTCTAAATGTGAATTGTACCCTTTCTCACGTGATCCTCTGTATCCACCCAGTTGGTTATAAAGGTGAGCCCAACGTCCTGTAACACAGACTGGTAGTTTTTGCCTCCTCCCATAGAACACGCCAGGTCATATGAGTTCATGTAGGCAAACATCTAAAGAAGAAGACGATTACTTTATTGGTCCATTTTCTACATGAACAACAGCTATTTGTCTTTTGCATATCCCATTCTCCCTGGTAGACAAACACATACTGTCCTGCACATACAGTAGATACATATAACAGTACATACTGTCCTGTACATGCAGTAGATACATATCACAGTACATACTGTTCTGTACATACAGTAGATACATATCACAGTACATACTGTCCTGTACATACAGTAGATACATATAACAGTACGTACTGTCCTGCACATACAGTAGATACATATAACAGTACATACTGTCCTGCACATACAGTAGATACATATAACAGTACATACTGTCCTGCACATACAGTAGATACATATAACAGTACATACTGTCCTGTACATACAGTAGATACATATCACAGTACATACTGTCCTGTACATACAGTAGATACATATAAACACAGTACATACAGTGGGGCAAAAAAGTATTTAGTCAGCCACCAATTGTGCAAGTTCTCTCACTTAAAAAGATGAGAGAGGCCTGTAATTTTCATCATAGGTACACTTCAACTATGACAGACAAAATGAGGAAAAAAAATCCAGAAAATCACATTGTAGGATTTTTAATGAATTTATTTGCAAATTATGGTGGAAAATAAGTATTTGGTCACATACAAGCAAGATTTCTGGCTCTCACAGACCTGTAACTTCTTCTTTAAGAGGCTCCTCTGTCCTCCACTTGTTACCTGTATTAATGGCACCTGTTTGAACTTGTTATCAGTATAAAAGACACCTGTCCACAACCTCAAACAGTCACACTCCAAACTCCACTATGGCCAAGACCAAAGAGCTGTCAAAGGACACCAGAAACAAAATTGTAGACCTGCACCAGGTTGGGAAGACTGAATCTGCAATAGGTAAGCAGCTTGGTTTGAAGAAATCAACTGTGGGAGCAATTATTAGGAAATGGAAGACATACAAGACCACTGATAATCTTCCTCGATCTGGGGCTCCACGCAAGATCTCACCCCGTGGGGTCAAAATGATCACAAGAACTGTGAGCAAAAATCCCAGAACCACACGGGGGGACCTAGTGAATGACCTGCAGAGAGCTGGGACCAAAGTAACAAAGCCTACCATCAGTAACACACTACGCCGCCAGGGACTCAAATCCTGCAGTGCCAGACGTGTCCCCTGCTTAAGCCAGTACATGTTCAGGCCCGTCTCAAGTTTGCTAGAGAGCATTTGGATGATCCAGATGAGGATTGGGAGAATGTCATATGGTCAGATGAAACCAAAATAGAACTTTTTGGTAAAAACTCAACTCGTCGTGTTTGGAGGACAAAGAATGCTGAGTTGCATCCAAAGAACACCATACCTACTGTGAAGCATGGGGGTGGAAACATCATGCTTTGGGGCTGTTTTCTGCAAAGGGACCAGGACGACTGATCCGTGTAAAGGAAAGAATGAATGGGGCCATGTATCGTGAGATTTTGAGTGAAAACCTCCTTCCATCAGCAAGGGCATTGAAGATGAAACGTGGCTGGGTCTTTCAGCATGACAATGATCCCAAACACACCGCCGCAACGAAGGAGTGGCTTCAGAAGAAGCATTTCAAGGTCCTGGAGTGGCCTAGCCAGTCTCCAGATCTCAACCCCATGGAAAATCTTTGGAGGGAGTTGAAAGTCTGTGTTGCCCAGCGACAGCCCCAAAACATCACTGCTCTAGAGGAGATCTGCATGGAGGAATGGGCCAAAATACCAGCAACAGTGTGTGAAAACCTTGTGAAGACTTACAGAAAACGTTTGACCTCTGTCATTGCCAACAAAGGGTATATAACAAAGTATTGAGATAAACTTTTGTTATTGACCAAATACTTATTTTCCACCATAATTTGCAAATAAATAAATTTAAAATCCTACAATGTGATTTTCTGGATTTCTTTTTCTCATTTCGTCTGTCATAGTTGAAGTGTACCTATGATGAAAATTACAGGCCTCTCTCATCTTTTTAAGTTGGAGAACTTGCACAATTGGTGGCTGACTAAATACTTTTTTGCCCCACTGTACATGGGGAGATACAGTATACCTGAGAATGTATTTTCACAGACAAACCTGCCCTCTGTGATATAGTACATTAGCTCAGCGTTTTCCAAACTCGATCCTGAGGACACCAAGGGATGCACCCTTTGGTTTTTGCCTTAGGACTACACAGCTGATTCAAATTATCAACTCATCATCAAACTTTGGTTATTTGAATCAGATGTGTAGTGCTGGGGTAAAAACCAGAACGTACACCCCTTTGGGTCTCCAGGACTTAGCTTAGGAAATGCTCTATTAGCTGATACCAGTTCATAACCTTGTGAAGCTGTTAACATACATCTCAGACTGAGCCAAAATCCAGACTAATAATGTTATGTTACTTTTCTATTTAATCTTTATTTAACCAGGAGTCACATTGAGATTGAAATATCACCAGCAGGCACACATACTGTATGTAGCTATTTATTCAACCTGTTCATTGTGTGACAGACAGAGGCTCTGTACCTTCTGAGGAGTGAGTTTGTTGTTCTTGTTGAGGATGTAAACTGCTGTATCTACAGCAGCCAGAGCTACCTTGTCTCCCTGATCTGTACGGACCACCACATTCACCAAGTCAGCTGGTTTATGCTCTTTAAATGGAAGGATCTCGATCTGAAAACACAACAACCAAGAAATTGTCACAATCTGCCTCCATGCAAAACTATAGAACTTTGATTGATCTTTAGTAGTTAAGTTAAAATCATAAAATGTGCCTTCTTGATGCACAGCACTGTCAACAGGATAAAACCATAAATGGCTAAGTGTAGTAAGAGTAGAAGTAGAGAAACAAGCGGTAACTATAGAACCTGTCCTTTGCAGAGATCTTTGACATCGGCCCATACAGAGTCAGCCACTATGGTAGTCTTCTCTGGTGCCTGTGTGAAGTAGTAGGCCACCAGTCTGAAGGAGGGGACCAGGTCAAGACTGTAGGGCAGACTGAAGGTGGTCAGCTCAGTCCTCTGGACCCTGTTCATCTGGACCACTCTGCCCTTACTCAGGACCTGAAAGAGAATGGAAAGAGAGGAAATAACACATTATTACTCTTCACTACAGATATTGAAATGGGTAATTTCTCAACCCCCCCAACATGCTTATATTCATGTTGGTTACAGCTATGACAAACCCAGTCTACTGTAGTGTGTGGTAACTTGAAGCTATGCACAGATAAAGTATGTTGCAGAAGTGGTAAATGGTCATCTCCATCCATTATTAGAATGTACTGATACTCCAGTATGTTACCATGTAGTAGATGTAGGCTGGTCGTGGGGTGCCTGGTGGGGTGATGTCTCTGAGAGTGACCGTCATGGTTCCTCCAGGCTCCAGGGTGACATGTTCTATCTCTACACTCAGGTAGCTGTTCCCCTCAGACTGGACTGCTGACACTGTCATTTTGGCATCACTCACTATTACCTCTTTATCCCCTCCCTCAGCAAACATCTGGAGAGACAAGAACAGACAGTGCAAAGTTACGGTACGTCAATACTACCTCACATAGAAATTAGAGCCACATAGAACACTTGAAAAAAACTACATGGGAAATACAGTGTTGCTTGAAAGTTCACTGTGTTTGTCCTGTACCTTGATGTCCATAGACGTGGCCAGTTTGGGCACTTCGAAGGTGAGAACAGCCTCACCCTTAGAGTTACTGGATCCCTCCATTTTAGACTCCTGTGTGCCTCCTACAAAGGTCACTGAAACTGAAGCCCTCATATGGAGGTAAGGGGCAGGGGATCCATCGGGGTGGGTGGTGGTGGCCTGAGAATGAAACATGCAGCATATACCCAGTCGACTATGTCTGTAGATACAGTCATATTCTAAATGGTAAGTCCAATACAATTGATAACACTGATAATTATTGTACTATACGTCTCATTTGGAAAAAAATGGGATTTGTTATTCTCTATATGATGTCCTGAATAAATACAATTATATTTCACTCTGTGGTGTTAATGTTTGTCTTAGAGTGCAGAAATGACCACACAGTACCAGGATAGAGAACCTTCCTCCAGGTGTGAAGTATTCCTTAGTCTTAGACATGTCAATGAGGTATGGATACGTCACTATCTTTACTGAAGTGCTCTCAGCTTCTTCTAAATCTCCACCTGAGAGAGAGAGCGAGAGACAAAGACAGACAGAGTGACAGTTACTGTCATACAGCACAAATAGTTATTGTATATCCAAGAGAAAATACCTGAAACCATGTTTTATCTGTATGAAGGACTTACTTGCTGTTTCTAAAACTGTAACAGCTATGTACAGATTGCATCCCTCCATGTGCTGGATGCTTTGCTTTTCTGCTTTCCCACGTAGGTCTTCAGTTGGCAGGGTAATGATGGCGACACCGTCTTGAATCTACAATACACCAGAAAAAAGTTCACAAATGGCTCATCAGAAAAACAAAAGTCAATGGAACTTGCCTGGATACAAAACAATAACTCTACAATCAGAAAATGTAACTTTGTTGTTACATTTTTGTATGTAAAGCTTTAAGATGATAAAGTGAACTCACAGAAGTCTTGATTTCTAGGCCAGGTAGATGTGTTCTGTTGCCTTCTCCATCTATTAGTCCAAATCGAACATAAGCTATACCATTGACACCTTTGCCATAGGTGTACCTGCAATCAACACACATTTACTTGACATGCTATGAACAATTCACAAAACAGTCCATAAATATAATCTGCTTCAATAATCTCACCTTGCAGAGACGCTGAATTGAAAGGATTCTTCTGTCACTAAATAATATGGCTTCAAAGCTGCTATCTTCACCTCAAAAGTAGGAAGAACTGAAAGAAATAGAGGTGAGCTTCACTTTGTTGTTGTTGTTGTGCCGTATCATAGAGTCAGGCAACCTACTTTGATACTCACCATATTCCCTGACCTCAAACTCCACTGAAGAGTTGGACATTGGATGGTTGATAAAAGCGGCAACAATCATCCAATGGCCAGCCCTGAAACATATTGACAGAATAGTGGTCAGTGCTACTGATGTCCTGTGTTCCATAGACTTTATGTCAACATACTACTTACGGCTCAACATCAGGGATCATTATGTTCCTCTGAAGGAGTTTACTGGAGCGTAGAGCCTGGTTGTACACCAGCAGGCCTTTGGAGTTCTGCAGAGAGACAGTGAACGTTATATAGAGAACAGAGAGTTAATATAACACAATAATACAACTTTAACATACAGATAGATGTCTTGCAAACGTACAGATATCTTGACATTGATGCTTTCTTCGACAGGCAGCAGATAGTTGTCTAACGTGAAGACCCTGAAATTGACTGGAAAAGGACAAATTGGGATTATAACTAAAATCATATAATAGTCAAAATGTTTAATTTTAGACTTTACCATTCTCTCCTGGATTGTAGATTGGTTTGTCTGTCTGGAGGAAGACATAACCCTTTTTTGTTGACAAAAGGATTGTTTTTTTTTTGGAAAGGAGATCCTTGCTCTCTGCGGCCAGTTGGATATATGGCACAATTGTCTTTGTTTTGCCTATGTTTTCGATTGCTTCTTCGTACAGACTAGGAATGACCTATAAAACATGAGAATAGAGGCAGAATAATGGAAATGCACATTCCAGTAGTTCCATAGGGTATGAAAAGAGATTAGCCTTCTGCATACTTACGCTAATTTTCACCACCTCCTGATAGCCATTGGCTTCATTGAGAGTTACATGCTTTTTCCCAGACAGATCTTTATTATTGTCAGTTTGGTACAGAAAGTATAGTGTAATCTGTGTAGGCTTGGTAGCTCCCTGGAGCTGTACTGTCACTGTCTCCTCTACTCCCAGGTGGACGATGTTCGGAGCAGTTATGAGACATCTGCAAACACACACACACATGAACACAAACAAACACATGCAGGAGTAAGCAGGGGGGAGGATAATCCTCCTCCCTCAATTTCATAAAACAAAAAATTGTGAAACATAAAAAAAAGTATCGGTTATGATATGAAGGTTTGGCTTGGAAAGGTTTTATCGCCTGGTCACAGACAGCTGACCTGTTGTGCACTGAAGTCCACAAGCGAAGGGAAAAGGTGAGAGGAGGAGAGCGTGTAGATGCGAAAAGGAATTATCCAACGATCAAAGGGATCATGCAGATTTATGTGGCTGCTATGAAAGTGAACTGTGTTTGTGTGTGATCAGGGGTGTTTTCATTCTGCCGATTTTGTTGAAAAACGTTTCTTAAACGGAAGCAAACAGAACGAAATTTGTCAAATAGAAACTGTTGTTTGCAACTGTTGGACTTATGATTACACCCTAGATCAGCTAGATGCAGGCAAGATTGTGCAAGGCGGTATTGAATGTATCCGTGTCTGTCACCTTGATTGCTCAAATTTCTCTCGACCTGTGCACCTACGTTGTAAAATTTCATTCATAGACTAGGTTGTAGCAACCTCATGATGGGTATAGGGACAATTTGAGTATCATGCAGTAGCCTAAACCTATCGATGTTACATTGATCTGGGGGAATGGAATGTGAATGACAGTCATCCAATATGCTGTAATAGATATAAGGCCATGCTCATCCCCCCAAATATTGTCCTCCCTCATCTTAAAAAGCACCAACCGCCACTGACACACACACACGCTGTAGTAATATTTGAGAACTGCAACATGACAGAAAATGACCAATGATGCAAGTAAAATATATCTACAAAGAATTAGCATGGATAGAACATAACTCACATTGGGTTCTGCTCACTAACTGCAGTCAGTGCTGCCATGATCAGAAGCAGTGTATTCCTCATCGTTCTGCTTTACCGTCTGATCTGTATCATGCCACTGGAACAAAAGTCTTCTTTTCTATGTCTGTAATGTTCCAGTCTGTGAGTGTGAGGTTCTCCGTCTGTGCTCTGCAGCTCACAGAGAACAGGTTGCAAGATCTCAAATGGCACCCTATTCCTTACATAGTGCACTACTTTTAACCAGGGCCCATAGGGAATAGGGTGCCATTTGGGATGAACCCAGCATCAACACCTCCTCTAGGCCACCTAACTCTCCTCCTCTCAGCTTCTCTGACTCTAGACTTGGCATTGGAGAAGGAACATTATGAAATAAATCACGTGTTTTCCCAGAAACAAGATTTTGGCTGTGTCCCAAATGGATTCCTATTCCCTACATAGTAAACTATATTTGATCAGAGCCCTATGGGCCCTGGTCTGAAGTAGTGTGATATACAGGGGCTCTGGTCAAAAGTAGTGCACTATGTAGTGAATAAGGTTCCATTTGGGAAGTAGCCTTTCCCAAAAAGCCCAAATACATCCACAACATCTGTTTTTCAAACAAGACAGCAGTCTGATTTTCTTGAAAACACTTTATTTGCAGACCACTTTGTGCTTTAGGTCTATGTTACAAATACTTACAGCACATTGCCTTTAACATTGACAATTCCCAAAACATCCAAACGGTATATTTATTTGCAATACATATGTGTGTATATATACAGTACCGGTCAAAAGTATGGACAAACCTACTCATTCAAGAGTTTTTCTTAATATTTTACTATTTTCTACATTGTAGAATAATACTGAAGACATCAAAACTATGAAATAACACATGTAGTAACCAAAAGTGTTAAACAAATCAAAATATATTTTAATATATTTTATATTTCTTCAAAGTAGCCACCCTTTGCCTTGATGACAGCTTTGCACACCTTTGGCATTCTCTCAACCAGCTTCACCTGGAATGCTTTTCCAACAGTCTTGAAGGAGTTCCTACATATACTGAGCACTTGTTGGCTGCTTTTCCTTCACTCTGCGTTCCAACTCATCCCCAACCATCTCAAATGGGTTGAGGTCGTGTGATTGTGGAGGCCAGGTCATCTGATGCAGCACTCCATCACTCACCTTCTAGGTAAAATAGCCCTTACACAGCCTGGAGGTGTGTTGGGTCATTGTCCTGTTGAAAAACAAATGATAGTCCCACTAAGCCTGATTCATGCAGTCTCCTCTGAACAGTTGATGTTGTCTGTTACTTGAACTCTGTGAAGCATTTATTTGGGCTGCAATTTCTGAGGCTGGTAACGCTAATGAACTTATCCTCTGCAGCAGAGGTAACTCTGGGTCTTCCATTCCTGTGGCGGCCCTCATGAGAGCCAGTTTCATCATAGCGCTTGATGGTTTTTGCGACTGCACTTGAATAAACTTTCAAAGTTGCAGAAATGTTCCAGATTTTCCGGATTTGTTTAACACTTTTTTGGTTACTACATGATTTCATGTGTTATTTCATAGTTCTGATATCTTCACTATTATTCTACAAAGTAGAAAATAATAAAAATAAAGAAAAACACTGGAATGAGTAGGTGTGTCCAAACTTTTGACTGGTACTGTACATGTTTCTGTGTTTATAGATATGTGTGTGTGTATACACTCACACAGGAATTAAATGCATTCAACAAAATCCTGAAATCATAAAGGTGATGGTAATAACATGATTTAAGAGCTATTGGTGGTACAGAGACAAAATATAAAATCAGCAAAAAATAAGCATATTAAAATATAAAGAGATATTGGTATTCAATACTACTTTAGTGGTATGATATTGTAAGTTGCATAGCATTTATATTTTAAAAAATAAAACAGCAACCAATATACACATCTGATGTTAATAAAGCAGTGGGTATATGAAGTCAGCATCTAAAGATACAGTATGGAGGTCATTGTATGTTATCTTAGTATTATGACTGGGACATCCATTGACAATGTGATGGTCTACACCAGGTCTATACCTTTTCTTTATGCATCATTTCAGTGTAAACGTGGCAACCATGTCTGAAACATATTTTATGTGGTTTGTGGCTAAATAGAAAATGATCTGTAGAGGGAAACAAATATTAGATCTTCATTATTGGCAATCCCTATGGAATATGTGATCAAATAAATACATATTTCTGTAATGTTGTAACGATAATATCTCTAAAATCCGTGACTTAGATTGTAGTAGGTCATAGTTGGTTTTCCCTTTAACTGTATTGTGATAAAACAGTTCTCCCTATTCTCAATATCGCACAGTACTTTTGACGAGGGCCCCCCTGGTCAAAAAGTAGTGCACTATAAAAGTAGTGAACAATAAAGGGAATAGGGTGCCATTTGGGACACATTCATCTTCATGGATCATTAACAATGTTTTTATAATACGATACAAAATATAATGTAAAACCTTTGGAGAACATTTAGTACAGATCAGTCACCTTGTAGCCCTGTAGAGAAATTGAGTGTGTCCAGAATGTCAGGGTGCCATTTGGGACGCAGACAAAGACGTAGCTATGAGTTCTTTCCACTAAGCTAGTCAACATCCTATAGAATCACTGACCAACGAAATCCCTGACCATGCTGAACAGATACAGTCACAGAACATAGAAGTACAGTACAGTACATAGAACAGACTATCTATGTTGTTTGTGCCTAGTGGATCCATTCAGAGCTGCTATAAACTGTACATTGCAGACCAGCTGTCTTTAAAATCAACTCACTAGGGGAGAGTGGGGTAAGTTGAGTCAAAGGGGTAAGTTGAGTCACCCTTGTCTCTAGGAAACCATACACAAAATTAATAATTTGACCAAATATTTGGGAAGAGGTCATCATTTCACGGAGTCTGTGAAGGAAGAAACCACATGGAAAAAGTGGTAAGTAAGTAAGTTCCAAAAAACAGATTTTCACGAAGTCAAATGAATGTATTGTGTTAAGAGGTTTCATGATGGTTGTATCTAAACCAAAGCAGATCATTTAAAGATGTTTCTATACATCAGTTGGGGTCTCTATAAGCTTCAATATGAGGTCCTAAACCTAGTGTGAAAGTGCATCCTTGTACGTAGCTGTGTGGGCTAATAAAGTCTAAATGTTTTCCATGGGGTAAGTTGAGCAAATTGTTGAGCCAATCGCAAGTTTAGCAAATTGAAATGTTTTCTTCCCAGGCCCAATGCAAGGCATTATCTCTGCGATTTGGGAAATAAAGATATGCATGGTTTTAAAAAGGTAGTGGTAATATTTCTTTCAGTACAGAAATTTGTAGGGGTAAGTTGTGCCAAGATACCACTTTTTTTGGACAAGCTATGTTTTCAAAACTGTAATGTTTACATGAATTCTGATTATTTCCAGGGATACACAACATCCTGAAATATATGTATACTGAACAAAAATATAAACGGAACATGTAAAGTGTTGGTCCCATGTTCAATGAGCTGAAATAAAAGATCCCAGAAATGTTCCATTCGCACAAAAAGCTTGTTTCTCTCACATTTTGCGCACAAATTTGTTTACATTGCTGTTAGTGAGCATTTTTCCTTTGCCAAGATAATCCATCCACCTGACAGGTATGGCATATCAAGAAGCGGATTGAATAGCATGATTATTACACAGTGGCATCTTGTGCTGGGGACAATAAAAGACCACTCTAAAATGTGCAGTTTTGTCACACAACACAATGCCACAGATGTCTAAAGTTTTGATGGAGCATGCAATTGGCATGCTGACTGCAGGAATGTCCACCAGAGCTGTTGCCAGAGAATTGAGCAGCCTCCAATGTCATTTTAGAGAATTGGGCAGTATGTCCAACCAACCTCACAACAGCAGACCATGTGTTACCACACCAGCCTAGGACCTCCACATCCGGCTTCTTCACCTGCAGGATTGTCTGAGAACAGCCACCCGGACAGGTAATGAAACTGAGGAGTATTTCTGTCTGCAATAAAGCCCTTTTGTGGGGAAAAACTCATTCTGATTGGCTGGGCCTGGCTCCCCAGTGGGTGGGCCTGGCTCCGAAGTTGGTGGACTTATGCCCTCCCAGGCCCACCCATGGCTGCGCCCCTGCCCAGTCTTGTGAAATCCATAGATTAGGGCCTAATGAATTCATTTCAATTGATTGATTTCCTTATATGAACTGTAACTCAGTAAAATCGTTGAAATTGTTGCATGTTGTGTATATATTTTTGTTCAGTATAGATATCTTTGTTAGAAAGAATACTATATTTCCCTTGACGGAGTGATGCTGAATGTAAAAAAATGGGTCAACTTACCCCACTCTCCCCTACAGGATATACAGTACCTTTTCTCATTAGATCATTCAATTCAGTGCTGTACTGTATGTATTCAAATACAGGACCACACTGATATAGTATGTGCCCAAAATGGCACCCTATTCCCTATATGGCACCCTAATTCCTTATGGACACTGAACAAAAGTAATGCACTGAATAGGGAATAGGGTGCCATTTGGGACGGACCCATAGAAAGTCACTACAACCATGATTTTGGGACTATTGAGAGAATAATTCTCAGAACAACAATGTGTGATAAACTTGGAACTCTGGATAGAAAAAGTCTGAATTACCTACAGTAGATTTGACACATTTTCCCCCACAATTTCCCCAAAACCTGCTTTACATAGTATTATACAAGTTTAAACAATTATAAAATCAAAGGCAGGCACAAATGATAGATAAACATTAATACATACAAAACAAAACAAATAGAAAGTGTTTCTTTAGCACCTACTGTAGGGGTCCTATATATCACATAGAATAACCATGTGATAGAGACAATCTAAGTTCGTGTCCCAAATTACACCATATTCCCTAAATAGTGCACTACAGTCCATAATAGGGAATAGGGTACCATTTGGGATGCATCCTACAGTATAACATCCAGTGGATTCATAGGCACCTGTTGAACTTCAACATGAATCAGTCTCCATACTTCAGTACAGAGAGCAGACCTGGGTTCAAATACTATTTTAAATTGTGTAAAATACTTAAGCTGTGATCGATTGAGCTTGCCTGTTGTAATGGAACCAATATAAAAGTCCCACCGGGTTCTCCAGGCAGGCTAAAGCAAATATATTTGAAAGATTTCAAATAGTGTTTGAACCCAGGTCTGACAGAGAGCTACAATAGGACATTACAGTAGGACATTATAGTAGGACATTACAGTAGGACATATTCCCAGTGTTAGCAGACTATTGACAGTGGCTTGACACGGGATAACAAACATACACGTTAACAACTATGACTGTTCTATGACAATTTTGCGTTCATACTGAATACTGAATACCAGGAATACCGGTATTCGACTCTGGGCCTGGAAGGCTGAAACACTTCTGGCTTTCATTCTTTCCTTCTAATCAGGAACTGATTATATTGTGGGGCTCTCTAGCCAATCAGTAACAATCAATCCATCAATCAGTCAATCAATGAACTACCAGGTAGAAAAGACAACCAGCAGTGTTGCTGCCCTACAGGCCTGGAGCTGAATAGCCCTGATACATGGTCTTTTACCAACTCACTTGACCACCATCCATCCTACAGGACAGAGGCATCTGCTGCTTTAGCACCTTTGGACAAATCATAAACATTTTTGGGATCAAGTGTGACATCATAAAACAAAGCAATAATGAAATAGGACAAGTGCCTTAAACAGAACAGGTTACAGGTACTACCCTAGTTGGGGCTGTCTCCCCATATAGATAGATTGTTTTACCTCTATGGTCTCCCCTACAGCAGAGCAGAAGAGCTGCAAGATTTCAAGTAGGTTTCTGTACGGAACCAAACTCTCATTGTTGATTGTGTTGTTTCAGTTGTTTCCCTTCCCTCTCTTTATGTCCCAATGTAAAAAAAAGAAATAGACACATACAAAAAAAAAAATACATCTGTCAGTGTTTATTGTCTGTGGTGAATGTCCATCTGTCAGTCAGTCTGTCTGTCTCAGTGGTCATGTCGAAGGAAGTCTGTCTGTCTGTCAGACCTCTGAGCTGTCCAAGCCACCGCTAGTGAACCCTGATGTCATCATGGGCTCAGTGGAGCATGACGTTGCCGTGGGAACCTCCATCTTCTTCTTTTCCTGTCTGGACCGTACAGTTAGCACTATGAGGATGATGATGAGGATGGTGAGGAGGAGGCCCACCAGGATCCCTATGATCAGGACCAGGTGGTCCTCGCTCTCTGCAGGATGGTTCAGCTCCCTGGGCACCACACCCCGAGTGAGGACCTCCCGGTCAGGGCTGGTGCGGCGCTGGCGGCTGAGGTCCAGGGAGATATGGAGAATGTTTGTGCCACGGTTGTTGTCCAGGCCGATGTCCTCTGTTAGGTCTGGCACCCCGTTTGCTGCCCGCCTGGAGCGAGACTGGGACAGTGACGGTCCTCCTGCAGCCATAGTTTGACGCTGGGTTTCTTTGTCCATGCTGCTGTGTTGGGTCAGGGAGTGGCCTCCTGCAGCCATACTGCTGTGCTGGATGAGTGTGTGGTACTCCAGACTTCTCTTCCCGATGCCCCTGTTGGCGTTCTCTCTGGAGCGGACAGTGTATATGGTGTGGATGAACCACTCTCTCCCCGCTGACACCTGGACACCAGAGGAACAGGGGTAGTCATAAGGGCCGGGTAGTTTACCTGACAATGAAAGGAACAATTCCTGGTCCTACAACTGATCATTAAAGCTAGAGTCTTTCATTGAAACAATAACAAAGCAACACCCTGCCTCTGTTTTGGGCCTGGAGAAATGTAATTACTCTCAAATTCATCAACAGTTGAACTAAGCTCATTTATAAGTTATATTCGTCAAGAATCAATAGGTGTATATCATTCATTTATAAGTTAAAGCAGAAATAGGAATAAGACAGGGATGTTTCTTCTCCACTATTCTTTTCACGCTTGCTATAGAACCACTGGCAGAAAGAATACGTCAAGATTCAAAGATAACAGGAATTGTCATCGATAAATAGTGTGGTGTAAATAAGCAGGATGTGTGTTGTGTTATGCTGCATAGGGTCAGGGAGACCTACCTGGAACAGTGCTGTAGAGTCCATGCTGAAGCCGTCAGATCCAGGCTGTCTGACCAGGGCAAGGGCCTGAGGGTCGTCTATAGCCAGCAGAGCCCTGAACCCCACGTTACCAAATGACCTGGCCTGGGTCTCTGGCTGGGCCTTATCCTGGAGGGGGGAGAGGGAAACACTAGTAAACACTGTACCAACATTGGACCATGTCAACAGGTAAAGTCCCCACATAATGCACTACTTTTGACCAGAGCACTATGGGCCCTGTACTGTACAGTACTGTACTTACGATGATCTTGAATCTGTAGAGCAGCGAGGGAGCATCAGCCAGACAGCCATATTCATTGTTGCTGGGGTTGTACTTGGGCACGTATCCATCCGCGCCGGTGCACAGGAACACCTTTTCTATGTTACAGATAAAGGAATCTCCCAGGTTCTGGACTGCATCCACCATCACTCTGCCATAGATCATATCCCCTGGGAGGAGATCAGCTGTGAGTTAATACAGTAATTAATGAATCAATCAAACAGATAGTCAATGGGGCTACCTTCATCCCAAATAGCACCCTATTCCCCTATGTAGTGCACTACTTCTGATCAGGACCCATGAGAAGGTGGTGTGTGTGAGAAGGCTGTGTTTGTTTGTAGCGTTACAGTACCTTGTGAGAAGGCGGTGTCGCTCTCCTGTCCGAAGCCCATGGATCCATCAGACAGCCACAGAGTTCTCTTAGACAGCAGCAACATCTGAGTGTTCAGACTGAACTCAGCCGCAACCGGGTCACTCACCTGGGATAGGACACACACAGTACAAAGTTTTACCATCTTAGATTAGGACAACACATAACATTCAGTGTTACCATCAGAGAACACAGACCAATCACAGTGTTACCATCAGCCTACACCTCCTAAGCTGTTTCCCACTACAGTACATCTCTGTGTGAACTCAAAGATTGTCATCTCACAGACACTTTTAATTACATGATATTGATGTACCCTCTTAGAAAAACGGTTTCCAAAAGGTTCTTCGGCTGTCCCCATAGGTGAACCCTTTTTGGTTTCAGGTAGAACCCTTTTTGGTTCCAGGTAGAACCCTTTTGGGTTCCATGTAGAACCCTTTCTAAAGAGGGGTTCTACATGGAACCCAAAATGGTTCTACCTGCAACCAAAAAGGGTTCTCCTATGGGGACTTCCGAAAAACCCTTTCAGGTTCTACAAGATAGCACCTTATTTTTCTAAGATTGTAGTAACGTTAATCCTAGGGTGAACTGACCTGCTGGAAGCGTATGTCCAGGTCGAAGGTAACATGTTCTCTGGGGTTACAGACAGGAGGCAGGGAATACTCCAGACTGGGGGGAGAGGTACAGGGCAGCAGCTTCACTGTGTAGGTACCTGAGTAGTCACGCACCTGGGAGAGAGAGGGGACATAAGACACAGTTATTTACTTCAGGTTAAAACTTTATTTAATCAGGTCATTTAGAACAAAAATTATCTTTTTACTTTTAGTTATTTTACACTAGTGCCGATAACACACTACGACTTAAGAAAGAAATTCTGTAAATGGCATATGCTACTCCCATGTCTTTACACTAAAGACACAGAGAAACCAGATAAAAAAAATACATATGAAATATATTGATAACACAATATTAAAGATAAAAGAAAAGAAGATGTTGTCCTCACAGCGAAGTCTGAGGTGAAGGTCCACTGCTGCATGGGCTGGTTGTAGGTGGGCTCGCTCCTCACCAGGCTGAGGTTAAAGGTCACCCCAGGGTGGTCCGCACACATCACCATGGACGACAGAGGGGACGCTGGGTACAGACACAGGTAAGGTTAGGCTAATAGAGAACTGAAAGGGGAATATGTACAGATTCAACCGTGTCAGAGTAGGAGTGCTGACTTAGGATCAGTTTGGCCTTTTACATCACAATGTTTGAGATTACATGGATCTGATCCTAGATCAGCACTCCTACTCTGAGACACCTGATACATACGGGCCCTGGGTTACTAGTTTAAGCCCATGGATGTACTGTATGAAAAGAGTAGATAATGTGAACATACCAGAGTGTGATATGACAAACAGTCCTCTGAATCGAGCCTCTGTTCTGAAGTTGACCACCAGACGACCCTGTTCATTGATACGCATACTGGTGGGGTACAGGGCTCCTACAGAATACAGCCAGTCAGTCTCCCTGTCACACTGACCTAACACATCCTTACTATTATAGCCCACCCACTGAGGAAGGTGCAGTAAAGGCCACCTGCAGAATGCAACCCGTCGGTCTCACTGTCACACCAAACTAACACATTCTCATTCATTGCTGTAGAAGCAATAACATAACCATATCATCTGTGCTCAAAGTACACCAGACAGTGTTGTATTTGTTTGTTTGTTTTTGCCTCATTCTGTAAAGAGTGAAATTACTGATGTGAGACTTGCCTTGAAGCTCAGCCTCAGGAGGGCTACCGATGCCGTCCCGCCACAAGATGGCAGTGTCGTATACGAAGGTGAGTCGTAGCTCTGACTGCAGGTCAAAATGCTGCCAGCCCCCTGCCCCCACCGGGGAGTGGAACACATAGGAGACATGGAGGGGCACCCGGAGGGTCACATAGGACTGGACCAGGTTCAACACCTAGAGAGAGACATACATAAAATCAAGTTGTATTTAACATGCATTTAAACATCAATACACTTTAAAGTAACTTTACAGTAACACAGAATACTAGCAATAGTAGGTTCAAGTCCTACAGAGAAAAAGAGGGAGAAATAAAGAGAGAAGAATAGAGAGAGGAAAACAAAATAGTGAGAGAAATAGAGAGAAAAATAGAGAGAGAGAGAGCGAGACAAAAAATAGAAAGAAAGAGAGAGAGACCTGGGCCCTGACAGTAAATCTCAGTAAGACAAAAATAATGGTGTTCCAAAAAAGGTCCAGTTGCCAGGACCACAAATACAAATTCCATCTAGACACCGTTTCCCTAGAGCACACAAAATACATACATACTTCGGCCTAAACATCAGCGCCACAGCTAACTTCCACAAAGCTGTGAACGATCTGAGAGGCAAGTAGGGCCTTCTATGCCATCAAAAGGAACATCAAATTCAACATACCAATAAAAAATATTTGAATCAGTTATAGAACCCATTGCTCTTTATGGTTGTAAGGTCTGGGGTCTGCTAACCAACCAATAATTCACAAAATAGGACAAACACCGAAATGAGACTTTGCATGCAGAATTCTTAAAAAAATATCCCCAGTGTACAATGTAAAACACAAAATAATGAATGCAGAGAAGAATTTGGCCGATACCCGCTAATTATCAAAATCCAGAAAAGAGCCGTTAAATTCTACAACCACCTAAAAGGAAGCGATTCCCAAACCTTCAATAACAAAGCCATCACCTACAGAGAAATGAACCTGGAGAAAACCCCCCTAAGCAAGCTGGACCTGGGGCTCTGTTCAAAAACACAATCAGAGCCCCAGGACAGCAACACAATTAGACCAAACCAAATCATGAGAAAACAAAAAGATAATTACTTGACCACATTGGAAAGAACTTACAAAAAAAACAGAGCTGCACTTCCTAACCTCCTGCCAAAAGTTTTCCCTCAGATTACACAGACCCACAAAGAATTCGAAAACAAATCCAATTTTGATAAACTCCCATATCTATTGGGTGAAATACAGTACCACAGTGTGCCATCACAGCAGCAAGATTTTTGACCTGTTGCCACAAGAAAAGGGCAACCAGTGAAGAACAAACACCATTGTAAATACAACCTATATATATATATATGTTTATTTATTTTGCCTTTTGTACTTTAACTATTTGCACATCATTACAACACTGTATATAGACATAATATGACATGTGAAATGTCTTTATTCTTTGGGAACTTTGTGAGTGTAATGTTCACTGTTCATTTTTTATTGTTTATTTCACTTTTGTTTATTATCTATTTACTTGCTTTGTCAATGTAAACATATGTTTCCCATGCCAATAATTTCTTTGGACACTGTGTTAACTAACCTCCAAACGAGCTTCAATGCCATACAACACTCCTTTCGTGGCCTCCAACTGCTCTTAAACGCTAGTAAAACCAAATGCATGCTTTTCAACCGTTCGCTGCCTGCACCCGCCCGCCCGACTAGCATCACTACCCTGGACGGCTCTGACCTAGAATACGTGGACAACTACAAATACCTAGGTGTCTGGCTAGACTGTAAACTCTCCTTCCAGACTCACATTAAAATCTCCAATCCAAAATTAAATCTAGACTCGGCTTTCTATTTCGCAACAAAGCCTCCTTCACTCATGCTGCCAAACTTGCACTAGTAAAACTGACTATCCTACCGATCCTCGACTTCGGCGATGTCATCTACAAAACAGCTTCCAATACTCTACTCAGCAAACTGGATGCAGTCTATCACAGTGCCATCCGCTTTGTCACCAAAGCCCCTTATACCACCCACCACTGCGACCTGTATGCTCTAGTCGGCTGGCCCTCGCTACATACTCGTCGCCAGACCCACTGACTCCAGGTCATCTACAAGTCCCTGCTAGGTAAAGCCCCGCCTTATCTCAGCTCCCTGGTAACCATAGCAGCACCCACCCGTAGCACTCGCTCCAGCAGGTATATCTCACTGGTCACCCCCAAAGCCAATTCCTCTTTTGGCCACCTTTCCTTCCAGTTCTCTGCTGCCAATGACTGGAACGAACTACAAAAATCGTTGAAACTGGAGACACTTATCTCCCTCACTAGTTTTAAGCACCAGCTGTCAGAGCAGCTCACAGATCACTGCACCTGTACATTGCCCAACCAACTACCTCATCCCCTACCGTAGTCATTTATTTATCTTGCTCCTTTGCACATTCATCTACTGCACATTTACCATTCCAGTGTTAAATTGCTATACTGTAGTTACTTTGCCACCATGGCCTATTTATTGCCTTATGTTCCTTATCCTACCTCATTTGCACACATTGAATATAGATTTTCTTTTTTTTCCTACTGTATTATTGACTGTGTGTTTGTTTACTCCAATGTGTAACTATGTGTTGTTGTATGTGTCGAACTGCTTTGCTTTATCTTGGCCAGGTCGCAGTTGTAAATGAGAACTTGTTCTCAACTTGCCTACCTGGTTAAATAAAGGTGAAATAAAATAAATAAAAATAAAGCCCTTACATTGACGTGAAAGAGGGGGAGAAAGAGAGCGAGAGAGAGAGAGAGGGTGGGGAGAGATAGTGAAATCAAAAGAGAAAGAGAGAGAGAAATAGAGACTGATAGAAGTAGATACATTACAACTTTGCTAAATGCATTTAAACATCCACACACTTAAACATCCAACAAGCAGGGGGTTTACAAAAGGTCCCTAGTACTAGTTAATATATGGGCCTATACTAAACATTCACATGGAGCTTGCAAATACCTCATGGGAACAGTATTTAGACCTACTCATAACTTGATATATGATTATTATGGTCTTTATCTATATTCTATAGATTCATATGATTATGTATGTAATAAATATAGCAGGTGACATATAGAGGGTATTACGGTGGCTCATGTAGTGCTGAAGTGCATATAGCAGACAGCATCATACCACTTAATATACACTGAGTTTACAAAACATTAAGAACACTTGCTCTTTCCATGACATAGACTGACCAGGTAAATCCAGATGAAAGCTATGATCCCTTATTCATGTCACTTGTTAAATCCACTTCAATCAGTGCAGATGAAGGGGAGGAGACAGGTTAAAGAAGGATTTTTAAGCCTCTAGACAATTGAGACATGGATTGTGTATGTGTGCCATTCAGAGGGTAAATGGCAAGACAAAATATTTAAGTGCATTTGAACGGGGTATGGTAGTAGGTGCCAGGCGCACCGGTTTGTGTCAAGAACTTCAACGCTGCTGGGCTTTTCAAGCTCAACAGTTTCCCGTGTGTATCAAGAATGGTTCACCACCCAAAGAACATCCAGCCAACTGTTGGAGGCATTAGAGTCAACATGGGCCAGCATCCCTTTCGACACCTTGTAGTCCATGCCCTGACGAATTGAGACTGTTCTGAGGGCAAAAGGGGGTGCAACACAATATTAGGAAGGTGTTCCTAATGTTTTGTACACTCAGTGCTGTACTGTATGGGCTGTACTAGTACTACTGGAGCTCTTATGGATTCAAGAGGGTTTACATTGACTCTGACAATTTACACTGGCCACATTTCAGAGAGATGGTATCTTTTCAACAGAGTTGAATCCAGATATATGGCAACAATAGCAAACCATTACATGTACAACTGATGAATGTTTGGTTGTGTTATTCAATTATTGATTTGTCAACAATGAAGATAAAACCATCCCATTCTGAAGTTAATCATGCTATCAAGACATAACAATCCAGGCTGTTGATTTGTTCTATTGTACTTGGAACCCTTAAACAACAGCTAGACTACAGCGAGACAAAGAACCAGAGAGAAAGATAAAAAAAGAGAAGAGAGAGAGAGAGAGAGAGAGAGAGAGAAGGAAAGAGGAGAGAGAGAGTAGAGGGATTTAAATGATATCTGCTACATCCGGTGACCTATGGGAGGGGTACCTGTCTGTACTAGCTCTCCCTTCATGATGGGACCTGCCTATGCCCTCGGCGAGAGAGAGAGCGTGGGGGGACTGAGAGAGAAAGAAAAGGAGAAACGCGAGCGAGAGAGAAAGGAGAGAGAGAAGGAAAGAGGAGAGAGAGATGGATCTCAGAGAACTGGTAGAACCCAGAGAGAGTTGAGGCAGATGATTTGCTGTGTGACCCTGACACTGCCTGCTGAGATCTAATGGATTCCTGTGGTCTGATAAGCTGGGGACAAAGCCTCTCACCATGACACACAGACACAGAGAGACAGAGTCAGTCCCAGCACGGTGATAGGCCAGTCTGGGGCCCCAAGCTTGGTCGGACTCAGTCTCTGTGTACTCCTCAACCTCTCCACTCAGCCCCCCAGCCTCCCAGTCAGTCGGTCAGACCCTTAAGGGCCTCTCAGGTCAGAGAGAACACAGGGGCACAAATAATGTTCCTCTAGACAAGAGCTATTGAGTCTTTCTGTTTGTTCTTCCTGACCACACTGACTAAAGCTTACAGTACAACTCACCTGTAGGACAGCTCATATGGATGTGACACAGGTGCACAGGCAGACCCTGCAGTAGGGGTATAGGGTTTCTGGGTGAATAGAGACATGTCTATAGTACCTGGCGGGGTCTCATTCTCTCTCTTAGTTATGGATCTTACTTAAAACAACACAGTGATGCTTAATGCACCTCAGTCTCTAGCTATGTATCAAATGACAACTTATTCCCTATGGTCCCTGGTCAAAAGTAATGCATTACAAAACAAAGGGAATAGTGTGCACATGGCTGCCAGCAACTAGCAACAGCACGTCAAACCTGCAGATAGGAGGGACATTGACCGAGTTAAACCAGTGTTGGTACACAGTACTAAGGCAGACCCTGACATTCAGGATTATCAAGTGCTGATCAACTCCGACCTCTCCCACTTGTCAGAATATTAACTTATTTCAGTTTCAACGTAAACAAACGGGATAACGCTGGATTACAACCTGCCAGAAGGAAAGTAATAAAGTCTGGAGGAAGTTTACTTTAGAAGAGAATGATGATCACCGCCTCCATAAAATATTATTATCTTATACTTACTATGAATCTTAACTCATCCATGTTTGCATGCAATATCCATTTACAGTATAATTTATCTTGCAAAATGGAATTTCACTTTACATAGAATGTAATGATATTCCATGGAGTTGGTATCTTTTCAACCATACAATATGCTTAACCTTAAATTGGGTTTGTAGTTAAATTCTACATGCACTGTTGATTTCTTTCCTTTACACACGCACAGGCACACACACACACACACGCACACGCACACACACACATTGCTAGGGGGCTTCTAGTTGATGATCTACAGCAGGGGGGGGGATCTGTAGCGTGAGGAGACCTTTACCACAACATGTCCTTTGCTCCTGTGTGTGTGTGTGTGTGTGTGTGTGTGTGTGTGTGTGTGTGTGTGTCTAGCGTGAGGAGACCTTAACCATACCATGACCTTTGCTCTCTCTCTCTCTCTGCAGGCAGCTCTTCTCTCTGCAGGCATCTCTTTATGACCGCAGCCTGCTTAATTAAGTGCTAGTGAACTAATAGACTGACTGGGGTTTAACTACACTGAAGTGACTGGAGGTTTCCAAGGGGAAATCTACATGACAGGAGCACTGAACCATATGACAAGGGTTTGAGATCTCCACTCAGGGAGGGAGGGAGGGAAGTAGGGAGGGGAGAGAGAGAGAAGTAGGGAGGGAGTTTAAGACCTGTAAGAGCGGCCTCTCCCTCAACACAGCAGCAGCTGTTTAAAGAGCACAGCACAGAAAAGAGCAGAAGGTTTTAATAATGGTGCTGTGAATGTTGGAGAAGCCATTTTGACAAGATAAATAGCAGGCCTTGTGATGAGTTGTGGGAATCCATAAAGCCCTGTGTTTGGTTAGTTATTAGTGGTGAGGTTAACATGGGGCTTAGAAGAGCAATGTCTGAGAGGGGCCTCTCAAGGGGTAGCTAACAGAGATGTGGCTGTAAAGGATTCTGTAGGTGAAAGGGAAAATTACAAGAACTGTTAGAGGAAAGAACTGGACGTCAAATACTGAGCATGTAAATCCTGATATCTCTTCCCAAGAAATCATCATAACATCTCTTTCCAAGAATTCATCATAACATCTCTTCTCAAGAAATCATCATGACACCACTTCCCAAGAAATCATCATAACACCTCTCCCCAAACTTATTTTGCAATTGGTCAGGGGTCTGGTGGGATTGTGGGGTGGGGCAGCTCACCTGTCTGTCTGTCTGTCTGTTCTGATAGTGCCCCCACAGGCGCGCACACACACACACGCACACGCACATGCACACACACACACACTGCTCTCTCACCTGTCCGTCTGTACCGATGGTCCCTCCACAGTCTGACAGTAGCTCAGACATGTCATAGTAGCTAGTGAACTCCCATAGACAAGCCTCTAGGTTGAGGTTCCTGTAGAAGCGCAGTATGCTGGATCCCCTCAGGGGGGCGCTGTACTGGTAGGGAGAGGTCTCCCCCGATCACCTCGGGGTTCTTGGTGGCGTCGGTGATGAAGCCGTGGCGGGTCTTGACCTCTGTGTAGTCCAGCAGGTTAGAACAGCGGTGGTTCCCCACACGAGTACCATCAGGACTCAACGTCAGCTCAAAGTTAGACAGAGGACGGGTGGAGACCACGGGGAGCATGCCTGGGAGAGGAAAGGAGAGGGGAGACAAGGGGTTCGGAGAAAGAAAGGCAGGGGCGGGAGATAGAGAGTGAGAAAGAATGACAGAGAGAGAGAAAGAGTGTCAGAAATAGAGAGCAAGAGAGAAACTAGAAGTCTCTCTGTGTTCCTCACCGTCTATGTGTGGCATGGTGACCGTGATCTTGATGAGGTTAGGGTGGTCTGGGTCCTCTGCTCCGGTGTAGCGTAGCTTGGCAGAGAAGGGCTCAGCGCCCACTGTACCCACCACACGAGGCTGGCACATACCATTCTCTATACTGATGGAGACTATGGAGCTGCTAAGTTCCAGGCCCTCGTCTCCGTTAAAGTTCACAGCCCGGGCTGCACACTGCACCCTAGAGCCAGCCTGGAGGGAGGGACACATATCTCAAATCAATACAGTCAACTCAATCACATCAATTCAGTCAACTCAATCACATCAATACAGTCAACTCAATCACATCAATACAGTCAACTCAATCACATCAATTCAGTCAACTTAATCACATCAATTCAGTCAACTCAATCACATCAATACAGTCAACTCAATCACATCAATTCAGTCAACTTAATCACATCAATACAGTCAACTCAATCACATCAATTCAGTCAACTCAATCACATCAATTCAGTCAACTCAATCACATCAATACAGTCAACTCAATCATTCACTTTAGGTATTTTCAGAGGTTCAACTCTTTGACTGAGCCAGTCCAAATTCACACTCAGTTCACTGATAATGTGTTCTCTACCTCGAAATAAACAGAGTCCAAGGTGATGATCTTGGAGGAGGAGAAGAAGGTATCAAAGTCCACCTCTCTCATGGAGCTGGTGACCCCGTCCAGGCTGGTTGGAGCGCTGACCAGCCATCGGTAGTGTGTCAGCGTGTCATTGATGTGCTCGCTGATGCAGATGGAGCCAGTCTTGTCGTAGTCAGGGTACTTAGGGTTACAAGCCTGAGGGAGGGAGAGAGGGAGGAGGGAGTGAGAGAGGGAGGAGAGAGGAGACAGTGTTTGGGAATGCAGTCCAAGGGAAAATGTGCATTGTTCATCAACATCACTCATCTGTGCTTTAATATCAAATTAAATCCTAATTGAATCCTAATTGACATATTCTAAACCAAAGAAACAACTTAGTTTTTAAAGAAAATTAAGACCAGACAGTGAATACAATAATGCCTTGGCATTCGTCCTAAATAGCATCCTATTCCCTATATAGTGCACTTCCCTATGGGACTCTGGCCAAATGTAGTGCACTAAACAGAGAATAGGGTGCCATTTGGGATGAACCTCTGGACTGGGAGGTTAAAAGTCCCTGATAAACCATTCTCCGTACCGTGACACAGACGACGGGGTAGCCTGCCACCGGGGGGGTGTGTCTGGCTCTGGAGGTGTCGTCATACTGCAGTAGGGAGAACACCTGGGGGACGGAGGGGAAGGTAACGTCCGCCATGCTGTTGGTCTCCTCTATGTAGATAATGGCCTTACTCATCTGGGGACGGACAGAACATAAACAGATCAAACAGAAACGTGTTGCTAAAGGTAGTGATGTACGACGTAAACATCATTATCGGGCCAACTAACGCAACAACAAAACTTCTCTCTTGTTCTTGTCCCTCAGCTATCACGTTGAAGGTAAGTGAAGCGTACCCGCTTATCTGCAATATTCTCCGTTCATTCTGCTACTTGTGTCAACGTCATATTGCTGAGTCTATGTGATGTCATTGTCCCAGTCCTCACCTGCGTCTCAGCCACCATGTTCTCATCAGGTTTCAGGTGGACAGTGAAGGCTTCTCTCATCTCTCTGACTCCATCATACAAGATCTCCACCTGGATGTAGTGCTCTGTGTCACCCTCCTTGAACTCAATGTCTGGGGTAAACAACAACAACACGGCTCTAAGTTAGACAGGAAACATCTAAACCCTGCAGATACCGAGTTACCTTATCAAGAGGATTCTTTCCATAGGGTCAGGATCCTAATCAGATCACACTGTCCAGAAAAACTCATGGCCTTATTGATGTGAGAGGTTGTGAGATGTTAATGTGTGAGACGTTGTAACATTTCTCACCTTCAGATACAGGATTGTAGTCCTCTCCGGAGGTGGCTGATCCGTCCTTAGTGTGGACGCGGACCACAGAGACCTTGGAGGTGTCGCCTACCCTCAGCACTGGGATCTTCACCAGGGACACCTGGCCTGGCCCGCTAGGCTCACTCACACTGAACTTAGTCTCCCCAAACTTGATGATGGCCTCTTGGAATAACATGAATGGGAGTCACAGAGTCAGACATGGAGCAGTGTGAACTCAACAATGTTACAAACAGACAGACAGAGTAGAAGGAGTTGAAGACACACACCCCAAAACAAATTAACAAGATGCAGACTAGCAGATTATGAATTTGAGAAAATAAGGGAAGTAATGCAATATGTATCTGGGACTATTATAGAGTGTGTAACTTATATTGTCTACAGATGAAATTATTCCATCTATGAGTCAGTCAGTCTTACTGTCTGCGTCGTCTTTGATCTTGACCAGAGTCTCGTTCTGTTTTCCGATGGACGCCCCGAACGGAGACTCACTGCGGGGCGACCCCAACACCAGCCTCAGCTCCTCCTCCTCCTCATGCTCCGTGTCATCAACCAGGGACAGAACACACGGCTTCTCCACCTCCCCTGGAAAGAGAGGGAAGGGATAGAGAGATGGAGATGGAGATGGGAGGAACAAGAGAGAGAGAGAGAGAGAGAGAGAGAGAGAGAGAGATTGAGATCAAGAGAGATGAGCAAAAAGGAGTAACCAGTTGTTGAAAGAAATGATACCTTTTTGGCCTACGAGGTGTTCCTTGTGTCAGTGTGTTACCTGTTATTTTTTTGTGTTTTACAGAATAGTTTTCAGTGTTACCTGTTTTTTACAGTGTTTTACAGAATAGTTTTCAGTGTTACCAGTTTTTTTTACAGTGTTTTACAGAATAGTTTTCAGTGTTACCTGTTTTTTACAGTGTTTTACAGAATAGTTTTCAGTGTTACCAGTTTTTTACAGTGTTTTACAGAATAGTTTTCAGTGTTACCTGTTTTTTTATAGTGTTTTACAGAATCGTTTTCAGTGTTACCTGGTAGGAAGGTGATGATGGAAGCGTCTGTGTTGGGTCGTTCGTTGAAGTCCATCATTACCTGAGCGGTGCCCTGTCTGGTGTAACAACGGACCGTTGACCTGTAACTGATGTCTCCACTACGATACACCACGACTGAGATCTGACCTGAGTTCTCATGCCCCATGTACATGGCATCACGGAACTGCACCTTGGGCACTGGTAGAGGACAATCACATCAAGAAATCATATACATTAGATCAAGTGCATCGAGAAACAGTGTTGATCATAACCATGACATAATGCTCATAACTGTCTACAGATTATCTTATAAAGATAATTACTTACAGTAATGTGATACCAACGTTTTAATTGGCAGTATTGTTCAATCGTCTTTACTGGTGTTGGTGTGTTTCGGAGATGCCCTGTTTTGTCAGAGCAAGGTGTGATATGTTTCTAAACTTCTGAATGAAATGCCAGTGCCTGTTTAAATCTATATTTATAGTTCATTGATAATTAGACGCATTCTGACAAATCAGATACGTGGTGACTAAATCAGCTAGGTTCACTCACAGCCAGATACAGTGTGACTAGAACTGTGTCCCAAATGGCACACTTTTCCCCATATAGTGCACTCATTTTGCCCAGAGCCTATGGGCCCTGGTTAAAAGTAGTGCACTAAATAGGGAATAAGGTGGCATTTGGGACGCAGAATATCAGCACGATTCACTCACGGTCAGAGACGGAGTCGTTGATGAGGATGGTGGTCTTCCCCGGTTCTCCCAGGATGCCGTTCATGGGCATGCGGAGGACCAGCTCGAATGTCTCGGTCCCCTCCAGCACTGGCTGACCCAGGTCATCCAGGATGGTAACCCTGAACGTCTGCTGGCTGACCCCCGGGGCGAAGTCCAGGTTCCTGCTGATACCGACGTAGTCCACACCGGCTAGAGGAGAGGAGAAGAGTGAGGGATGAGTGGGGAGAGGGATGAGAGGGATGACAGAATTATGTATTTTATGTTATTTTAACACCAGAGGCTGTACGTATTAAGCGTCTCAGAGTAGGAGTGCTGATTTCAGATCAGGTACTCCCTGTCCTTAACAATCTTGTTCATTTTTTATCTAAATGGCAAAACTGATCCTAGATCAGCACTCCTACTCTGATACACTTGATACATATGGGCCTAGATCTCCTATGACTCTATAATTCATAGGAGTATCATCAGTAGAGGTGAGTTAAATGAAAGGAAATACCACAACATGTTGATCAAATGTTGCTTCCTCTCAACAGTACATAGCAGTGAGGGAGCACTAGGAATATGTGTGATGATTAAGACTGCAGTAGCGTGAGACATCTGATATCTCCCTAGGTCACCGGGAGGGTGTAAACATGTTCTTCATCCCCTCAGAGCTGTGAAGAGGCAGGGTGTTGATGGCATGGGCTTTACCCCCCTGACTGCTTCATGTACCTCTGACCTGGTGTGAGTCCCAAATGACACCCTATTCCCTATATATACTTCTGGACCCGGATCGAAAGTAGTACACTATATTGAGAATAGGGTGCCATTCAGGACTAACCCTAAAGTAGCTATGGACGTCTGACCCACAGACCCAACTATGTTTTTCTGAACCAGCTTTGTGTGTCCCTCTGCTTGGAACTGTATTATAAAGCTACAGTATGTGTGTCTGCTTGGGATGGCAGTCTTAACAGATTAGATAGGATAGAAATAATATTTTGCTGAGGGCTGGAGAAGAGATAATTAAGAAGTGAGAGGGAAAGAGAGACAGTGGGGAGGGAGAGAGAAAGGGAGGAGTGAGGGAGGAGGGGAAGAGAGAGAGAGAGGAGTGAGGGTTAAGGAGGAGTGAGAAAGAGAGAAAAAAAAGAGAGAGAGAGAGAGAGAGAGAGAGAGAGAGAGAGAGAGAGAGAGTGGAAGATGAGGAGTGCTCGGGGCAGGAGATATAAGGAAGGCTGCAGGCAGGGGGAAGGTTTTAGTTTCAGGAGATATATAGATACTCTCTTTATCCAGACTTATACACCAGTGTGTACAGGATTCAGTCTACATTCCTCTGTCTTTACACAATCCAGCTTTATACCCAATACTGTCCCTCCCAACTCTGTCCCTCCCAACCCTGTCCCTCCCAACCCTGTCCTTCCCAACCCTGTCCCTCCCAACCCTGTCCCTCCCAACCCTGTCCCTCCCAACCCTGTCCCTCCCAACTCTGCCCCTCCCAACTCTGTCCCTCCCAACCCTGTCCCTCCCAACTCTGTCCCTTCTAACCCTGTCCCTCCCAACCCTGTCCCTCCCAACTCTGTCCCTTCTAACCCTGTCCCTCCCAACCCTGTAGGCCTACCCTCCTCTGCACAGCTACCAGACTGGGGTTAACTTCTCTGCGCACGGTGGGACGGTCACGTACAAGTGTTGCACACTCTTAAAAAGCTTAGACTCTTGGCAATCTCACCGCATTGTCAGATATCAAAAAGGCTTCACGGCGAAAGCAGAACATTTGATTGTCTGAGGAGAGCGCCCTGTGTACTTCCACCATTAGCATAAAAACATAACCAGCGCAGGAGGAAAAACACATAAAAAGAGCTAAAATAAATCGCTTACCTTTGAAGATCTCCTGCTGATGGTAACCTGGAGTGTCCAAGCAAGACAATCAATGTTCCTTTTGTTCGAAAAAGTCCCTATTTACAGTGAGGGAAAAAAGTATTTGATCCCCTGCTGATTTTGTATGTTTGCCCACTGACAAAGAAATGATCAGTCTATAATGTTAATGGTAGGTTTATTTGAACAGTGAGAGACAGAATAACAACAACAAAAAATCCAGAAAAAAAGCATGTGAAAAATGTTAGAAATTGATTTGCATTTTAATGAGGGAAGTAAGTATTTGACCCCCTCTCAATCAGAAAGATTTCTGGCTCCCAGGTGTCTTTTATGCAGGTAACGAGCTGAGATTAGGAGCACACTCTTAAAGGGAGTGCTCCTAATCTCAGTTTGTTACCTGTATAAAAGACACCTGTCCACAGAAGCAATCAATCAATCAGATTCCAAACTCTCCACCATGGCCAAGACCAAAGAGCTCTCCAAGGATGTCAGGGACAAGATTCTAGACCTACACAAGGCTGGAATGGGCTACAAGACCATCGCCAAGCAGCTTGGTGAGAAGGTGACAACAGTTGGTGTGATTATTTGCAAATGGAAAACACACAAAAGAACTGTCAATCTCCCTCGGCCTGGGGCTCCATGCAAGATCTCACCTCGTGGAGTTGCAATGATCATGAGAACGGTGAGGAATCAGCCCAGAACTACACGGGATGATCTTGTCAATGATCTCAAGGCAGCTGGGACCATAGTCACCAAGAAAACAATTGGTAACACACTACGCCACGAAGGACTGAAATCCTGCAGCGCGCGCAAGGTCCCCCTGCTCAAGAAAGCACATATACATGCCCATTTGAAGTTTGCCAATGAACATCTGAATGATTCAGAGGACAACTGGGTGAAAGTGTTGTGGTCAGATGAGACCAAAATGGAGCTCTTTGGCATCAACTCAACTCGCCGAGTTTGGAGGAGGAGGAATGCTGCCTATGACCCCAAGAACACCATCCCCACCGTAAAACATGGAGGTGGAAACATTATGCATTGGGGGTGTTTTTCTGCTAAGGGGACAGGACAACTTCACCGCATCAAAGGGACGATGGATGGGGCCATGTACCGTCAAATCTTGGGTGAGAACCTCCTTCCCTCAGCCAGGGCATTGAAAATGGGTCGTGGATGGGTATTCCAGCATGACAATGACCCAAAACACACGGCCAAGGCAACAAAGGAGTGGCTCAAGAAGAAGCACATTAAGGTCCTGGAGTGGCCTAGTCAGTCTCCAGACCTTAATCCCATAGAAAATCTGTGGAGGGAGCTGAAGGTTCGAGTTGCCAAACGTCAGCCTCGAAACCTTAATGACTTGGAGAAGATCTGCAAAGAGGAGTGGTACAAAATCCCTCCTGAGATGTGTGCAAACCTGGTGGCCAACTACAAGAAACGTCTGACCTCTGTGATTGCCAACAAGGGTTTTGCCACAAAGTACTAAGTCATGTTTTGCAGAGGGGTCAAATACTTATTTCCCTCATTAAAATACAAATCAATTTATAACATTTTTCACATGCGTTTTTCTCGATTTTTTTGTTGTTATTCTGTCTCTCACTGTTCAAATAAACCTACAATTAAAATTATAGACTGATAATGTCTTTGTCAGTGGGTAAACGTACAAAATCAGCAGGGGATCAAATACTTTTTTCCTTCACTGTATATCCATAAATCTCCGTTTGGTTGGCGCGTTCTGTTCAGAAAATCCACCAACCACTCGCCCAATATAGAAGACACAGAGACCGGTAAAAATATACCTATAAACTTTGTCCAAACAAATCAAACCACGTTTCTAATTGATCCTTACGTACACTATTATGTTTATTAATGATTATATTTCACACGGATAATAACCTGGGCGATAGAAAAGTAAAAAACCGAGGCGCATGCTCACCCAAAAGGCACTTCCTCACTCCACTTATATAAACTTCCCCTATTCCTCTAGTATTCAAGGTGAACTCAAGGAAACTTTGTCTAAAGACGGTTGACATCTAGTGGAAGCCATAGGTACTGCAATCTGGGAGCTGGATTTCAGCAGATCCTATAGCAACCCATTGGGAAATGAGCAAGCTCACAAAATTACATTTTCTTGGATGGATTTCCCTCTGGTTTTTGCCTGCCATATCAGTTCTGTTATACTCACATACATTATTTTAACAGTTTTAGAAACTTCAGAGTGTTTTCTATCCAATACTATATGCATATCCTAGCTTCTGGGCCTGAGTAACAAGCAGTTTACTTTGGGCACGTCCGACAGGCGGAAATTCAGGAAACTAGACACTTGCGCTAAGAGGTTAAGTACCAAAAGGCACCCTATCTGCTATGGGTCCTGGTCAATAGCTGGGGCTGAGAAGAGCACTTTTTACATTCCAGAGGTCATATAACATCCCAACACATCCAGTCTGTGTTGCTCTGGGCGTTCTCTCTGCTTCCACACCACCAGTGACAGACAGACAAACCCTGAGGAGGACTAAAGCATATTGTTCCACCTGGTTCCACCTTTCCCTAAGCTCTATATGGCTCTTTACATACAGCGCTAAAGTCAGTGTGCTGTAACACAAAGACAGTGTATTGTAGTACAGTCCCCTGTGTGAGAGCAGTGTGTTGTATTGTAGGGACAGGAACACTGACCTTCAGCAGACAGTGTGCTGTCATAGACATACAGTGTGTTGTGTTGTATAGTGTTGTGTTGTATTGTATCTACCTTCAGCAGAGACAGGGTCTGTTTTCCTGGAGCGTACAGTGACCGTGGCTGTTTTAGAGAGGTCAGTGCCTGTCCTATACACCTTGACCTCCACAGAACCATCACTCTCATCCACACGGTAGTCTGTGTCTCCGAAGTAGAATACTGGAGCTGTGGAGGAGAGGAAACACAGGACAGAACTAAATGACTGCACATTGAGACACTTTCTGGCACTCAACACAACACAACACAACACAACACTAGCAATTTCCAGCACTTAAAGCACCTGAATTACAGTATGGTACATATGAGTGGATGTTATTCTGTAAGATGTATAGAATGTAAATGTAAAGACTAGCAGCCTGAAGGCATCGCTCTATTTCTGTGTCTGGTTGAAAGGATCCGGTGCAGTGTAGTTGACTCAGGTAAAGGAGTGTGTGTGTTTGTGTGTGTGTATGTAGAGGAGTTGTAGGAATCCAGGCCTGCCTGTCTGCAATTAGTACTTTCCTGAGCCCAGATTCCTCTAGAGTCAATCTCGCCCACACTGTTCTGTTCCTCTCACTCTCTCTCACTTTCTCTCGATTTCTTCTTTTTGCTCTCTCTCTCTCTCTCTCTCTCTCTCTCTCTCTCTCTCTCTCTCTCTCTCTCTCTCTCTCTCTCTCTCTCTCTCTCTCTCTCTCTCTCCCTCTCTATCCCTCTCTATCCCTCTCTATCCCTCTCGGTACTTTGCGTGCTGTGAATAGGGCTGGCTCTTGGGAAGTTGCTGTCAACTAACATCACAGCTGACTCAAACAACCAGAAACACAGGGAGGGTGTTGATTGAGCGTAGCGGCCCTCACAGTAAGAGTAGGACCCTGGGCTCATTTACTGTGTGTTCTGTGAAAATAAACAACTTTGAGGTAAACTGGAGTGGCAGTTATTGGCTCTGAATTATATGAATTATATATGCCCTTTACTCATTTTTTTTGTGTGTGAAAATGGACCAAACCAACCCTTCACTACAGACTAGATATAGGAACTGGATATAGGCTCGGTCTCAAATGGAACCATATTCCCTATAAAGAACACTACGCAGGGAATAGGTGAATACATTAATGAATTGAATGGTGATATTGCCACAGGCATAAACCCTGTTTCCATGACGATGATGATCACACCTCTAGGCTGGTCTGGTGTTTCTCATCTCAAAGTGACACAGATAAATGGGAAGATAGGAGAGGAGGAGAGCAGAGAGAAGGAGGAGAGGAGGCTAATACTGGATGAAAAATACCTCTGCATAGAACGAATGTGTCCATCTGATATAACAGTACTGTAGTATCTCAGCCAAATACTCATTTTATCTGATGCGTTAACTTAATCTAAATAAACACTGTAAAAGTAAATTATACATGAACAGCTTTTCAAAGCATGTTAAATAAGAGAGATATCTGTTACTGTATACTGTGTAAAGAAAAACAGCTGATATCTATTTTTATCAGACAGGCTGATATCTATGTTTAATAGACGGGCTAATAACTATGTTTATCAGACAGGTGTAAAGACGTAAATTCCTTCTAACACCTTACGAAGTCCCACATTATCTTGGACTCAAAGAATACCATAAAACTTTTCAACAATTTAAACAGGATTGGATATCATCATGCCACAGTATTAGCCAGTCAGACAAGCTGCAGAGGGAAAACTGTTGCTTTGGACAAAGCCTGAGGATTTGTGGTTCAAGGCATTGTCAGGTACAGTATGAAAGTGCCTTGGTAATAGGCTTACAGGGTGCACAAACAGGACAAATACACCTTTCCTCCTTTATCTAGGTCGAGAACAAACCTAGAGTGTATGTGGAGAACAAACCTACTACTAGCCTTGTTCCACAAAAAAAGTATGTGTCACAAATGGCACCCTATCCCTTATATAGTGCACTACTTTTGAACAGAGCCCTGTCCAGAAGGAGTGCACTATGTAGGGAATAGGGTCCCATTTGGGATGCAGACAAAATGTGCGACAAGATCAAACCTAGACAAAGAGTGTGGGGAGTCAGGGTTTATGCAGCTGCCAGTGTCTTTCCCTACAGACAAATCAAACAGGGCAGGCTTTAGACTGGCTCAGCTCGATCTCCACGCTAGTGCGGTAATCAGATCTGTGTGTGTGGGTTTGTGTGTGAAGTCCCAGACCTGCAGTTGTAGTAATCACATAAGATTGGTTTGAACAGCAGACAAACACCATCTTCAAAGAGGCATGTCCCATTAGGTGTAAGATAAACCCTGGCTCCTGGCCTGAGGGAGGACCCACCTAGACACAGCACCACCACACCCCAGGGCTTACCTTTCTCCCACCCAGACCTAGGCACACCTCTTTCTGGGTAGAGTTACCTAAGGTCAAGGCAGGTGGAGGTTTAACTAGGTAGCATCCTAAATGGGACACAAACAAGGCTCAAGTTGTGGCCAAAGACAGACTCCAGTGGTAGAAGATTGTTGCAGCCTTATTTCTCACCCAGGACAAAGAGGACTAAGTAAGTAATCCAAAATTACACAGATTTTGATGAATAGGGTGTCATTTTTTAAGTACTAAATCTGTTCCCACCAGACAGTGAGGTGCCATTTATAATCTTGGGAAAACAAACCATTGTTTAATAGGAAGTATAATAATTTCCTTGAATTTTACAGTGTGAACTTTGTAGTGTAAAGTAACCTCTGAACATGAGATCAGAATACAAAGGACATGTAATAGTAAAGCTTTGGTGTTAATTACTGTATGTGTGTGATGACTAGTCACAGACACACACACACACACACACACACTATAGCTGGGACGATAACCCAAAATATTTCAACATAAACCATACCGATCACTTATTGTAGGGTTTTTGCTGATATCGTTCATTATGATAAGTAGCCTATACTAGAGAAATGTGAAGTTTGAAATGAAATAAGTTAATGGGACAATTGATGCCTACAACCATCAAACTAAAGGATAATTGAAAAAAATCGCATCAGTTCAGGCAATTTATCGCAATGTGGATCTCTAACAAACACGTGCATACACACACACACACGCACACACGCACACACATAAATTCCTCTATCAACCCCTCCTTAAAGGGACTCCTCCAACCACACCAGCTGATCAGTCCTGAACTTTAGATGGCAGTCCCACAGCGCTGAATGCCTTATCTAACGGAGGCAGCATGGTTACTGCTACTCCGCCTTCTGTATAACACTAATCCCAGTTCTCTAATAGAACATAGTGTAGCAGCAGCTGCATATCAATGCTCACTAACAGGGATGTAAACTAATTTGTGCACAATACTTGAGAGAAATAAGCTTTTTATGAGTATGGAACATTTCTGGGAGCTTTTATTTCAGCTCATGAAACATGGGGCCAACACTTTACATGTTGAGTTTGTATTTTTGTTCAGTATATATATAGCTATATTATACTTGAAAATAGTCAGATTTGTTGTGCGTCCCAAATGGAACCCTATTCCCTATATAGTGCACTACTTTTGACAAGAGACTAATGGGGTGTATAGGGAATAGGGTTCCATTTGAGACACATAATCTTTCTGCCATGTTGGCAGACCTGCAGGCAGTGCTGGTCTTATGGAGATAGTAGTGGATGTTCTTAGTCAGACCCACAATGGAGGATTCAGAAACATCATTCACGCACAAGCACACACAGACATTAATGTACAGACACACACAAAGACATGAATGTACAGACACACATACAGCTCGTCTACATGCACAGACAGCTATCCACATAACACGCTGTCTCCTTATACATCCAGGGAAGTACCACGTCCACATGCATATACTGTATTTACAGTATGCAGTACGCCTGCCTGCCAGCCTGCCTGCCTGCCTTCCGTAAGTATGACAGGACTTGTCCTTTCACGCACAGGTAATTGCTGTTTGATAGAGACTCAATCGCCCGTGCATGCCACGCACCCGGACGCACCGGGGGGAAGGACAGGTGAGGTATGGAGCCACCTGGGGCGGGGTGGGGTGTGGTTGGAGTGGGACAGTAAAACATGAGAATGCTTGTAGAGCAGAATTACAGTCTTGTATTTATGCAGTGGTGTCACTGGTCTGTAAATCTCAGGAACACTCTAAGGTCTGTAAGGTATGATTATGGTTCTGGTGAGAGTGGGACATGGGGCGGGTCTGGGTCCTGGACGAGGATGAGAAGAGAGTAGTTGGCTGACCCTAAACCCTGTTATTACCTCCCTACCGCCCCATCTGGATTCACCAGGATTCACCTGGATTCCAGGTCACACAACAGATGTGCTGCAGCATTTTAGGGAGAGGTAGTGTAGTGTTAACTGTAGTGTTAAAATTACACCTACAGGGCTAGACTGCATGTTCAGCAAGCTCTACAGTAGGTCAGAGTATCATTTCTGTATTCCAATAAAACCTGTCGCATGTCTGTTAAACACATGATCCTAGTAAATAATGATTATAATCAGGCAGGGAAAGGCAGCTCCTGTCCTCGGGGGCCTGAGTATCTGCAGGACACTTTTGTTCTGTTTCAGAGCAGCATTTTAAACCTGGGGCAACTCCATGAGCGATCATATTTCTGGCGATAAAAAATAAAAAGCAGCAGACTCCAAGTACCAGAGTTGCCCTTTACTGATTGAGATCATAAACATTTTACTATCGGTACCTATAATACAGTTTTAGTTGGGTTGTATCTCTGGGTGTGTTTGGATAGCAATTTACATCCTTATCTCTTTGGAAGTGGAAGGGCTGGGGGTGGAATTTGGCAGGGGGGAAACAGTTACCTCCTAAGAGCTCTGACTGTTTAATGGGACCAGGTCAGTCCAGACGGGACAGAGTGTGTGTGCGTGTTTGGCGGGACAAGGTCAGTCCATTCGGGACCGGGTGCAGCTGCCAGCTGCTGAAACCTCAGCCCACCCGGAGAAGCACGGCAGGACCATCACAGGACCATCACACCCAAAAGACCACCACTTCAACAGTACAACACACAGAGGAGAAATGCTGATTCCATGCTCTGCCTGTACTGCCTGAGTCTCTGTGTCATGTGTGGAGGAAAGGAACAGGATTACATGCTTATAATCCCTTGTACTGTATAGTACACTACTTTTGACCAGGGTCCATAGGGAATAGGGTATCATTTGGAATGTACCCATGGTCTGGGAGAACAGTAATATATATTGATTTATTTCTTAACTCTGATTTGACAACTATTCTTTTCATTGTGAGTTTACTGTGTATTAATGTTTAGATAGCAGGTCAAGGAGAAGACAGATTTCCTATAAGCACCCTGAGGTGAGATTAGCTAACTGGGTTTTAGAACACTTCATTTAGAACACTTCATTTAGAACACTTCATTTAGAACACTTCATGTCCGGCTGAGGAACTGAGTTGAAGGATCAACAGTTTAAGATGGTTACAGGCACAAGGCATTTCCTGCCTGTCACTGTGTACCCACTGAATAGTATCTTGTCACATGGATTGACGCTGAAGAGACGAAGCAGGTACCGGGAGTAAAACATTTAATAAATAACGGACATGGAACGAGACAGGAACAGCGTCAGCAAACTAATACTAAAGACAAAAAACAATCAGTGCAGCAGCGGGGAACAGAGCTGGGGAACTGACACATATAGGGGAACAGGTGATAAGTGAATAAACAGGGGATAAGTGAATAAACAGGTGATAAGTGAATAAACAGGGGATAAGTGAATAAACAGGGGATAAGTGAATAAACAGGGGATAAGTGAATAAACAGGGGATAAGTGAATAAACAGGGGATAAGTGAGTCCAGGTGAGTCCAATAACGCTGATGTGCGTGACCAGGTAAGGCAGGTGTGCGTAATAAATGGCAGGATTGCGTGATGAAGGGCAGCCTGGCGCCCTCAAGCTCCAGGGGGGAGATGAGCGGGAGCAGACGTGACATATCTAGCATCATAGAAGGTGGCACGGCACTGATAAGCAGCTGTGAACTCACACTACTAGCCTTGTTCCACATCTACATGTGGTTTAGCGAACTTTACTGACAATCATCACCATGCTGTACATACTACATCGCCCCTTGGTCACAGTTTGAGAGAGTGGGCTGTAATCTGTGACTGACAGGCAGTGTGCTGGCCATGCTGGTACAACAACCACTGTGTCAGTTTAATACAATCACACTACAGACTGGAACAGAAACTTGTTCTATAATGTAAAAAATATAAAATAGATCATTCCAAATGTATGAAACTGAAGTTCCTCTTGGCATGAACTTAGGTTGTGGCATGTTTTGTGTCTTGGTATAGAACACTGTCATTGTTCTAGTTAATTAACAACCAAAACAACAAGAGACAAGCCTTAATACGTCTCCAGTCCTGAGATTAGTTTACCTCAGACAGAGGCTCCCCATGCTAACAACAGTCACAGTCTCTCCTCTAAATGTTCCTTCAGTACTTATCTATCCGACATCATCGTGTTCTCAGAGCCGTGGCCCGGGGCCTCAACAGGAACCAGGATCCTCTCCCTCCTGCATATCAGTTGGTCGGATGGAGTGGTTAATACAGGTTTATGCATAGAATGACACACACACACCATAGAAGGGGTGGGTAGGGCAGGGGGAAATACATACTTTCTGGAAACTTGCTTTGTGTACAATCTTATTGTTATCTTAGAATGGGATCCGTATTCTGTCTGCATGGCGTCAAGAATCAGATGAAGACAAAGGGTCAGAGAAGAAGCCATAGCCTGAAGCTACTGTCTGACAAGCTGCCTAACCCCCTCACTAGTGACGTCAGGAGCTGTAACCTGATCAACACAAAGAGGGCATGAGGTAAAACAGTGTGGCGGCACCTCCCAAGAGCATCCTGGATCAGGTGTTGAGGGGGTTTAAGGTGCCAGGATATGATGAGATGGAAGGATGGAGAGACAGAGAGATGGAGAGATAGTCCTGGAGAGACAGGGCTGATGTCAGCCTATAGATAAACTTGTCAAGAAGGAGGTGATAATGGAATGGAGTGAGCTCTGTTACATAAACTAAGGAGGAGAGGTAGAAAGGCCTGTCTGTTGAAGGAGAAGAGTAGTACTGTACCTGTCAGATCGTACCTACAGTAGGGAATAAGGTGTGATTTGGGATGCACCCCAGATCATTGCTAAGGCATGCGTTAGAGTGTATGTTAGAGTGTGTGTGAGACTGTGAGAGTTTTATGTTCATACTGACCGTGACAATTATGTGGGTTGTCTAGAAACCAGCTTCCCACTACTACAACACTTCCTGCTGAAAGGAACCCTGTTTCATTGGGAGGAACACTGTGAAACTGTGACATTCTGAACAGGATTAGAGGTGAGCTACATTCCATGGATGTTATAAATGGGTACAGACTTTTATAGGGTTGTTATACAGGGGTACAGACTTTTATAGGGTTGTTATACAGGGGTACAGACTTTTATAGGGTCGTTATACAGGGGTACAGACTTTTATAGGGTTGTTATACAGTGGTACAGACTATTATAGGGTTGTTATACAGTGGTACAGACTATTATAGGGGTGTTAAACAGGGGTACAGACTTTTATAGGGTTGTTATACAGTGATACAGACTATTATAGGGTTGTTATACAGTGATACAGACTATTATAGAGTTGTTATACAGTGGTACAGACTATTATAGGGGTGTTATACAGTGGTACAGACTATTATAGGGGTGTTAGTTCAGGATCGGTGGATCCCCCACGGGACGGTTGAGTTAACGTAGGCTAATGCGAATACGAACATTTCCCAGGACATATCTGATAAATTCTTGTTAATCTAACTGCACTGTCCAATTTACAGTAGCTATTACAGTGAAAGAATACCATGCTATTGTTTGAGGAGAGTGCACAGTTATGAACTTGAAAAGTTATTAATAAACCAATTAGGCACAAATCGGCAGTCTTGATACAACATTTTGAACTGAAATGCAATGGTTCATTGGATCAGTCTAAAATGTTGCACATACACTGCTGCCATCTAGTGGCCAAATTCTAAACTGCGCTTTGGGTATGTCATTTTAGGCGAAAATTGAAAAAGGGGCGGATCCTTAAGAGAACAGGGGTACAGACTATTATAGGGTTGTTATACAGGGGTACAGACTATTATAGGGTTATTATACAGGGCTGCTATACAGGGGTACAGACTAGTATAGCAGTGTTATACAGGGGTACAGACTATTATAGGGTTATTATACAGGGCTGCTATAAAGAAGTACAGACTAGTATAGGGTTGTTATACAGGGGTACAGACTATTATAGGGGTGTTATACAGGAGTTGTTATACAGGGGTAAAGACTATAATAGGATTGTTATACAGGGGCAAATACTATTATAGGGGTGTTATGCAGGGGTACAGACTATTATAGGGTTATTATACAGGGCTGTTATACAGGGGTACAGACTAGTATAGGGGTGTTATACAGGGGTGCAGACTATTATAGGGTTGTTCTAGGGGCTGTTATACAGGGGTACATACTATTATAGGGGTGTTATACTGGGATACAGACTATTATAGGGTTGTTATACTGGAGTTGTTATACAGGGGTACAGACTATTATAGGATTGTTAAACAGGGGTACAGACTATTATAGGATTGTTATGCAGGGGTACAGACTATTATAGGATTGTTATACAGGGGTACAGACTATTATAGGATTGTTATGCAGGGGTACAGACTATTATAGGGGTGTTATACTGGAGTTGTTATACAGGGGTACATACTATTATAGGGGTGTTATACAGGGGTACAGACTATTATAGGGTTGTTCTAGGGGCTGTTATACAGGGTACATACTAGTATAGGGTTGTTATACTGGGATACAGACTATTATAGGGTTGTTATACTGGAGTTGTTATACAGGGGTACAGACTATTATAGGATTGTTAAACAGGGGCACAGACTATTATAGGATTGTTATGCAGGGGTACAGACTATTATAGGGGTGTTATGCAGGGGTACAGACTATTATAGGGTTATTATACAGGGCTGCTATACAGGGGTACAGACTAGTATAGGGGTGTTATACAGGGGTACAGACTATTATAGGGGTGTTATGCAGGGGTACAGACTATTATAGGGGTGTTATGCAGGGGTACAGACTATTATAGGGGTGTTATGCAGGGGTACAGACTATTATAGGGTTATTATACAGGGCTGTTATACAGGGGTACAGACTATTATAGGGTTATTATACAGGGCTGTTATACAGGGGTACAGACTATTATAGGGTTGTTATACAGGAGTTGTTATACAGGGGTACAGACTATTATAGGGGTGTTATACTGGGATACAGACTATTATAGGGTTGTTATACTGGAGTTGTTATACAGGGGTACATACTATTATAGGGATGTTATACAGGGGTACAGACTATTATAGGGTTGTTCTAGGGGCTGTTATACAGGGGTACATACTAGTATAGGGTTGTTATACTGGGATACAGACTATTATAGGGTTGTTATACTGGAGTTGTTATACAGGGGTACAGACTATTATAGGATTGTTAAACAGGGGCACAGACTATTATAGGATTGTTATGCAGGTGTACAGACTATTATAGGGGTGTTATGCAGGGGTACAGACTATTATAGGGTTATTATACAGGGGTACAGACTAGTATAGCGGTGTTATACAGGGGTACATACACACACACGCACATGAACACACACGCACACACACACACACAGTCTTTAAGTAGTGTGTCTGCCTCTGTTCCCAAGGAGGCTATAAGAGTACCTGTAACCCGGTCTGAGTAATGCAGTGGGACCACTTATCATTCACTAAGCTCTCTTTCCCACAGGTTCAAATATGTAACATAATTTCTTGCCAGTGTCATTCAGCACACAGGCACATGATGCTGAATGACAACGTCCCCTGGGAATATGTGACTAAGAACGACACTACGGTCTGAGACTCAATGGCTAAGAAACTATTTGGACATTAAACAACGAATGCTGGAATAAATACTTGAATTGGAGATCTAAGACTGAAAATGAATCTATTTGTTTCTATTCTACAAAATCAGGTTGTTTAAAATATGAGGTAACACAAAATCACACATTTCTATCCAATGGGATAATATGTTATTGAATATGTCATACAGTCTATCCTTTATGTACCGCATTTGATTGATATCCTCCACAACGTCAAGGTTCTTGTCTTGACTAGGGAGTGAAGCTCAAATATCATTTACTATCCTGTCCATCGCACGTTCATGAGAGGGACTGACTGTTAGAGAGACATGTTTGGTAAGAGTGGAGTTGTCCTGTCTAGATGGTCTACCCTGTGTGAGCACGCTATTCCCTACATAGTGCACTACTTTTGACGAGGGCCCATTAGCTCTGAGCAAATTAAGTGTACTATGTAGGGAATAGGGAGCTATTTGGGACGTGGGCAAAAGTAGTGCACAATTTAGGGAATGGGGTGCCATTTGAGATTCCCCCCTGATGTAGATATAACCATGTTTACTTTATCTTAATGATCCGCATTAAACAATGTTTTATTTCCATCTACAGGCCTCCTACATTACTTTTAGGACTCAATTACACTCGTGCAGTGAGGTTTCGGAATGCTGAGTGGAGAGTTGCATCACCCCAATTAGTTCTGTTTCAGATGGACGTTTTGATGGTGTGTTTGTGTGCAGCCAGAGAGTTTTGATGAACGTTTGAAAAGGAAGATTCAGCGATTATACCAAGGGACTTTCACATCAACTGTTCCCTGCCTGCCACCCCTTCACAGCGGTGCTTCCCTTAGATGTCCATGGTACGTATACACACACACACACACACACACACACACACACACACACACACACACACACACACACACACACACACACACACACACACAGAGATATGGAAAAAAGGAATGCCCAAGAGGTGCTTTTGAACAAAGACTGTTTGGGAGATAGGAGATACAGGAGACTATCAGATGTGGATATGAGCCTTGCGATAAGGGCTTCCCTCTAGCAAGAGACTCACAGGGGCTGTGTCCAAAATTGCACCCTACTCCTTACATAGTGCGCTACTTTGGAATGAAGCACTATGGGACCTGGTCACACATATGTACATACACACACTTGCACACAAGCCACTATTCCTCTATTGCAGGTATTCCCATTCTGGGGTATGTGCAATGCTGTCTGGGTATGCCACCAAAATGTATTATTATTATTATTATTTTATTTTTTTCACATTTTCAAACAGAACATTTATATTTTCCAATGGGGCTATACATTTGGGTGAGTTTTTTCTCTCGCCTAAGTAGCCTTGTTTCACTGCCAAAAATAAAATAAAACCATCTAGTGTTCAGCGAAATAACATCACAATGACAAATACAGGTAGCAGTCACATGATTAATATCCAATCACATTAATCGTTACTCTCTCGCGTGAATTCCACTAACGGCCCGTATGTGGCAACACTGGCCTCCAACTGCTTTAAAATGCTAGTAAAACTAAGTCAATGCTCTTCAACCGATTGCTGCCCGCACCCTCCGCCTGTCTAGCATCACTACTCTGGACGGTTCTGACCTAGAATATGTGGACAACTACAAATACCTAGGTGTCTGGTTAGACTGTAAACTCTCCTTCCAGACTCACATTAAGCATCTCCAATCCAAAATTAAATCTAGAATCGGCTTCCAAATTTCACAACAAAGCCTCCCCTCACTCATGCTGCCAAACATACCCTTGTAAAACTGACTATCCTACCGATCCTGGACTTCGGCGATGTCATTTACAAAATAGCCTCCAACACTCTACTCAGCAAACTGGATGTAGTCTATCACAGTGCCATCCGTTTTATTACCAAAGCCCCATATACCACCCACCACTGCGACCTGTACGCTTCTCGTAGGCTGGACTTCGCTTTACACTCGTCGCCATATCCACTGGCTCCTGGTCATCTACAAGTCCCTGCTAGGTAAAGTCCCGCCTTATCTCAGCTCGCTGGTCACCTTAGCAGCACCAACCCGTAGCACGCGCTCCAGCAGGTATATCTCACTGGTCACCCCCAAAGCCAATTCCTCCTTTGGCCGACTCTCCTTCCAGTTCTCTGCTGCCAATGACTGGAACGAACTTCAAAAATCTCTGAAACTGGAGACACTTATCTCCCTCAACAGCTTTAAGCACCAGCTGTCAGAGCAGCTCACAGACCACTGTACCTGTTTATAGCCCATCTGTAAATAGCCCAACCAACTACCTCATCCCCTACCGTATTTATTTATTTATCTTGTTTCTTTGCACCCCAGTTTTTCTACATTGCACATTCATCTACTGCACATTTTTACCATTCCAGTGTTAAATTGCTATATTGTAATTACTCTGCCACCATGGCCTATTTATTGTCTTACCTTCCTTATCCTACCTCATTTGCACTCTTTGTATATAGATTTGTTTTTATTTTCTACTGTATTATTAAATGTATGTTTGTTTTACTCTATGTGTAACTCTGTGTTGTTGTATGTGTCGAACTGCTTTGCTTTATCTTGGCCAGGTCGCAGTTGTAAATGAGAACTTGTTCTCAACTTGCCTACCTGGTTAAATAAAGGTGACATAAATAAAATAAATAGGACTCATTTCACTGTGGATATAGATACTTTTGTACCTGTTTCCTCCAGCATCTTCACAAGGTCCTTTGCTGTTGTTCTGGGATTGATTTGCGCTTTTTCCACCAAAGTACGTTCATCTCTAGGAGACAGAACGCGTCTCCTTCCTGAACGGTATGATGGCTGCGTGGTCCCATGGTGTTTATACTTGTGTACTATTGTTTGTACAGATGAACGTGGTACCTTTAGGCGTTTGGAAATTGATCCCAAGGATGAACCAGACATGTGGAGGTCAAAAAAAAAAAATCTGAGGTCTTGGCTGATTTATTTTTATTTGTCCCATGATGTCAAGCAAAGAGGCAGTGAGTTTGAAGGTAGACCTTGAAATACATCCACAGGTACACCTCCAATTGACTCAAATGATGTCAATTAGCCTAACAGACGCTTCTAAAGCCATGACATAATTGTCTGGAATTTCCCAAGCTGTTTAAAGGCACAGTTAACTAAAAGTATGTTAGCTTCTGACCCACTGGAATTGTGATACAGTGAATTATAAGTTAAATAATCTGTCTGTAAACAATTGTTGGAAAATGTACTTGTGTCATGCACAAGTAGATGTCCTAACCGACTTGCTTAAACTTTAGTTTGTTAACAAGAATTTTGTGGAGTGGTGGAAAACGAGTTTTAATGACTCCAACCTAAGTGTATGTAAACTTCCAACTTCAACTGTAGATCTTTCTATTTTTATTTTCCTTTGTGTTTATGTGTAACTCTGTGTTGTTTTTGTCGCACTGCTATGCTTTATCTTGGCCAGATATCTATGCTACCAGCAGTACTACACCTGCACCTGTTGACGACACAAGTTGCACTGCTTCCATGAGCACATCCAATGCTAGCATCAGTAATTCTACATTTGTCGTTAGCCCAGCTAGCATGGACACTGACAGTTGTAAATCTGATGCAGCCGAAGAGCTACTGCCCCCTTAACCGTGAAACCACCGAACAACAGACAGGGACGTTGGACCATCGAAAAGGCGCAAATATGATGAGAACTACATTGATTTAGGGTTCACTTATATTGGGAATAGTGCCTTTCCTCAGCCACAATGTGTTATACGAGCAAAAGTACTATCTCACAACTTAATGAAACCTTCACTCTTGCGCAGACATTTAGAAATAAAACATGCAAATTTGAAAAATAAGCCATGGGAGTTTTTTGAGAGAGAATTAAGACGAATTTCGAGTAGTAAGACATGTATAAAAGCAACAGATACCATTAATGAGAAGGGGCTAGAAGCGTCTTATATGGTGAGCTACCGAGTGGCTAGAACAGGCAAGCCCCATACTATTGTGGAGGACTTAATTCTTCCTGCTACTGCAGATATGGCTGGGACAATGCTGGGAGAAAAGGCCCCAAAAACTATATAGATAATGCCTTCATCAAACAACACTGTTTCACGACGCATCAGTGACATGGCAGGAGATGTTTTGAAACAATTACTGCTTTGCATACAAGCCACTGAATTCTATGCGTTACAGCTGGATGAGTCAACAGACGTGGCAGGCCTGGCACAGCTCCTGGTATGTCTGTTATGTTTATGGGGGGGTCAATTAAGGAAGACATCCTCTTCTGCAAACCACTGGAAACCAGGACAACATGAGAGGATATCTGGACAGCTTTGTGACATCAAATGGACTTTGGTGGTCAAGATGTGTTGGTATCTGTACTGATGGCGTAAAAGCCATGACAGGGAGACATAGTGGAGTGGTAACGCGCGTGCAAGCAGCTGCCTGACAGCTTGAAAATTGGACACTACAGTGAAAATGGTTAACTTTGTTAAAGCAAGGCCCCTGAACTCTCATGTATTTTCTGCACTATGCAGCGACCATGTAACTATTTTACAACATACAGAAGTGCGCTGGTTATCAAGGGGCAAAGTATTGACACAGTTTTTAAAATTGAGAGACGAGCTTAAAGTTTTCTTTACTGACCATCATTTTCACTTGTCTGACCGCTTGCATGATGACGAGATTCTCACACGACTGGCCTATCTGGGTGATGTTTTTTCTCGCCTGAATGATCTGAATCTAGGATTACTGGGACTCTCTGCAACTATTTTCAATGTGCAGGACAAAATTGAGGCTATGATTAAGAAGTTGGATCTCTTCTCTGTCTGCATTAAGGACAACACACAGGTCTTTCTATCATTGTATGATTTTTTGTGTGCAAATGAACTCAAGCTTACGGACAATGTGATATAGCGAAGCACCTGAGTGAGCTGGGTGTGCAATTACACAGGTACTTTCCCAAAACGGATGACACAAACAGCTGGATTCATTATCCCTTTCATGCCTTGCCTCCAGTCCACTTACCGATATCTGAACAAGAGAGCCTCATCGAAATTGCAACAAGTGGTTCTGTGAAAATTGAATTTAATCAGAAGCCACTGCCAGATTTCGCTCAGAGTATCCTGCCTTGGCAAATTGGGCTGTTAAGACACTGATGCCCTTTGCAACCACGTACCTATGTGAGAGTGGATTCTCGGCCCCCACTAGCATGAAAACTAAATACAGGCACAGACTGTTTGTGGAAAATGCTTTAAGACTGGGACTCTCTCCAATACAACCCAACATTGCAGCTATGTGCATCCTTTCAAGCACACCCTTCTCATTAACCTGTGGTGAGTTATTCACAATTTTCAATTAACAAATAAGGTTTTATATGTAAGATGGCTAAATAAAGAGCAAAATTATTGATTATTATTATATTATTATTTGTGGCCTGGTCCTATAAGAGCTCTTTGTCACTTCCCACGAGCCGGGTTGTGACAAAAACTCACACTCATGTTTAATAAATGTATTGTATAGTGTGTGTGTGTGGCAGGCTTACAATGATGTCAAAAAACAACATTTGAGAGTGCGCTGACCCTGGTGGTAGAGGGGGTACGCAGCTGGAGGTTGAATGTTTGAAGGAGTACGGGACTATAAAAAGTTTGGGAACCACTGTTCTATTGGTTTCATTCAGTTGGTACTGCATCATTTGTGTACTTCATGTTTACCTGTATCCGTCAGCATAGTACCACATACAGTGGGGCAAAAAAGTATTTAGTCAGCCACCAATTGTGCAAGTTCTCCAACTTAAAAAGATGAGAGAGGCCTGTAATTTTCATCATAGGTACACTTCAACTATGACAGACGAAATGAGAAAAAGAAATCCAGAAAATCACATTGTAGGATTTTTAATTTATTTATTTGCAAATGATGGTGGAAAATAAGTATTTGGTCAATAACAAAGGTTTATCTCAATACTTTGTTATATACCCTTTGTTGGCAATGACAGAGGTCAAACGTTTTCTGTAAGTCTTCACAAGGTTTTCACACACTGTTGCTGGTATTTTGGCCCATTCCTCCATGCAGATCTCCTCTAGAGCAGTGATGTTTTGGGGCTGTCGCTGGGCAACACGGACTTTCAACTCCCTCCAAAGATTTTCTATGGGGTTGAGATCTGGAGACTGGCTAGGCCACTCCAGGACCTTGAAATGCTTCTACGGCCACTCCTTCAAGGTTCGGCGGTGTGTTTGGGATCATTGTCATGCTGAAAGACCCAGCCACGCTTCATCTTCAATGCCCTTGCTGATGGAAGGAGGTTTTCACTCAAAATCTCACGATACATGGCCCCATTCATTCTTTCCTTTACACGGATCAGTCAGCCCTGGTCCCTTTGCAGAAAACAGCCCCAAAGCATGATGTTTCCACTCCCATGCTTCACAGTAGGTATGGTGTTCTTTGGATGCAACTCAGCATTCTTTGTTCTCCAAACACGACGAGTTGAGTTTTTACCAAAAAGTTATATTTTGGTTTCATCTGACCATATGACATTCTCCCAATCCTCATCTGGATCATCCAAATGCTCTCTAGCAAACTTCAGACGGGCCTGAACATGTACTGGCTTAAGCAGGGGGACACGTCTGGCACTGCAGGATTTGAGTCCCTGGCGGCGTAGTGTGTTACTGATGGTAGGCTTTGTTACTTTGGTCCCAGCTCTCTGCAGGTCATTCACTAGGTCCCCCCGTGTGGTTCTGGGATTTTTGCTCACCGTTCTTGTGATCATTTTGACCCCACGGGTGAGATCTTGCGTGGAGCCACAGATCGAGGAAGATTATCAGTGGTCTTGTATGTCTTCCATTTCCTAATAATTGCTCCCACAGTTGATTTCTTCAAACCAAGCTGCTTACCTATTGCAGATTCAGTCTTCCCAACCTGGTGCAGGTCTACAATTTTGTTTCTGGTGTCCTTTGACAGCTCTTTGGTCTTGGCCATAGTGGAGTTTGGAGTGTGACTGTTTGAGGTTGTGGACAGGTGTCTTTTATACTGATAACAAGTTCAAACAGGTGCCATTAATACAGGTAACGAGTGGAGGAGCCTCTTAAAGAAGAAGTTACAGGTCTGTGAGAGCCAGAAATCTTGCTTGTTTGTATGTGACCAAATACTTATTTTCCACCATAATTTGCAAATAAATTAATTAAAAATCCTACCATGTGATTTTCTGGATTTTTTTTCCTCATTTTGTCTGTCATAGTTGAAGTGTACCTATGATGAAAATTACAGGCCTCTCTCATCTTTTTAAGTGAGAGAACTTGCACAATTGGTGGCTGACTAAATACTTCTTTGCCCCACTATAATTAAGTCATTAATTATACCAATAATTTTTTCTTTCATAAGTTCATTCAAAGTTTAGGGTTTGCTCTTCATCTAAAGGATACAATTAACCAATACATAAATACAACCACATCCAACAGATGGAGCCTGCTTCTATTGGTAAAGTCATGAATTCACTTTGCCTGAGGAGTAGTTGTGTTCTTCTTTTCCATTCTTCATGTAGAGGTGTGTGTGTGTGTGCCTTTTGAAGGTCCCCTGATCTATCTGTTCTAGATGTTTCATGAATACTATTAAAGTGTAAATGTACTTTTTTAACTATTATCCGGTCCTCCAGGCGAGAGGTTTGAAAGGTCAACGGTGAAAAGTGAAGGGCCATCTTACCGTCGTCCAGGTCAGGTATGATGGTGACCCTGGCAGTGTGGTACTCCTGTCCCAGACGGCCTCCCATGGGCATACTGAGGGTAACGTTGAAGCTCTCCTCCTCTTCATACAGAGAGTCATCTATGATCACCACACGACAGGAATTCTCCGTCTCGCCCTTATCGAAGCGCAGGACACTGTTGTGTTCCTCAGGTCTGGATATGTAGTCAGAGTAGGACAGGACTGTAGAGGGGATGGTCCCTGTAGCTGTGGCTGTAGGAGAGAGGAAAGGAGAGAGGGATGAGAAGAGAGGGAGAGATGGAGAGGAGAAAGGACTCTAAGCAGGGACATTACCTGAAGCTGTGGTGTGTGTGTGTGTGTGTGTGTGTGTGTGTGTGTGTGTGTGTGTGTGTGTGTGTGTGTGTGTGTGTGTGTGTGTGTGTGTGTGTGTGTGTGTGTGTGTGTGTGTGTGTGTGTGTGTGTGTGTGTGTGTGTGGACTGTACCTTGCTGTGTGTAGCAGATGACCATGAGTTCCTGTGTGACGTCACCACTCCTGCGCACTGGGATCAGAAGCTCCCCGATGTCCTCCTCTAGAGAGTAGACTGCAGACGGGATAAACACTGTCGACTCTGGGGGAGGGGACAGAGGGAGAGGGGGGTGGTGAGACAGAGAGAGTGAGTCGTGGGGGGAAGAGAGAGAGAGGGGGAGACAGAGAGAGAGAGAGAGAGAGAGAGAGAGAGAGAGAGAGAGAGAGAGAGAGACCATCACATCCTTCTCACTGTGTACATACTTATCTCATTAATACAGAAGTTATGCTGATGAGAAGAGGGTACACAAATGTGTTGAATATTTCTGTTGCTGCTGGTGCTCTGGTCCAGGTTCCTCTCTGAGGACCGAGTTCTATAAAGGATGTGTTGACCCAATGAACTGAGGCAGAAGACATAGTCTGCGTCGCAAATGGCACCCTATTTCCTATATACAGTAGTACAATCCTTTTGACCAGAGCCCTATGTAGGTCCTGGTCAAAAGTAGGGCACCATATTGGGAATAGGGCGTCATTTGGGATCCATCCAGAGGATATGATGACTAACATCAGTGGTTGGCACAGACAACTACCCAGAAGCCTCTCTGATTTGACAGCTGACGTACAGGGACCAATCAGGGAATACATATACATTTAGTGAATTGTTAATCGGAAAAGTCCAGCTTCCGTACTGTAGACTTTGAATGTGAAGAAGGACAGTTAAAGTGGGCCTGGATAATAAACCTGACGTGTTTTGATTCTGTCAGCAAGCAGAGGCCTGTTCAAACCATTGGTCTTTTTTTAGAGTCTGTGTTAGTCACTCCCCCTGTCCTGTCCTTTCCTCTCCTTATCTCCTTCTCTCCTCTCTTCCTTTACTCTGCATAGCGTGACTGTGTCTAAGTTACTAGACCTGAGTTACATCCCAGAGGCCTACACTGAGAAGTACCTACCTCACATAGACACGTTTACAATATTCTCTCTATCACTGTTATGCTTCTTCTTAAAACCTATTCTTTACTCTAATTGTGAATCTGGTCGTCTGTGCTAATAAGGTGGAAGCAGCGTGCCAGCAGGGCCTGAACTCTCACAACCCCCAACAGTCCCACCTGACCAATTACTGACTGACCAGGACACTGGACCAATGGCTCCCTGCCCTTCCCAGCCCAGTCTTGACTAAATAAGTAGATGTTCAACCTCCTACTCAGGCTAGCAGAACCTACAAGCGTATAGCCCTTAATACCAGCTCCTACCAAGGCTGACAGGCCTTCATGTGGAGAGCTTCTTCTCTCTCTCTCTCTCTCTCTCTCTCTCTCTCTCTCTCTCTCTCTCTCTCTCTCTCTGACAAAATTTGAACTCTTCTGATAGTTGAAGAGATTCACATTTAAAGGAGCTGCATTACTCTGCTGCTACTCTCTGTTTATTATCTATGCATAGTCACTTTAATAACTCTACCTACATGTACATATTACCTCAATTACCCCGCACATTGACTCTGTACCGGTACCCCCTGTATATAGCCTCGTTATTGTTATTTTACTGCTGCTCTTTAATTATTTGTTACTTAATTCCTTATATAAAAAAAAATGTTTTACTTTTTTAGATTTTGTATTATTTATTTTATTTGTTGTTATATATATATATTTTTTTTTATTTGTTTAGGTATTTTTTTATTTTTTATTTGTTTAGGTATTTTTTCTTAAAACTGCACTGTTTGTTAAGGGCTTGTAAGTAAGCATTTCACTGTAAGGTCTACACCTGTTGTATTCGACGCATGTGACAAATTCAATTTGACTTGACTTGATAGCTGCATATTATCTTAATTTACCTCAAGGGACTAGAGTGTTTTGTGAGACAAACAGTACCATCCTCCATACATTTGAACCAACGTAAGTTGTTGACAGAATCTTCCTCCTCTCACACAGGGGGACCCCAGAGGGGGAAGGACAGGCATCATTTATATCGACATTATGCAAGAGATCCCTCCCTCAGCCTTCCAACTACAGTATCACAGGGGAACGAACAGCTTAGCTGCTGTTTTTAAAAACGTTGTTTGTCTGAGCTGTATTCAGATACTTTAACTACTGTACGTCCCTAAAAGCACCATATTCCCTATGTAGTGGGAATGTGGTGCCATTTGGGACACAACCGTTGTGTAAACAACATGAGAGCCATGGGAAGGATCCAGTCTAGTGTTCTCCATCCATTCCCTGGGTCTGACCCTAACCCTGGGATTCTCCATACCCAATTTAACTGTATTTATTTATTTAACCTTGTTTATTTATCTTTCTGGAGAAAATAACTTCCCATATGGACTATTGTTACATTGTTACTGATCACTAAATCTAACCTGGGGTTGCAAAACTCGGGTAACTGTTCCAAAATTCCCAGGCTCTGGAGCCAGGCCAGGGATTGATAAGAGGCAGAGGACAGTTTCACTAACAGAGAGCAGCTTCACTAACAGAGATCAGCTTCACTAACAGAGAGCAGCATCACTAACAGAGAGCAGCTTCACTAACAGAGAGCAGCTTCACTAACAAAGAGCAGCATCACTAACAGAGAGCAGCATCACTAACAGAGAGCAGCTTCACTAACAGAGAGCAGCTTCACTAACAGAGAGCAGCTTCACTAACAAAGAGCAGCATCACTAACAGAGAGCAGCATCACTAACAGAGAGCAGCATCACTAACAGAGAGCAGCTTCACTAACAGAGAGCAGCTTCACTAACAGAGAGCAGCTTCACTAACAAAGAGCAGCATCACTAACAGAGAGCATCTTCACTAACAGAGAGCAGTTTCACTAACAGAGAGCAGCTTCACTAACAGAGATCAGCTTCACTAACAAAGAGCAGCATCACTAACAGAGAGCAGCTTCACTAACAGAGAGCAGCTTTACTAACAGAGAGCAGCTTCACTAACAAATAGCAGCATCACTAACAGAGAGCAGCTTCACTAACAGAGAGCAGCTTCACTAACAAAGAGCAGCTTCACTAACAGAGAGCAGCTTCACTAACAGAGAGCAGCTTCACTAACAGAGAGCAGCTTCACTAACAGAGAGCAGTTTCACTAACAGAGAGCAGCTTCACTAACAGAGAGCAGCTTCACTAACAAAGAGCAGCATCACTAACAGAGAGCAGCTTCACTAACAGAGAGCAGCTTCACTAACAGAGAGCAGCTTCACTAACAGAGAGCAGTTTCACTAACAGAGAGCAGCTTCACTAACATGGGACACACTAATGAGACTGACGAAGGTATTTGGTATTTTGTTAGGATCCCCATTAGCTGTTGCAAAAGCAGCAGCTACTCTTCCTGGGATCCACACAAAACATAAAACATTACATAATACAGAACATAAACAGACAAGAACAGCTCAAGGACAGAACTACATACATTTGTTTTGTAAAGGAACAAGTAGCCTACATATCAATACATACACACAAACTATCTAGGTCAAATAGGGGAGAGGCATTGTGTCGTGAGGTATTGCTTTATCTGTTTTTTTTAAACCAGGTTTGCTGATCATTTGAACAATATGAGATGGGACGTAGTTCCATGCAATAATGGCTCTATATAATACTGTACGCTTTCTTGAATTTGTTCTGGATTTGGGGCCTGTGAAAAGACCCCTGGTAGCATGTCTGGTAGGATAAGTGTGTGTGTCCGAGCTGTGTGTAAGTTGACTATGCAAACAATTTGGGATTTTCAACACATTAATGAAAAGAAGAAGTGATGCAGTCAGTCTCTCCTCAACTCTTAGCCAAGAGAGACTGGCATGCATAGTATTTATATCAGCCCTCTGATTACAATGAAGGTCCATGTTTTGTTATCCACTGACCTGGATGTTCTCACCCACCGATTATAAAACCCTGCCTCTCCCATAGAGATAACCTCAGACCAATTATCTCTGCTAAGACTGATGAAGAACCAACCTGTAGTAATGACTTATCAACCATTAGTCATTTGAACATGACACTGTTAAGACTGTTAAAACAAGCTATTCTGGAACATGGAACTGTAGTACATACCATCAGCTGGGTCGAGGATCTCCACAGTGGCTGTGTCAGGGAACTCCAGGGCAGCCATGACAGGTTCTGACAGAACAATCTGGAAGGTCTCAGACTGCTCGTACACTCCATCCTGCAGGATCCTCACCCTCCATGTGGCCGTGGTCTGACCTGGGTTGAACTGGACCTGCTTCTGGGCTTTACCACGGAAGTCCTTATCCTTCTCCGCCGTACCATCTCTGGTGCTGATGCCTGGGCGAGGAGAGAGGAGAGGAGAGAGGGGACAGGGAAGAAGAGGGAATTATTACATGTACTGTACATAAAACACTTGTTCTTATAATGTGGCATTCAACAAGATAAGATCAAAAGGTAGCATCCAGATATATTAACCGGTCAATAACAGAACCCAGTCAGAGATGGGTCAGAGAAGCAGTCAGTGTCAGATGAAGTTGTGATGTGTCAGCTAGCAGATGGCCCTGATGTGGACCAGGAGGAGGGGGTGGTAATCAGGACATCACACTCGATCTGGCCCCTAGTGGTCTGACTGAACACAGAGGACACTGTAATACATTTTCAATCTTACCAAGGTCAATTACTTACCAAACACATTGGGAGATACTTTTGCTTCCTTTCAAGCTACATTATCTTGACACAATGAAGCTATATTGTGGGTAAAGCAGAATCAACTTAAAACAAGATTGTCTATGCAGGTAGTGTAGAAGTATTGGTAGATCGACATTGTTGTTAATGCCCAGCCTACTGAGTCTAGTCTGCCCAGCTTGCTGGTGGTAGTTTGTGCCAGTGCTGTTTGATCAGACCTGCTGTCACTGAGGGCTGGTGATGATGGCAGGACTCCTGCTGTTCAGCTAGCTACACAACCAGCAAGCTTCACTGGCTGGCTCGCTCTGAGATAGACCAACAAAAATAGTAATTAATTAATTAATTAATTAATAATAATAATAACAACAAACAAACACATAAATGAAGACGCTAGATAAAGATAAAAGAGCGAAAGAGAGAGAGAAAGACCGAGAGATTCAAGTGAGAAAGAGAGAAGATAACACTAAAGAGCTTCAACGGTGAACAGACGGAGGCAGAAATGTATGAGTTGGGGTATTGGACCAAAATTACCATTTCATTCTTTGAAGTGAGCTTTGATATGCCTACATCAAGAACGGAAATGTGCCCTGTACGTGTTCATGGGGCTGCTTTGGTTCTTCCTGACATGTGTTCATAGATAACATGGATGAGCTCAACAGAGCCGGAATATATATCACCTGTCTTCAAAGAGCAGGCAGAGAAGCGGCTCCCTAACTCTGACTGAATCCCAAATGAGACCCTATTCCCTACATAATGCACTACTTTTTACCAGAGCCCTATTTGGATTCTGGTTAAAAGTAGTGCACTATATAGGGAATATGATGCTATTTGGGACGCAAGCTCTGTCTCTCTCACAGCAGAAGGAGGACAACAGCTCCCTGATCCCAGAAGCAGCTCTGAGGCCTAGCAGCAGGCCTGGGTTTAATTACTATGACATTTTTGCTTGAGCCTATATAGCAGCAGGCTAGCTCTACATGGCTGCTATACTAGCACCTCCCGTAATGCACACAAATTTACCGAATGCCTCACAACGTCCATTAAAGAACCAGGCGTCCAGTTAAAAGTAGTGTGCTATAGGGTGCCATTTCAGATCATAGGTCTTGTGATCAGGGCTGGCTCTGGCAGGCCAGCAAGCAAGCTGGGATGGAGCAGATATCCTCTGTCTCCTCTCTGTGTGAAGCACTGGCCTGCTATCAGTCAGCGTGTCATCTCAGTACCAAGGCAGATGGGTAGTGGGTCTGTCAGACTGATCTGATGCCTGTGAGCCTGGTTGATCTGAAGGCTTGGCGTTCTCTTTCCATCTCCCTTTATCCTTTGAGGTTTTAGATCCATTAAACACATTGAGGAGCAGAAAGGACTGCCAGTGTGCGGTGTGTGCTTCTGGAGGTTTTCTGTGTCCCTAATGGCACCCTATTCCCTCTATAGTGGCCTACCATAGGTCTCTGGTTAAAAGTAGTGCACTACCTAGGGAATAGTGGGCCATTTGGGATGTAGACCCACATTTCTCCTGTTCTGTCCTGTTCTAACCTCCTATAAGCACACAGCTGGAGAGACAGAACATTTCACTGATGCAATGATGTTCCTCTGAGAAATATATCCATGTACTCTCAAATACTAATATCTTTAATATCTTTTAAAAACAGCTTCAGAAGTTTCCACAGTATGGAATTGAGTTATTTGTCTTCGTAATCAGAAATGCAAATCAGTCAACCCATTAGAAGGGGGATAGAACCCTCTTCTTTGTGTTCTTCAAGAACAGTTCCTTAACTTGAATTATCTCTTGAAGAGGGCAGACCCTTGAGATAGTCTAATGGTCATATTATCTGCATATCATCTGCATATTATCTGCATACTCCCCTGAGAGAGAGCGAGATCATTAGCTAGCAGAGACACAGGGCTGCTTCCCAATTGGTACTCTATTCCCTATTTAGTGCTGTACTTTAGACCAGAGTCCTGTGGCCAACAATGGGCTCTGGTCAAAAGTAGTGCACTATATAGAGAATATTTCAGGCCATTTGGGACACACACAGGGACAACGTAACACACCACAGCCTCAACGCTAGCAAATACACAGCGAGACACAGTTAGGGACAACTCAATACACCCGACCCATCTGATCTGACCTCAAACTTCAGCTATTCAAACTAGCACAGCTTTATTGACATCCCGAATGTATTAGGATTCTGGACAAAAACAATAAAAACAATACCAGTGGTGCCAGTAGCAGTCAGCCATAAAACCTATGTTATAAACCCTGTGTTTAAAATCTGTGTTATAAAATTAAGGTTTACTGTTGTTATAAACCCTGTGTATAAAATCTGTGTTATAAAATTAAGGTTTACTGTTGTTATAAACCCTGTGTATAAAATCTGTGTTTTAAAATTAAGGTTTACTGTTGTTATAAACCCTGTGTATAAACTTTGTGTTATAAAACTAAGGTTTACTGTTGTTATAAACCCTGTGTATAAACTTTGTGTTATAAAACTAAGGTTTACTGTTGTTATAAACCCTGTGTATAAACTTTGAGTTATAAAACTAAGGTTTACTGTTGTTATAAACCCTGTGTATAAACTTTGAGTTATAAAACTAAGGTTTACTGTCCCATATTTTGTTGCACTGTGTTTCCTCCCTATTCAGTCCAGGATAGTACAATTTAAGGAAGGTTCACAGAGAGTGGCGTCTAACTCGGTGACAGCGGGCATCTTTCTGACGACCAACAACTCTGCGTAACCTCTCCCATGAGCCCTTGCTGTCCCCAGGAGGGTTGGCTAAAAGGGTAAATCCTGCCCTGAGGAGAGGGGTCAGGGCTGAAAGATCGTGACCTGTATGACCCTGAGGTTGTCTGTCCATCCCTTGCTCTGTCTGAGTCAAGAGATTGTCCCTCCGCTATTCTTGGTGTGCATCCCAAATGGCACTCTTCTATTTGTTCTCCAAGGCTATGTCCCAAATGGCATATAGATTGCACTACTTTTGTCAGGACATCCATTAACATCCCTTTCCTTTAGAAAATGTGTGAATTGGACCAGGAGTGACAGTTGGCTAACTCAGCCATCTGCTACATGAACATGAAAGGCTGAAAAGCTGTGGAGCTTTCCTGGAGCGATAGAGCCAAGGATGTCATGATGATGTCTATGGATGTCCTGACTCTGATTGTAATAGAGTGCCATTTGGGACGCAGACAATGTGCATAAGGATGTGTATAATAAGGTAGTTTTACTCACTGACGAAGGATGTCTCTCCCAGGTAACCTCGTCGTTTGAGGACCACCTCCAGGTACTTGGCCTCCTCATCCACCACATAGTACTCCTTCTCCAGGGAGACCCAGGCCCAGTTCAGCCTGAACACCTGGTTCTTAAGCTTGTTGCCTCCTAAACACACACACATAGAATCAGTAGCCTCAGAGAGGATCACTTAATAATGTGTCTTATGTGCCACTTAGCAGACAAGTGAATTACAGTACAGTGAGTATAGGAACCCCCCACACACACACACACACACACACATTTGTAAAACTGTATTAGAATCCACAAATTACATTACATCAAGTCCTACTGTTGTTCTATGTAGATGTTTGTGTTTGTAAACAACAACAGTCAACAACAACAAAAATGAAGATCGACATGAGAGGGAATTCATTCAGCAAAGACAACAAAAGCGTTTGAGTTTCTGAACTCATTATTTGCACTTCAAAACATATATAATGGAAAAGCTGTTTGTTTTCAGGACATGTTCCTATCTCCACATCTCAGTAGAATAATTACCTGGCAGTTTTATGGTGCCTGTAGGACAGCTAGACTGCCTGCCTATATTCGTTGGGAGGCATCAGTATCAGCACCAACACACGCACATGCATGCGCCCACACACACAAGCATGAGCAGACACACTCACACACCCACACACAACCTCCCTGCCAGTATTTTCAGTGGGAGGTATCAGTGCAGTAGAAGGTCTAATTGGCTTCATTGTAATTAAGAGATAAAGGTTAGTCTGTGTGTGTGTGTGTGTGTCAGGGTTGTTTTATCAGTCCTGTTTGAAGTGGAATTCAAAGCTTCCTGGAGGACAGCACTGCCTGTTACCGTCCATACCGACCACAGAGAGAGCGACACCACACACAGACATCAAACACACACAAAATGACAAGTCATAGCACGTAGGCGCTTACACACACACACACGCAAATGAGCATGCATGCAAGCACACACACACACACACACACACACACACACACACACACACACACACACACACACACACACACACACACACACACACACACACACACACACACACACACACAATTTCCATTAACAGCAGGGTTATAGCAGTGGCTCCAAGCCCCTCAGCCTAAACAGAACAGTGTGAAATGAGGGATGACGGGAATGGAGTGAATGAAGGGAGAAAATGGAGAGGAGGGAGATGGAGGAACTCAGGGAGAGGAAGGATGAAGAGAGAAAAGAGAATGGAGGGATGAGGAGGGAGACAGACCCAGGTGTTTCTAGAGTACAGCTGGACAGCTGGCAGATGTGAGGTGTTAGAAATGAAAGAATGAAAGAGAAACCACAAGGAGGGTCTGATCCTGAGTCCCGAATGGCACCCTATCCCTTATATTCCTCTAATTCTCATTTGGACATTGAAGCCAGTTCCACTGCTTTTTTTCTATTCTTCCCCTCTAATCAGGGACTGAATTAGGCCTGGGACACCAGGTGGGTGCAGAAAACCATCAGTAGTCCCTATGGGCCCTGGTCAAAATGTGCACTATATAGGGAATAAGGTGCATTTGGTACACATACTGAGGGTATTGTTCTGGGTTTACAGACAGTTGAGTCTTTTTGGAGTTGGCACCACTACTGAGGCCATAACCCCCCTCTCTCTCTCTCTCTCTCTCTCTCTCTCTCTCTCTCTCTCTCTGTCTCTCTCTCTCTCTCTCTCTCTCTCTCTCCTCCATTCTGCCCTCCCCCTCTCTAGTTGTCATGGTCAGTAAATCTGTCATGTCTAGTTGACCGATCTGCTATGTAGCCTTTTCTTTTTCAAGAGAGGGTGAGACCTACACATTTACAAGGGTGTTATTGTTTTATTGTGTGTGAGAGGGTATGTGCGTGTCATACAAGGTCCAGCAGAACAAACACACAGTAGAGGTCAGAAGAAGAAGAGAGAAGAAGAAGAAACTGTAGTTTTTCGTCCACATCTAAACTCATTAGACACTTATTAACTCATCCTGGTTCTGTCAAGAAGACTCTGTGGAAGAAAACATAACTTTATCATGAACCAACTCAGACATCACTGCCTAAAACATGGAGTAAACTATACTGAACCACAACATGGCCAAAAGGACAAAGAGAAAGAACTGGAGGAGAGGAGACAAAACTCATCAGATCTGATTCTGTCAAGAAGACTCTGTGGCAGAAGAAAACATGAACGTGAAAATGACAATGATACGGCTGAACTAACAGAGAAGATGAAGCAGAATAAAGTGAAGATGACGAAGGTAAAGCTAAATAAAGAGGAGATGATGAGGATACGGCTGAACTAACTCAAGGGCTGACGGTTTTCTGGCTGATCTTCAAAGTCTGATTGTTTCCGTCTACATGGTTCTAGATGAAAGAGAATAGAGAAAACAGGGGTATCCTAGAATTACAACCCAGTGATAGCTGCTGATGGTTCGGTATTACAGTTGAAGATGGAAGTTTACATACACCTTAGCCAAATACATTTCAACTCAGTTTTTCACAATTCCTGACATTTAATCCTAATAAAAAATCCCTGTTTAGGTCAGTTAGGATCACCACCTTATTTTAAGAATGTGAAATGTCAGAATAATAGTAGAGAGAAGTATACATTTCCGTTTTTATTTCTTTCATCACATTCCCAGTGGGTCAGAAGTTTACATACACTCAATTAGTATTTGGTAGCATTGCCTTTAAATTGTTTAACTTGGGTCAAACGTTTTGGGTAGCCTTCCACAAGCTTCCCACAATACGTTTTGTGAATTTTGGCCCATTCCTCCTGACAGAGCTAGTGTAACTGAGTCAGGTTTGAAGGCCTCCTTGTTCGCACACGCTTTTTCAGTTCTGCCCACAAATTTTCTATGGGATTAAGGTCAGGGCTTTGTGATGGCCACTCCAATACCTTGACTTTGTTTGCCACAACTTTGGAAGTATGCTTGGTGTCACTGTCCATTTGGAAGACTCATTCGCGACCAAGCTTTAACTTCCTGACTGATGTCTTGAGATGTTGCTTCAACATATCCACATAATTTCCCTCCTCATGATGCCATCTATTTTGTGAAGTGCACCAGTCCCTCCTGCAGCAAAGCACCCCCAAAACATGATGCTGCCACCCCCGTGCTTCACGGTTGGGATGGTGTTCTTCAGCTTGCAAGCCTCCCCCTTTTTCCTCCAAACATAACGATGGTCATTATGGCCAAACAGTTATATTTTTGTTTCATCAGACCAGAGGACATTTCTCCAAAAAGTACGATCTTTGTCCCCATGTGCAGTTGCAAACCGTAGTCTGTCTTTTTTATGGCGGTTTAGGAGCAGTGGTTTCTTCCTTGCTGAGCGGCCTTTCAGGTTATGTCGATATAGGACTCGTTTTACTGTGGATATAGATACTTTTGTACCTGTTTCCTCCAGCATCTTCACAAGGTCCTTTGCTGTTGTTCTGGGATTGATTTGCACATTTCTCACCAAAGTACGTTCATCTCTAGGAGACAGAACGTGTCTCCTTCCTGAGCGGCTGCGTGGTCCCATGGTGTTTATACTTACGTACTATTGTTTGTACAGATGAACGTGGTACCTTCAGGCGTTTGGAAATTGCTCCCAAGGATGAACCAGACTTGTGGAGGTCTACAATTTTTTTTCTGAGGTCTTGGCTGATTTCTTTTGATTTTCCAACAATGTCAAGCAAAGAGGCACTGAGTTTGAAGGTAGGCCTTGAAATACATCCACAGGTACACCTCCAATTGATTCAAATGATGTCAATTAGCCTATCAGAAGCTTCTAAAACCATAACATAGTTTTCTGGAATTTTCCAAGCGGTTTAAAGGCACAGTCAACTTAGTTTATGTAAACTTCTGACCCACTGGAATTGTGAATTATAGGTGAAATAATCTGTATGTAAACAAAAAAAATTACTTGTGTCATGCACAAAGTAGATGTCCTAACCGACTTGCCAAAACTATAGTTTGTTAACAAGAAATGTGTTTTAATGACTCCAACCTAAGTGTATGGAAACTTCCGACTTCAATTGTATATGAACTTAAACAAAGAAACTACATTCATGCCACCGGCCCCATGTTTCCCAAGCCTGTCCATTCTCAGGGGTTAAGGCCATACTGGGAGTTGGGTCTAATCTCTCTCTACTTTAATAACTCCTGCAGGTAGGATGTCTGCTGGAGCGAAAAGAGCTTTTCCCCTGTGTGTGTTCTGCCTGACTCTGCTGAAACAGAGGGGTGTGTGTGTGTGGTTAGATCGCCCTAGCTTGTACTAGGGCTTAGAGGGAGCAGCTAGACCCATGCAACAGGTAAGCACAGTGCGTGTGATCTCTGAGTCGTGAAGTCTACTGGTCTTAATCACCTGGCCCTCTCCCACCACAGATCTTCAAACCATCTCTTTATGGAAAACTGCCACAGGGTCCTTGTTTCCTTCCAGAACTCAGGAGAGTTGTGAAGGCTACAGGCCTTATCCCTACCACATGAATCACCCGGCTCTACCCCACCACAGTAGTCATAGACAACCCCAGAAACTCTGCTACAAGCTCCTCGTTTCCTTCCAGAACTCCTTCAACAACCCATAGAGTTATACAACTATGCTAATAACCACTCACAGCTGTTGTAAGAGACTTCTAACTGACTAAAATGTCGTTAAGAGAAGACAGATCTTCCTAACTTAATGGGTATGCTGGATTAAAGTTAGGATCTTGTTGTGGAAAGCTTGGCATGGTCTCTATGTTTACACAACATTGTTAATGTTAGCTTGATACAAAAGCTTGAGATGAGAGGAGATGAATAGTAACATTAAAGGCTTTGGTTTCCCTATATAGTGTACTAAACTCAGCAAAAAAATTAACTGCGTATATTTTCAGCAAACTTAACATGTGTAAATATTTGTATGAACATAACAAGATTCAACAACTGAGACACAAACTGAACAAGTTCCACAGACATGTGACTAACAGAAATGGAATAATGTGTCCCTGAACAAAGGGGGGGTCAAAATCAAAAGTAACAGTCAGTATCTCCTCCTCATGGACTGCACCAGATTTGCCAGTTCTTGCTGTGAGATGTTACCCCACTCTTCCACCAAGGCACCTGCAAGTTCCTGGACATTTCTGGGGTGAATGGCTCTAGCCCTCACCCTCCGATCCAACAGGTCCCAGACGTGCTCAATGGGATTGAGATCCGGGCTCTTCATTGCCATGGCAGAACACTGACATTCCTGTCTTGCAGGAAATCACGCACAGCACGAGCAGTATGGCTGGTGGCATTGTCATGCTGGAGGGTCATGTCAGGATGAGCCTGCAGGAAGGATACCACATGAGGGAGGAGGATGTCTTCCCAGCGTTGAGATTGCCTGCAATGACAACAAGCTCAGTCCGATGATGCTGTGACACATCGCCCCAGACCATGACGGACCCTCCACCTCCAAATCGATCCCGCTCCAGAGTACAGGCCTCGGTGTAACGCTCATTCCTTCGACGATAAACGCGAATCCCACCATCCTCCCTGGTGAGACAAAACCGCGACTCGTCAGAGAAGAGCACTTTTTGCCAGTCCAGTCTGGTCCAGCAACGGTGAGTTTGTGCCCATAGGCGATGTCGTTGCCGGTAATGTCTGGTGAGGACCTGCCTTACAACAGGCCTACAAGCCCTCAGTCCAGCCTCTCTCAGCCTATTGCGAACAGTCTGAGCACTGATGGAGGGATTGTGCGTTCCTGGTGTAACTCGGGCAGTTGTTGTTGCCATCCTGTACCTGTCCCGCAGGTGTGATGTTCAGATGTACCAATCTTGTGCAGGTGTTGTTACACGTGGTCTGCCATTGCGCAGACAACCAGCTGTCTGTCCTGGCTCAATGTAGTGCGGTCTTAGGCGTCTCACAGTTGCAATTTATTGCCCTGGCCACATCTGCAGTCCTCATGCCTCCTTGCAGCATGCTTAAGGCATGTTCACACAGATGAGCAGGGACCTTGGGCATCTTTCTTTTGGTGTTTTTTAGAATCAGTAGAAAGGCCTCTTTAGTGTCCTAAGTTTTCATTACTGTGACCTTAATTGACTACTGTCTGTAAGCTGTTAGTGTCTTAACGACTGTTACACAGGTGCATGTTCATTCATTGTTCATGGTTCATTGAACAAGCATGGGAAACAGTGTTTAAACCCTTTACAATGAAGATCTGTGAAGTTATTTGGATTTTTACAAATTATCTTTGACAGACAGGGTCCTGAAAAAGAGACGTTTCTTACTTTTTTGCTGAATTTCCTTTTGAAAAGTAGTGCACTATTAAGGGAATTTGGGATGCAGTTTGTCTTCAGTGTCAGTTACCCACAGGGACGTCCTGAGACCATGTATAGGTATAATACCACACCAGTCTGCCTGTGCCCCGGTCATACGTCTCATTGTGAACATTACATGGTGGCATGATGTCTAATCATTTACATTACGCTGGAGACATAAACATTCACCTCAAGCTAAGCTTTCTACATTATGCACTTTAAAGAAGACCTGCTTGGGATCAGGAATAGTAGCCAACATGGAGAGGAAAATCCAAATCTGTGCAATGCCTTCAGAAACATACTTTTTACATTCATAATTAATGACTCAGTGAATAAATTCTTTATCGTATGAGAGAGTCTTCATCAGCTTTGAGAAGCCAAAATAACCACACAACTGGCGCTTGTGTCAGGCAGCTGAAATGTATTGGTGCATAGAGGTGTGTTGGTGCAAGTAGCCAGAGGTCAATGTTTTTTTCAGTAATTAAGATAAGCAGGAGTTGAAGTAAGAACACTGCAAAGAGGCCCTAGAAAAACATCTCAGTTAATCTTTAACCGCTGCCCAGGGTCAATCTGCTGAGCTAGAGGTTAGTTGACTAAATTAGTTTCCCATATTCCTCCTCATTCCCAGCCAATGGGGCGGAAGGGTAGCCTAGTGGTTAGAGCGTTAGACTAGTAACCGAAAGGTTACAAGTCCAATTCCCTGAACAGGCAGTTAACCCACTGTTCCTAGGCTGTCATTGAAAATAAGAATTTGTTCTTAACTGACTTGCCTAGTTAAATAAAGGTAAAAAGAAAATGGATAAGGAGAGTCACTAGACACTTTCTTCGAAAGTATACACCAGTGTAAAAACCTAACTTAGCTAATGTCCTCTGTTGCCAGTTTCAGAGTAACTTTAGATTAGACTCTTGATCTATGTGCAGTGCCTTCAGAAAGTATTCAGACCCCTTCACTTTTTCCACATTTTGTTAAGTTACAGCCTTATTCTAAAACTTATATTTGTTTTTCCTCATCAATCAATACCCCATAATGACATCACAATACCCCATAATGACATCACAATGCCCCATAATGACAAAGCGAAAACAGGTTTTTAGAAATTGTAGCAAATTGAAATATATAAAAAAAACTTTCAGAAATATTCAGACCCTTTGCTATGAGACTCGAAATTGAGCTCAGGTGCATCCTGTTTCCATTGATAATCTTTGAGATGTTTCTACAACTTAATTGGAGTCCACCTGTGGTAAATTTAATTGACTGGACATGATTTGGAAAGGCACACACCTGTCTATATTAGGTCCCACAGCTGACAATGCATGTCAGAGGAAAAACCAAGCCATGAGGTCAACGGAATTGTCTGACCTTTATGGTGGAGTGGCCAGACGGAAATATTATATATATTTTTTTTTAATGTAACTTTTATTTAACTGGGCAAGTCAGTTAAAAACTATTTCTTATTTACAATGAAGGCCTACACTGGCCAAACCCGGACGACGCTGGGCCAATTGTGCGCCGCCTTATGGGACTCACATGGGGCGGCAGGTATGGGACTCACATGGGACTTATGGGGCGGCAGGTAGCCTAGTGGTTAGAGTGTTGGACTTGTAACCGGAGGGTTGCAAGTTCGAATCCCCGAGCTGACAAGGGAAAAAATCTGTCGTTCTGCCCCTGAACAAGGCAGTTAACCCACTATTCCCCGGGCGCTGAAGACGTGGATGTCGATTAAGGCAGCCCCCCGCACCTCTCTGATTCAGAGGGGTTGGGTTAGATGCGAAAGAAACATTTCGGTTGAAGGCATTCGGTTGTACAACTGACTAATAATGGTGACTTTTGACTTTGACAATCGCGGCCGGTTGTGACACAGCTTGTATTTGAACAAGGGTGTCTCTAGTGACACCTCTAGCACTGAGATGCAGTGCCTTAGACCACTGCGCCAGTCGGGAGCAGTCTAAAAGGCACATGACAGCCCACTTGGAGTTTGCCAAAAGGCACCTAAAGGACTCTCAGACCATGAGAAACAAGATTCTAGTCTGATGAAACCAAGATTGAACTCTTTGGCCTGAATGCCAAGTGTCATGTCTGGAGGAAACCTGGCACCATCCCTACAGTGAAGCATGGTGGTGGCAGCATTATGCTGTCGGGATATTTTTCAGCGGCACGGACTGGGAGACTAGTCAGGATTGAGGGAAAGATGAACGGAGCAAAGTACAGAGAGATCCTTGATGAAAACCTGCTCCAGAGTGCTAGGGACCTCAGACTGGGACGAAGGTTTACCTTCCAACAGAAAAACGACCCTAAGCACATAGCCAAGACAAACACAGGAGTGGCTTCGGGACAACTCTTTAAATGTCCTCGAGTGGCCCAGCCAGAGCCCAGACTTGAAACTGATCTAACATCTGAAAAAGACATGAAAATATCTGTGCAGCAACGCTCCCCATCCAACCTGAAAGAGCTTGAGAGAATCTGCAGAGAAGAATGGGAGAACCCCCCCACACCCCCCAAGAAAATACAGGTGTGCCAAGCTTGCAGTGTCATACCCAAGAACACTTGAGACTGTAATCTCTGCCAAAGGTGCTTCAACAAAGTACTGAGTAAAGGGTCTGAATACTTATTTAAATGTGATATTTCCGTTTTCTTTTTATATAAGTTTGCAACAATATCTTAAAACCTGTTTTTGCTTTGTCATTATGTGGTATTGTGTGTAGATTTATGAGGATTTGTAAAAAATATATATTTGACAATAAGGCTGTAAAGTAACAAAATGTGGGAAAAGTAAAGGGATCTGAATACTTTTCGAATGCACTGTAAACGGAGTCACACTGTGCTCATTATAGAGGGACGTCATGGTAATAGAAAATAAATTAGATTAAATTAGTTAATTCACCTATTCTCCCATGTCACTCTAGCTTTATTGTTGATACCAAGGTGTGTCAGCGTGAAGCCTTCATCATGGTATTGTACTGTTAACAGTAACTGTAGTGGGCTGTGTTGTAATGGACAGGAGAACTCTGTGAGGGAGGACAGTTAATATAGGCGGCTGACCTGAGTTGTGCCACTGCCAACTCTGTGCCCTTGTCTCCCACACAGACACACACTCTCTCGCTGTCTCCAGTCCTTATTTGGTCACCCTGGGGTAGCTGGGGGCCTGGATGCCCGACGGGTCTTTCTTTCTTTCTCTCTCTCTCTCTCTCTCTCTCTCTCTCTCTCTCTCTCTCTCTCTCTCTCTCTCTCTCTCTCTCTCTCTCTCTCTCTCTCTCTCTCTCCAGCCAGCCAGCCAGGCAGGTCCTCCTTCATCCTCTCTCACCCAGCAAAGCAGGCAGGCACAGCAGACAGCCCTCGACCCACTGAGCTGCTCTACACTGAGTAGGCAGCAGAATAACCCTGACTGAGTTAAAAAATAGACTACACTACTGTATACACTAAGATGTTTACCTAGAGTGAATAATGGACCCTAAGGGTCTAAAGTATTGCACTATATAAAGGGAATAGGGGGCCATTTGGGCCATCACCAAGCTCTGAGGACATCTCTCTCTGTTACATTCATTACCATGCTACACTGTAAAAACTCCCATTACTCTGAGGACATCTCTCTATGTTACATTCATTACCATGCTACACTGTATAAAACTCCCATTCCTCTGAGGACATCTCTCTCTGTTACATTCATTACCATGCTACACTGTATAAAACTCCCATTCCTCTGAGGACATCTCTCTCTGTTACATTCATTACCATGCTACACTGTATAAAACTCCCATTACTCTGAGGACATCTCTCTCTGTTACATTCATTACCATGCTACACTGTATAAAACTCCCATTACTCTGAGGACATCTCTCTCTGTTACATTCATTACCATGCTACACTGTATAAAACTCCCATTACAGAGGAGTACAGAGACTAAACTCTATATAAGCAGTAGCGAGAGAAGAGAGCAGGGGTTGAATTAGAGAAGAGGTGGGTATGGGCTGAGAGATTTAGTGCTAATCTGTTTTCACTGTTCACTAGCACAGTCGTTCCAAACCTTTTCCTTTCCAGGTACCACTGGATCACTGTCAAAAGACTGAGGACCACCATGCGTGGAATTTTTATTTTACTAGGCAAGTCAGTTAAGAACAAATTCTTATTTTCAATGACAGCCTAGGAACAGTGGGTTAATTGCCTGTTCAGGGACAGAACGACAGAGTTGTACATTGTCAGCTCAGGGATTTGAACTTGCAGCCTTTCGGTTACTAGTCCAACACTCTAACCACTAGGCTACCCTGCCGCCCCTTCCGGAATCAGAGATGCTATTTTACATAAGTCACATGCATCATTGAATGAGCTCAGATTAAAGAGCTATTATAACAGATGGATGTTTATTAGACAATTGTGAAGGAAGGCTACATATCCTTAACCCTTGTCCACAGGCAGAACTAAAATACCTTAACCCTTTGGTACAGAGGGAACTCTGAGGGACATTTTTCGGACACTGCATTATTTTATAGTTTGAAGAATACAATTGAACATAGCTGAATAAAATACGTAGAAAGGATAATTCTCCAAATGATTTGAGGAAGTGCGCACATGTGACTATTCTGTGTTGAGCAGTTAACAAAGAAACAGGTCCTCCTATATGCTTCATTTAGAGTTATTTATGCAACTTTAGTTGTGATATAAACGTTGGCCTTACATTCTAAGGCTGCATGATGCGACTGTAATGATGGTTTGAAAAAAGTAGCATGAAAGGCATGATTATAATAATTATAATAATAATTATAATTCCCTTCTCCGAGCTGCATTGTTCGAAGCACCTCTCACTCACATGGCTCTCTCAGATATCTCAATTCTTATTAGCCAATGCCCGTCACGTGATTGGGTCCTTCTCACAGGCTACTAGTGATGACAAACATATCGGGGAGCGCGTCCTTATCGAATTCCTAGGCACATAGTAAAGATGTTGGAAGAACTGTCCACATTTACTTTTCGTCAGCCAACAAGATGAGTAGTAACGAACAGCAAAAGTACTAGCCTATGTCAATCTACTATCTCCCATTCTACAAAAGTTGACATTTTATATTGGTCAACTTGTTCGTCTGTGCGAGTAATAAATATTTCAAACATAGTCTGGGACAGCTGTGGGATCAATTAGCGGGAAAACACCATTCTCAAAAGTGACCGCAAATGAGATAATGGATGTAATGCTTTATTATAAAGGTGCATTTCTATGGTGAAATGTATCTTCCCCAAACATGAAACTCCCGCTCTGCCTATGCTTGCCAGTTAGGCTCTATACCGGTTGTAAAGTGGATTAATGTGCTTCATTTTAACTAGTTATTTGGCCACTTTAGTTGTGATACAAACCTTATCAAAACATATAGGCCTATGGCTAGGCTACATGAGGTGTGCAACTCTGATTTGAAAAAGTCGCAAAAAAAGGCATGAACTGTTTCTTAAGGTACAAACAAATTCACCATTGGAATCTCATTGGAAATGTAAGAAACAGGAATTTTCATTTACTAGAAAATCTACCTCAGATTTCTTGAAAAACATCTACATTAAACCTCTCAAACAACAACGTCTTGTCGCTGACTGTTGATGTTGTTTGAGAAGCACAAAGCACCCATCTCTTCTTGTCCACTCTCACTCTTCTTTGATTCCAGATTGCACTACAAGGTTGTTGTGGAAACCACTTCTTCCTGGGTCACAAAGGCAGGAGCCCCTCTCTTTAGTGGGGAGGCAGGGGGAGGTAGGAACCCCTCTCTTTAGGGGGAGGCAGGGAGGAGGCAGGGGGAGGTAGGGGAGAGGCAGGAGCCCTTCTCTTTAGAAGAAGAATTGCCAAAGCTCTGATTTCAGATGGGGCTCCTTTATTTGAATCCCAGGGAAAAGAGAGGGAAGAGGGGTGAGGGAGACTAGAGGGAGAATAGCATGGGGGATTCCCGGGAAATACAGTGTGTCCAAAGGTTGATCCTGTCCTGGCCAGACATGGGTTAAAATTATATTTGAAATCTTTCAAATACTATGAGTGTTTGCTCTAGCCTTCCCGGAGTGTCAGATGGGCAGGGTTTACAGTTTTCAGACTTTTCTATTGCTCGATTGTGCCAGGCAAGCTCAATCAAGCACAGATAAATTATTTGAAATAATTTCAAATAGTATTTGAACCCAAGTCTGGACCAGGAGTCTGCTGCTCCATGCTCCAGCTACCTCAATGATGACAGCATTCACCACACACTGGATAAACTCTCCTACACCATGGGTACAGGAATACACACTATGGAGAGTGTTGAGTAAATACTCCACTCTCTAGTTATACAGAGCGACTTACAGTAGTGAGTGCATACATTTTCGTACTGGTTTCCCGTGGGAATCAAACCCACAACCCTGGTGTTGCAAGCCAACTGAGCCACACGTTAGCCTCGGACACCCAGGCTTTGCTTAGTTCAGTCAATGTGACAAGGTTTGGAAGGATGGCCTCGCGAGACTGCTCTCTAGTCAGTTTTCCAGGATTGAATGAGATGAGAAATATTATGAAAAGGATATAAAAATAAGTCAAATAGGCTGATTTCCTATAAGTATGGATGAGAAACCAGTAGAAAAGGATTCCCCAAACATGCAGAACAATCTGCTAAAGTATTTTTATTTATTTATTTATTTCACCTTTATTTAACCAGGTAGAGTAGTTGAGAACAAGTTCTCATTTACAACTGCGACCTGGCCAAGATAAAGCAAAGCAGTGCGACACAAACAACAACACAGAGTTACACATGGAATAAACAAACATACAGTCAATAATACAATAGAAAAAAAGTATATATACAGTGTGTGCAAATGAAGTAAGATAAGAGAGGTAAGGCAATAAATAGGCCATAGTGGCGAAATAATTACAATTTAGCAATTAAACACTGGAGTGATAGATGTGCAGAAGATGAGTGTGCGAGTAGAGATACCGCGGTGCAGGAGCAAAAAAAAATACAAATAAAATAACAGTATGGGGATGAGGTAGTTGGATGTGCTATTTACAGATGGGCTATGTACATGTGCAACGATCTGTGAGCTGCTCTGACAGCTGGTGCTTAAAGCTAATGAGGGAAATATGAATCTCCAGCTTCAGTGGTTTTTGCAGTTCGTTCCAGTCATTGGCAGCAGAGAACTGGAATGAAAGGCAGCCAAAGGAGGAATTGGCTTTGGGGGTGACCAGTGAAATATACCTGCTGGAGCGCGTGCTATGGGTTGGTGCTGCTATGGTGACCAGTGAGCTTTACCTAGCAAAGACTTATAGATGAGCTGGAGCCAGTGGGTTTGGCGACGGATATGTAGCGCGGGACAGCCAACGAGAGCATACAGGTCGCAGTGGTGGGTAGTACATGGGGCTTTGGTGACAAAATGGATCGCACTGTGATAGACTGCATTCAATTTGCTGAGTAGAGTGTTGGAGGCTATTTTGTAAATGACATCGCCGAAGTCAAGGATCGGTAGGATAGTCAGTTTAACGAGATGCTTAATGTGAGTCTGGAAGGAGAGTTTACAGTCTAACCAGACACCTAGTTATTTGTAGTTGTCCACATATTCTAAGTCAGAACCGTCCAGAGTAGTGATGCTGGACGGGCGGGCAGGTGTGGGCAGCGATCGATTGAAGAGCATGCATTTAGTTTTACTTGCATTTAAGAGCAGTTGGAGGCCACGGAAGGAGAGTTGTATGGCATCGTCTGGAGGTTAGTTCACACAGTGTCCAAAGAAGGGCCAGACGTATACAGAATGGTGTCGTCTGCGTAGAGGTGGATCAGAGAATCACCAGCAGCAAGAGCGACATCATTGATGTATATTGAACCCTGTGGCACCCCCATAGACTGCCAGAGGTCCGGACAACAGGCACTACGATTTGACACACTGAACTCTGTCTGAGAAGTATTTGGTGAACCAGGCGAGGCAGTCATTTGAGAAACCAAGGCTGTTGAGTCTGCCGATAAGAATGTGGTGATTGACAGAGTCGGAAGCCTTGGCCAGGTCGATGAATACAGCTGCACAGTATTGTCTCTTGTTGATGGCGGTTATGATATTGTTTAGTACCTTGAGCGTGGCTGAGGTGCACCCATGACCAGCTCGGAAACCAGATTGCATAGCGGAGAAGGTAGGGTGAGATTCGAAATGATCTGTGATCTGTTTGTTAACTTGGCTTTCGAAAACCTTAGAAAGGCAGGGTAGGATAGATATAGGTCTGTAGCAGTTTGGGTCTAGAGTGTCTCCCCCTTTGAAGAGGGGGATGACCGAGGCAGCCTTACAGTCTTTGGGGATCTCAGACGATACGAAAGAGAGGTTGAACAGGCTAGTAATAGGGGTTGCAGCAATTTCAGCTGATCATTTTAGAAAGAGGGTCCAGATTGTCTAGCCCGGCTGATTTGTAGGGTTCCAGATATTGCAGCTCTTTCAGAACATCAGCTATCTGGATTTGGGTGAAGGAGAAATGGGGGAGGCTTGGGCAAGTTGTTGACCGGGGTGGGGGTTGCCAGGTGGAAATCATGGCCAGCCGTAGAAAAATGCTTATTGAAATTCTCAATTATCTCAGGCAGTGTGCAGTGGGCAGCTGGGAGGAGGTGCTCTTATTCTCCATGGACTTTACAGTGTCCCAGAACTTTTTGGAGTTTGTGCTACAGGATGCAAATTTCTGTTTGAAAAAGCTAGCCTTTGCTTTCCTAACTGCCTGTGTATATTGGTTCCTAACTTCCCTGAAAAGCTGCATATCGCGGGGGCTATTCGATGCTAATGCAGTACGACGGGGCATTCTTATATCCTATATGTTTAACCTTTAGGTACTCTGGTAATGTTCAATGTGACTGGAAATGTGTGGCATGTGCACATATAACATGAAACCTACAACCTGATTTTGGAGAAAATTACCTGGAAAGATTCCTACTACCAAAGATTCTTATTTCTATACAGCAAATGCTCTGGCAAACCGACAACCAGCAAAATAAGCACAAGAAACCTGAAATCATCATCCAACCTGGAACTGAGTGAGTAATGTTTAATCTGAAGCTACTTTTAAAGCCAAGAAGAAAAATTATTTACAATTATCTATTTTACTTTATAAGGACTGAATGCTAAGTTAAGGCTACCAAGCTTGCTAGGACAGAACAGATCAGATCAATTAGCACTGAGGTGTGAAGTGAGAGGTGTCAAAGCCCAACAATAGCAGCAGAGTTTCACAGCCTCCCCCACCCATATACAGAGGCCTTTGAAGCACCCTCCAACTGTCATTACAATACAGTACCCCCTGAATTAATCTCTATTTTGTACTGATATGCAGCCAGGACACTCAATAAGAAACAATATTGTTGCTTTGATCACATCAGAAGATATCCTCCTCACAATCTCCAAAATACAACAGCCACGGGACAACTTTGTTTGGACGTCGTAAAGAACCATTCGCGGATACTGAAGAAACTACCACCTTTTCCACGGGAAAAAAAAAGGTGAACAGAGACTTGCTAGCTACGATTTTCTACAAGGAATCTGCCTCCCGAAAAAAGCTTTTCCCAAGTGGGTGTGACACCTACTACAGTTGCCTGCTGCACTGCTGCTTGGATTCCACCTGGCGATCTGTTCACCGTCTGCCATGGCCTGCACGTTAACACTAGAAGTTTATTACCTAAAATTGATCAATAGAAAGTGTGGGTTCACAACTCCAATCCAGATGTGTTGGTCATTACTGAGACATGATTAAGAAAGAGTGTTTTGAACACGGAGGTTAACTTCTTAGGGAGCGGCAGCTGAGGTGTCGGTTTTGGAGAGTCTGGCGTGCCCAAAGTAAAAGGCCTGCCACTCAGGCCCAGAAACTAGGATATGACAGTTGAAGTTTCTAAGAGTGTTAAAATATTGTCTGTGAGTATAACAGAACTGATATAGCAGGCGAAAACCTGAGGAATTTCTGAGGAGTTTATAATCCGGTTGAAATATTATAGTAAATATACATAAAAGTGTTCCTAAGGATACATTATCAATGATGTTTGATTGTTCTTGGACAAGTGTATAGGTATAGGTTGAACGAAGTTCTCTTCACGGTTCAATGGGCGAGTGGACGCTGTATTTTATGAACATAACGTGACAACCAAACAGAGATTTATGGATATAATAAATGACTTTTTCTAACAAAAGAACCATTGGATGTCTTCGTTGGACACTTGCAAAGCCCTCAGCAGAAGTTCTTCGAAAGGTAAGTGATATTCTTTAGCTCTTATATGGGTTTTGTGTGACCCGCGCTGGATATGAATCTATGCTAATGTGGAAAATATGTGGGGTGCTATCCTCAAACAATCAAATGTTGTGCTTTCGCCGTAAAGCCTTTTTGAAATCTGACAACGCTGTTATATTGCCAAGAATCAGAGCTTTTGATGACTATGCAACACTTGTATATTGATGAATGTTTAATAATTCAAAAAGCGCCCCACCACTCCCTAAGTAGTTAACCTTTCTGGGTATAACCTTTTTCGGCAAGACAGATCTTCCAAAGGTGGTGGAGTAGCAATCTTTACAAAAGAACACCTTCAGTGCTCGGTTGTCTCCACTAAGTCTGTCCCCAAACAATTTGATTTGCTGGTTTTAAGCATTAAATAGCCCTTTGTTGACTGTTGCTGGGTGTTATCATCCACCATCAGCATTGGCCTGTACCCAAAATGTCCTAAGATCTCTTCTGGCCCCTTATACATTAAGTCTGAATTTGTCCTGCTAGGTGACCTAAACTGGGACTTGCTTAAACCACCAAGTCCTAAAGCAATGGGAATCCCTAAATCTTTCTCAGATTATTACCAATCCCACAAGGTATGACTCCAAACACCCAGAAAAAGCTACTCTCCTTGACGTTATCCTCACAAATAATCCTGATAGGTATCCGTCTGTTGTTTTCGGTAATGACCTTAGTTATCACTGTTTTACAGTCTGAGTTCATAATGGCTGCTCAGTGAAACGACCTGTCCTGATTTGTCATAGACGCTTGCTAAAAAACTTGAATGAGCAAGCCTTCCTTCATGACCTGGCCTCTGTAAATTGGTATAGAATCAGCTTGATCCCCTCTGTTGAAGACACTTGGACCTTCTTTTTTGATATTTTCAGAGGTATTGTTAAAGTAACTTTCTCTCTGTGGGTCTAACCCCAAGAAGTTCTGGAAAACGGTTAAAGATCTGGAAAATAAACCCTCCTCTTCACAGCTGCCCATGTCCCTTAATGTTGATGATGTGGTTGTTACTGACAGGGAGCACATGGCTGAGCTCTTTAATCACCAGGATTCCTATTTGACTCAGCTATGGCCCCTTGCCCGTCCAACATTTCCTCATCTCCCACTCCTTCTAATGCGACTAGCCCCGATGCTTCTCCCTCTTTTTCCACTGCCCCGCTACAAAGTTTCTCCCTGCAGGCGGTCACTGAGTCTGAGGTGCTGAAGGAGCTCCTTAAACTCCTCTCTGGGGAGGTTCCCATTGCTTGGAAGGCAGCCACGGTGCATCCTTTATTTAAAGGGGGAGATCAAGCTGATCCTAACTGTTATAGGACAATTTCTATTTTGCCCTGTTTATCAAAAGTGTTGGGAAAATGTGTCATTAATCAACTGACTGTCTTTCTTGATGTCTATAGTATTCTCTCTGGTATGCAATCTGGTTTCCGCTCGGGTTATGGATGTGTCACTGCAACCTTAAAGGTCTTAAATGATGTTACCATTGCCCTTGATTCTAAGCAATGTTGTGCTGCTATTTTTATTGACTTGGCCAAAGCTTTTGATACGGTAGACCATTCCATTCTTGTTGGCCAGCTAAGGAGTATTGGTGTCTTTGAGGGGTCTTTGGCCTGGTTTGATAACTACGTACCTCTCTCAAAGAGTGCAGTGTATTAAGTCAGAACATCTGCTGTCTCGGCCACTACCTGTCACCAAGGGAGTACCCCAAGGCTCGATCTTAGGCCCCACGCTATTCTCAATTTACATCAACAACATAGCTCAGGCAGTAGGAAGCTCTCTCATCCATTGATATGCAGATGATAAAGTCTAATAGTCAGTGGCCCCTCCCCAGATTTTTTGTTAAACGCTCTACAACAAAGCTTTCTTAGTGTCCAACAAGCTTTCTCTACCCTTAACCTTGTTCTGAACACCTCCAAAACAAAGGTAATGTGGTTTGGTAAGAAGAATGCCCTTCTCCCCACCGGTGTGATTACTACCTCTGAGGGTTTAGAGCTTGAGATAGTCACCTCATACAAGTACTTGGGAGTATGGCTAGACGGTACACTGTCCTTCTCTCAGCACATATTAAAGCTGCAGGCTAAAGTTAAATCTAGACTTAGTTTCCTCTATCGTAATCGCTCCTCTTTCACCCCAGCTGCCAAACTAACCCTGATTCAGATGTCCATCCTACCCATGCTAGATTACGGAGACATCATTTATAGATCGTCAGGTAAGGGTGCTCTCGAGTGGTTAGATGTTCTTTACCATTCAGCTATCAGATTTGCCACCAATGCTCCTTATAGGTCACATCACTGCACTCCATACTCCTCTGTAAACTGGTAAGCTCTGTATTCCCGTCGCAAGACCCACTGGTTGATGCTTATTTAAAAAACCCTCTTAGGCCTCACTCCCCACTATCTGAGATACCTACTGCAGCCCTCACCCTCCGCATACAACACCGGTTCTGCCAGTCACATTATGTTAAAGGTCCCCAAAGCACACAAAAGGTCCCCAAAGAAGGTCCCCAAAGCTCTCTTTCTTTAAAGGTCCCCAAAGCTCTCTTTTCAGTTCGCTGCAGCTAGCGACTGGAATGAGCTGCAAAAAACACTCAAACTGGACAGTTTTATCTCTGTCTCTTCATTCAAAGACTCAATCATGGACACTTACTGACAGTTGTGGCTGCTCCGTGTGATGTATTATTGTCTCTACATTCTTGCCCTTTGTGCTGTTGTCTGTGCCCAATAATGTTTGTACCATGTTTTGTGCTGCTACCATGTTGTGCTGCTGCCATGTTGTGTTGCTACCATGTTGTTGTCATGTTGTGTTGCTACCTTGCTGTGTTGCTGCCATGCTATGTTGTTGTCTTAGGTTTCTCTTTATGTAGTGTTGTGGTGTCTCTTGACGTGATGTGTGTTTTGTCCTATATTTTAATTGTATTTTTAATCCCAGCCCCCGTACCTGCAGGATGAATTTTGCCTTTTGGCAGGCCGTCATTGTAAATAAGAAGTTGTTCTTAACTGACTTGCCTAGTTAAATAAAGGTGAAATAAAAATAAATAAATATAAAAACCCTGCATGGCTTTTACCCATAATCCTATTAGTCCTGCCTTGGAATATTAGCTCCTACATCTGCAGCTTCCTAAAACAGTGGTTGTATGTCTCAAATGGAACCCTATTCCCTTTATAGTGAACGTCTTTTGACCAGGGCCCATAGGACTCTGGTCATAAGTAGTGCACTATATACGGAATAGGGTGCAATTTGGGACACACCCTAGCTCTCATAGCAGGTTATACAGAACACATTGTGGATAAGACAGCCACTCCACACTGCATACTGCAGATGATTGGGTCTTTCGAGAGACATCCAGACCAGACTGGTCCAGACCAGACCAGGGGCACAGTGTGTCCTGCCAAGCCCCAAGGTCAGGCCTGATCCCTGGCCAAACCCACCCCATCATTTTGGTCTGTTTTATCCTTTACAGCTGCAGGATTAAATCCTTCAGACTTGGGTGGACACGAGATATTCAACAAGATTCTCCTTCTTTCTCTCTCTCCTTCTTTCTTCTTGGGTTTCCTCTCACAAAGCTAATGTCTACTGAACAAAAATATATAAAGGGTTGGTCTCATGTTTCAAGAGCTGAAATAAAATATTCTAAAAATGTTTCATACGCACAAAAAGCGTATTTCTCTCAAATTGTGTGCACAAATTTGTTTACATCCTTGTAAGTGAGAATTTCTCCTTTGCCAAGATAATCCATCCACCCGACAGGTGTGGCATATCAAGAAGCTGATTAAACAGCATGATCATTACACAGGTGCACCTTGTGCTGGGCACAATAAAAGGTCACTCTAAAATGTGCAGTTTTGTCACACAGCACAACGCCACAGATGTCTCAAGTTTTGATGGAGTGTGCAATTGGCATGCTGACTGCAGGAATGTCCACCAGAGCTGTTGCCAGAGAATGTCATATTTATTTCTCTACCATAAGCCGCCTCCAACGTCGTTTTAGAACATTTGGCAGTACGTCCAACCGGCTTCACAACCCGCAGACCTTGTGTAACCACGCCGCGCCAACCCAGGATCTTTACATCCGGCCTCTTCACCTGTGGGATTGTTTGAGACCAGCACCCGGACAGCTGATGAAATTGAGGACTATTTATGTCTATGATAAAGCCCTTTTGTGGGGAAAAACGAATTCTGATGGTCTGGGACTGGCTCCCACACATGGCTGCGTCCAAACCTAGAGCCTAATTAACTGATTTCAATTTACTGATTTATATGAACTATTAACTCAGTATAATAATTGAAATTGTTGCATGTTGTGATTATATTTTTGTTCAGTATATAAGGGTTTGCTGAGTGACTCAGGATCATGATTATTTTTGTAAATAACTCATCCACAACAACAAAAACAACAGCAGTGTCTCTCTGGGCTCAAATAATAATTCAATTTCCTAGACCTGATTTGGGGAGCTAAACCAATACAAGTGTGCGTGTCTTAACCTGGGGCAGAGCTGTGTGTCAATGCTGAGGTGAAGTTAGGAATAAAAGCCCTTGAAGGCCATCCTCATCTATCAGAGTCATTCCCCTGAGTTGGTGCAGACAGTAGAGAAGAGAGGCCTGAATCTTAATGACGTTGGAAACAACAACAAAACTACATGGTTTAGTTCCTCTAGGTATGCATCCCAAATGGCAACCAATTGCATAATGGCTCCCTAATCGCCCTGGTGAAAAACAGTGACTATATAAGGAATAGGATGCCATTTTGGATGCATTCCTAGCTCCCACCTATAAAGGTGCAGGTTAAATATTGAGAGTCTCTCGAGCCGCTCACTACCAGTCAATTATGCATGAGCGCTCTTAGCAAATGACCGCTCCTACTGTCCACAGCCAGTAACATTCTCCTCAGAGACCCTATGGACACAATATGCTAAACAACACTCCAGCTAACACACACATGCAGGCCAGAAAATTGCTTACAATGTCTGTCCATTCATCATCTTAGAAATCAAACCACTACACTCCTAGAAAAAATGGTTCCAAAAAAGTTATTTGGTGGTCCCCATAGGATAACTATTTTTGGTTCCATAGGAGAACCTTTTTTGGTTCCAGGAGAACCTTTTTTGGTTCTGGGTAAAAACACTTTTGGGTTTCTACAATGAGTATACCTAACATTAGGAATACCTTCCTAATACTGAGTTGCACCCCCTTCCCCTTTTGCCCTCTTTACAGCCTCAATTCGTCAGGGCATGGACTCCACAAGGTGCCAATGCTCCAATGCTTCCCACAGGTGTGTCAAGTTGGCTGGATGTCTTTTGGGTGGTGGACCATTCTTGATAACACAAGGAAAACTGTTGAGTGTGAAAAACCCAGCAACGTTGCAGTTCTTAACACAAACCAGTGTGCCTGGCACCTACTACCATACCCTGTTCAAAGACACTTAAATATTTTGTCTTGCCCATTCACCCTCTGAATGGCACACATACACAATCCATGTCTCAATTGTCTCAAGGCTTAGAACTCCTTCTTTAATCTGTCTCCTCCCCTTCATCTACACTGATTGATGTGGTTTGAACAAGTTTATCAATAAGGGGTCAATAAGGGATCACCTGTTCAGTCTATGTCATGGAAAGTCTATGTCATTTCTGTACTCAGTGTACATGAAACCCAAAATGGTTCTACCTGAAACCAAATAGGGTTCTTTAAAGGGTTCTTTTAAGGGGACAGTTAAATAACACTTTTAGGTTCCACTTTTTTCTAAGTGTATCTTTACCCTAAGATCAAATCCATCATACTTTTTTATTAAAAACTACAGATCGTACCGATCTTCCTCTTTCATTAAGAACTACTGTAAATAATTTAAACAGACACCTGTTTTGTTGCTCAAAAGCAGAATATGTTACAACCCTTTGGGATGACTGGCTTGCAAAACAAACAGCATCTTTCAATGTCCAACACATTTGTCACAGTTCCCACTTGTAGAGAAGACAGGAGTGGAGTGTAATGTAGTTAGTAGTCTGTTGAAATAAAGGATGTTTACCATACCAGAGGGTACAAAGTAGCATATTGTCACCAACACAAGTGTGAAAGACGTCTCAACACATGAGAGAGAAAGAGAGAAAGAAAGAGAGAGAGATACACAGAGAGAGAGAGAGAGAGAGAGAGAGAGAGAGAGAGAGAGAGAGAGAGAGAGAGAGAGAGAGAGAGAGAGAATGAAAAAGAGAGAGAGGGAAAGAGAGGCAGAGAGAGAGGGGGAGAAAGTGAGGAGAGAGAAGTGGAGGCTGTGATGAGAACAGAAGAGAAGAACCAGAAGGTAGGGGGTGTGAAAACAGGGGGAGAGAAAACAAAGCAACAGAATGACAACGCAGGGAGGATGAAGAGAATAAGTGACAAAGAGAGAAGGACGTGCTTATTGTCTTGACCTCCTTAATGATGCCTGTTTGCTCTCTTGTCAGTGGGAATAATGGTGTGCAGTTTCCTGAGGAGAGGAGAGCTGTTGTGTGAGGGAGCAGAATATAAAAACTCCAGACTCTACAGGCTACTAAGTGTGCATCCCAAATGGCACCCTTTTTCCCATACGGCTCTGGTCAAAAGTAGTGCACTATATATTATAGGGAATAGAGTGCCATTTGGGACGCAGCCCTAGAGACTCTGGTCTCCATACTAATAGAGCAGGCTGTTTGTTGAGCTTGTCTCCTTTCACAGGGCTCAGAGCCGGCCCATAGGGCCCCACAACTTTCATTTAGTGCAGCATGTCTCTACAGCATTGCACAGTTGTTACAGTTGTCTGCCAGGCTGCTAATCCTCTAGAACAGGAAGTGGAGAACACTCTGGGGAGCTGCATCTGAATGCGTCCCAAATGGCACCTTATTCCCTATATAGTGCACTACTCACCATTTTGGGACGCCACCAGTAGTTCCTAAGGAGCTGATAAATGATCTGAGGTTCTTTGTTAATGACAGGGAGAGAGGGAACTTCTAGTAGAAGCGTGCAAACCTGTCTGTTTGAGATTAGCATGTTAGTGTTTCTGAAGTAAAGAATTAAAGGGGTAACCTGGGATTGATGAATACATGTTTGGGATTTATTTTAATCTTATGGTTGGGAGAGTGGTTACATTTCTCCAGCCCCACCCACCGAGGTTTAGCAAAATCCCAGATTGCCCCTTTAAGGCAGGTGTGTGCTGGAACTGTCTGATGGGTCAAGGCTCTTACTAACTGGAGTGTTTCCAGTCTTAGTGCAAAGGAATGAAAATACTAACTGCACTGTAAAAATTGTACCCTTTGAAAATACTGTATGTTACAGGGAGATTACAGTTAAAGAGACGTGCTCTGTTCTAACTTCTAACAGCCGCAGAGCTGTTCTCACTCTGAACCACGGCAGGGATGTGTCCTTAATGGCACCCTATTCCCTATAGTGCACTACTTTTGACCAGGGTCCATACGGTGCCATCTGGGACGCAGCCCCTGACAGATTCTTCCATTCAGCTACAGTTTGTCAACAAGGTCATCTATAGGCATCTCACTATGATCATTCAAAGTTACCAAATATATGTGTAAAGATCATCACGTAGGAACCAAATCCTCTCACTATAGTTGCACATTGTCCAATGAGCCCTTTGGACAGAGGGTGGAGGGAGAGGGAGGGAGGAGAAGAGGTACACTCCCTAGAGCCCTACCATGTTAGCTCTGGGAACACAATGATGGGAGCTCAGGCCTCTCTCTCTCTCTGTGTTATTATGGATATTATAGACTGGGTCTATGAGGTCAGCCAACTATGTACTAGCTCTATGTGCGCAGGCCTCTGTGTATACTAGGACTATGAGATCCACTGCTCCCTGCTCACCCCAAGACCTCCCACCCCTCTCCCTCAGCCTCCCTCTACCTTTCACAGTCTCTCTCTCCTAGCCAGCCCTCCTAACTAGTGGCCTAGGCCCTGCAGGAGTGCATCCCAAACGACACCCGATTCCCTATATAGTGCACTACTTTTGACTAGGGCCCATATCCCAAATGATACTCTATTCCCTACATAGTGCACTCCTATTGACCAAAGCCATGTGGGCCCTGGTCAAAAGTAGTGCACTCTATAGGGAATCAGGTGCCATTTGGGATACAGACTAGGGCTCTAGAGACAGCTAGATCTTTCTGTCTGCATGTGTCTATATGCTAGAGGATCAAAAGGTCTGTATGGAGATGTCTGTCTGCACTAGGCCACATTCTTGGGAGTGCTGGTGCCATAATGCAGAGAGGTGAGGGGGAGTTCAGGGGGAGCTGCTCTCACTCTTTCTCTCTTTCTTTCTCTCCTCTCTCTCTCTCTCTCTCTCTCTCTCTCTCTCTCTCACTCTCTCTCTCTCTCTCTCTCCTCTCTCTCTCTCTCTCTCTTTGAGCTCTCTCTCTCTCCCTCTCTCCCTCCCTCCACCATACTGACCTCACACCCCCAGACTGAGAGCGAGGAGTCAGGGTCAGCCATCCACTACTGATCCCCACCGCCACTCTAGCCAGCTATAGAAATACTTCTATACTGTACATAGTAACTACTAATTACAATGTTATGTTGATTCATGAATAACTATTTTCACTACGATTATACTTCCAGTATGTTTCAATAATGGCAATTCTTCAATGAGTGTAAAAATACATACAGTACTACATTTCAGGTATACAATAATGCAGTATTTTAATTACCTGCAGGAATAGACTAAAACAAGTCTATGTGATGGTAGTTAAATATTGCTGCCAGTTACATGTTAACTGAGGATCACTCGTGCATGTGGAATGCCCTTTACAGAATGGCCAATCCACTTTTAGATAGTTACTGCAGAGAAAACAGTCTTAGTAACTCAGCTGGCCCCAAACTGACCATTACACTGTCCAGGAATAGGGCCAGAACAGCGCTATATACCATGTCTATAGTCTGATTCCTAAACCATCCAATACAACATTCTGAATGATTAATAATCCACTGGATTAAAGCGCCTTCAAAAAACATCAGAGACACTGTATAACATAGAAAAAGCAAAGGATAAAACAATGAAAGCAGCATAGCTGAGCTAGGGGCTGACTTATGCTGAAGGGAATGCCAGACTGAAGAGGTGGGCTTGGAGTTGGGCTTGTGAATGACATTACTTTATAACCTGGAAGATGAGCCACTAATAAATAAAAACTAAATCCAAAGAGGTGTTACAGACCAATTATCTGCTGATATGGTCTGAGCTCTAACAGATTACAGAGGGGTTTAGGAGACAGAAGGACACAGCTGTGTTATTGCTTTGGCGTCAAGTCCTTTTTCCTCATTGTCTCTCTCTCTCTGTCTCTGTTTTCTTTTCTGTTCTGTTATTTCCCTCCACTCCTCTCCCTCTCCACAGCCTTAGGTGCTGCTGGGTAACTGCTGTGTAGAGAGATAAGCCCAGACACGGACTGACAGGTTCACTTCAGAGAGAGAGAGAGAGAGAGAGAGAGAGAGAGAGAGAGAGAGAGAGAGAGAGAGAGAGAGAGAGAGAGAAAGAGAGAGAGAGAGATTCCTCCTGAGACACATAGGGAGGGTTGAACCATAGCTCTGGGCCGGGATTAGCCATTTAACTTAAGTATAGCATATAGAATAGCCCTAAGGGGACAAATAATGTTGTTTGAATTACACGTCCGATGATTCTTCTGTAAGAGCACGGCTGTAGAAGTTCTCTGTTGGTGGAGATAAAATGGTATGTCCACACACTCAGCGTTCAGACGTGAGGCTGTGCTGCCTACAGCCCTATAAAAAGTGTCAGGGTTAGCTGGACTGATTTACACAGAGGTGTCTACATTTACAGGCAGATACGATTAGTTTTTACTCTCCCTCTATCCGGGTCACACAGATGCACACACATGCACGAGCGCATTCACAGACAGATATGCACGCGCACATACGCACACAGGCATGCATGCACACACTCCCTCTATCCTGTGTCACAGGGTGATGGCTCTGTCTGTCTGTCTGTCAGGGTCTGACTGGAAACTCCAGGACAACATCTCTGTTTGGCTGCTTGTAAAAACCTGAGGTCTCCGGTCATTAAGTGAGAGCAATAACTTCAAGAAAACTATCAGCCAGTCAGGAGGAAAATATGTTACATGTTCTCTCCTCATCACTTAAAACAGACACAGTATTCTAATCTACGCAGTAGGAAGGGAAACCTAGTCTGGTACACAAGATTTGCTCCCTACAAGCCAGAGAAAACCATTAAAACCATTGCATGTGTGCCCTTGTCAAAAGTGGTGCACTATATAGGGAATAGTGTGACCTGTTGGACTCAGCTATGGTCTTCATTTAAGGCCTGTGTTGGTGCATTTCATTCAGTCTCCATGAGGTCTGTAGGATCCCTTAGAACGTGCCTCTACAGGCCTGCTTAGAGAGTAGAGCTGCACTTCAGCACATTAATAGCATGGCTGCAGGCTACAGAAAATACACACACACCAGGAAAAACCTCCAGTCCAGTCTGCACCTTTTCATCTCCTACAGTCTGCTCCTCCCTTTCGATTCATTTCCCTACCAGATCAATCGTCACCTCCTGCCTACCAGTCTCCGGTTGGGGAGGAGAGGAGGAGAGGACAGGAAGAAGAGGAAGAGGAGGAGTGGAGGGAGTAAATCCCAGAAGATGATCGACACCGCCTCCTCCACACAAACCCTTAGGGGGCATGCTGTCTGTCTGACTTCCAGTGTGAGTTTCCTGTGCCTCCCTCCACACAGCTGGAATAGGCAGGGAGTTTAGGACTGCATCACAAATGGCACTCTATTCCCCATCTAGCGCACAAAATTTGACCAGAGCCCATAGAGAATAGGGTGCCATTTGGGATGGAAGCAGGGAGTTAAAGATGCCATCCTCGAGAGACTACAAAGATTCCCTTAATATCTTGTCATTCTCTTGGCCTTCAGCCCATCATATTAAAATCCCTAAATGATGTAGTCTAGTTAGGAACAGCTAAGTAGACAACATTACAGCACACAGATCAAGCACTGTGACTATTTAATATCAAAGACCTCACTGTTATCAAACTAAAGTGTAGCTGGTGGACTAACATCTCATGGCAGTGAGGCCCAGCGGGAGAAGAGAGGGCTGCTGACCGACCAACCCAGCTGTCAACAGTTTCTCAAAGAAGGCTGTCCAGCCCCACAGCAGCCCAGTGTGTGTTCGTGTGTGTGTGTGTGTGTGTGTGTGTGTGTGTGTGTATGTGTGTGTGTGTGTGTATGTGTGTGCAGTGTGTGCAGTGTGAGCAGTGTGTGTGTGAGCAGTGTGCTGCCAGAGAGCCACCAAGCAGCACCGCGGGGAGCCAGGGGCCTAAACACATTATCCTTGCTGATTTACGGAGCCAAAGCCGCTGTGAAGACAGAAATGTCAGAGAGCACCAACCACACAGGACCCGCTAGAAATTGATCATCGCCCGTTTCAGTCGCAAACCATAAAAGAGGGTGTATGTCTGGGTCCTTCACAGAGGCTCTGAGAAACAGCCTGAGAGGGAGAGAGGGTCTGCGTCCCGAATAGCAGCCTATTCCCTATTTATTGCACTACTTTTGACAAGTAGTGCACCAAATAGGGAATAGGATGCCATTCGGGATGCACTCCTTGACTTTCTATCAGTGTCTCTCTTTCTGCTGTTTTAATCCAAGGACAAAGGAATGCACAGCCTTCTCTGCTACAGAGCTTAGCTCTGCTGTCTGAACAGTCCTGAACAGCCGGTGTTCTGCTAGAGTGACATCCAAAGGCTGGATGACGACACACGTCATCCTCCCCAGAACAGAACAGGCCTGGACTGGACCTTCCATCCACTGGGGAATTTAGCCTCCCTACATGTGAACCCTAGCTGGCTCCAGTCCCTCTCTTCTCTCTCTGGTAGCTCTCTCTCTCTCTCTCTATGTGCTCACACACACACATTATGTACTGAGTCAAACATACACACACACTCCTGACGCGTGGACACACACTCCTGACACACACACACACGCACACACATTCATATAAATACACAATACTGACACACACATACAGTCGTGCCAAAGGTTTTGAGAATGACACAAATATTAATTTTCACAAATTTTGATGCTTCAGTGTCTTTAGATGTTTTTGTCAGATGTTACTATGGAATACTGAAGTATAATTACAAGCATTTCATAAGTGTCAAAGTTTTATTGACAATTACATGAAGTTGATGCAAAGAGTCAATATTTGCAGTGTTGACCCTTCTTTTTCAAAACCTCTGCAATCCGCCCTGGCATGCTGTCAATTAACTTCTGGGCCACATCCTGACTGATGGCAGCCCATTCTTGCATAATCAATGCTTGGAGTTTGTCAGAATTTGTGGGGTTTTGTTTGTCCACCCGCCTCTTGAGGATTGACCACAAGTTCTCAATGGGATTAAGGTCTGGGGAGTTTCCTGGCCATGGACCCAAAATATCAATATTTTGTTCCCCGAGCCACTTAGTTATCACCTTTGCCTTATGGCAAGGTGCTCCATCATGCTGGAAAAGGCATTGTTCGTCACCAAACTGTTCCTGGATGGTTGGGAGAAGTTGCTGTGTTGGTACCATTCTTTATTCATGGCTGTGTTCTTAGGCAAATTATGAGTGAGCCCACTCCCTTGGCTGAGAAGCAACCCCACACATGAATGGTCTCAGGAGGCTTTACTGTTGACATGACACAGGACTGATGGTAGCGCTCACCTTGTCTTCTACAGAGAAGCTTTTTTCCGGATTCCCCAAACAATCGGAAAGGGGATTCATCAGAGAAAATGACTTTACCCCAGTCCTCAGCAGTCCGATCCCTGTACCTTTTGCAGAATATCAGTCGGTCCCTGATGTTTTTCCTGGAGAGAAGTGGCTTCTTTGCTGCCCTTCTTGACACCAGGCCATCCTCCAAAATTCTTCGCCCCACTGTGCGTGCAGATGCACTCACACCTGCCTGCTGCCATTCCTGAGCAAGCTCTGTACTGGTGGTGCCCCGATCCCGCAGCTGAATCAACTTTAGGAGACGGTCCTGGCACTTGCTGGACTTTCTTGGGCGCCCTGAAGCCTTCTTCACAACAACTGAACCGCTCTCCTTGAAGTTCTTGATGATCCGATAAATGGTTGATTTAGGTGCAATCTTACTGGCAGCAATATCCTTGCCTGTGAAGCCCTTTTTGTGCAAAGCAATGATGACGGCACATGTTTCCTTGCAGGTAACCATGGTTGACAGAGAAAGAACAATGATTCCAAGCACCACCCTCCTTTTAAAGCTTCCAGGCTGTTATTCGAACTCAATCAGCATGACAAAGTGATCTCCAGCCTTGTCCTCGTCAACACTCACACCTGTGTTAACGAGAGAATCACTGACATGATGTCAGCTGGTCCTTTTGTGGCAGGGCTGAAATGCAGAGGAATTGTTTTTGTGGGATTCAGTTAATTTGCATGGCAAAGAGGGACTTTGAAATTAATTGCAATTCATCTGATCACTCTTCATGACATTCTGGAGTATATGCACATTGCCACCATACAAACTGAGGCAGCAGACTTTGTGAAAATGTATATTTGTGTCATTCTCAAAACCTTTGGCCACGACTGTACACACTGATGGGGTTGCCCTCCCTAATAAGGTTACAGTGTTAGTACAGCCAGAGGACCTTGGCAGGTCTCAGCACACACACACACACAGTACCTTGGCAGCTCCCAGGACCTGTCTCTCTGCTCTCCAGATAACTGGGTCAGATGAACACCATGGCTACATCCCAAATGGCACCCTATTTGTTATATTGTGCACTACTTTTCATCAAAGCCCATAGGGTTCTGGTCAAAGGTAGTGCACCATATAGGGAACAAGGTGCCATTTGGGATGCAGAAACATGCCACAAAGGTTATAACAGAACATGCCAGTCTCCCTCTCTCACTTTAATCCATATTCACACGCACATGTCTCACTCTGCCTCTGTCCCTCGAGGCTCCATGATTGGCACTCTGGCAAGGGGAAGAGGGCAGGAGAAGGGGGTGAGGGAAGAAATGGGAGGGAAGGTGGGGGGAGGAGGGGGGAGAGGAGGACATTAAAAGAAATACAGAGCAGGGAAATACATGTTTAATCTGATCTAACTCTCCCCAGCTTGGCATGGAGAGCCCTGTCAATGGGCAGAGGACAAGAGTAGAAAAGAGGAGAAAAGAGGAGTGTTGACTTGAGGAAGACTGAGAGAGAGAGAGAGAGAGAACAGACAGCCATGCCCTTTGTGCCAGATCAACTCTTTCTTATTGCCAGACACTACAGGTACAGCCAGCCCTGGAAGCCATCCAGAACGTTTCTCCCTGCTGCACCACTTACTATCATTCATCTGTCCTGGTCATTGACATGTGTTTATGTTGTAGTTGAAGAGAGGGTAGTGTTTAGGAAACAGTGGAAGCAGAGAAGACAGACGGGTTGAGTGTTTCACTGTACAGAAAGTAACAGTTAAATGTACAGAGCATTGAATGTTTAGGAAACAGCAGAAGCAGAGAGAACAGATATTTAACTCTCAGACAGCAACTCACCTCTAACTGAGGAGCTATGCTGATCTACACATTAAATCAATTAGAGGCCTTTAAACTCTGCTGGGCTGGAGGAGAGTAGACAAACATGCCAACACATTAAGAACCATGACATGTTTGACTGACTCTACCACAAACAGACTTTTATCCAACAGGATATTTATTTATCTGCGTCTTAATCTGTGTCTTTGATAGTGAGAGAAGAGGAGAGGAAGTGGGGGGACTGAGAATCATGCTCCTGCAGGGATATAAAGGCAGGGTAAACTGTGTGTAATGGAGCCACTGGTTCAGGAGCAGAGCAGCTGTTACTGTGAGCATCAGTCTGTAATCAACACACACTGTTCCACAACACAGGATCACTAACCAAACGGTTAAAGAGGGACAGACAGACAGACAGATAGACAGACAGATAGACAGCAGCACAGGTGGGGTGTGAGGGAATGCTGACATCTTCCACATCTTAAAACAATATCCTGGCTGGAACTTCGGAAAACATCTAGAACAATCCTTACTGTGTCATTTACTCCTTACTGTGAAGCCCAATAGTGATGCTTACAGAAGTTTTATTTCCTGAGGACACATACACGCTCCATTAATGTGTGTGTGTGTGTGTGTGTGTGTGTGTGTGTGTGTGTGTGTGTGTGTGTGTGTGTGTGTGTGTGTGTGTGTGTGTTTGTGTGTGTGTGTGTGTGTATGTTTTTGTGTGCGTGTGTGTGGTGGTTTAATTCATTATGGGATAAAAAACACCAGGGGAATGCTGCAGAGTCATCGTTCTCCTGGGCTGAGGCGAGGGGATTACACACACATACACAAAAACACACACAAACACACACACATTCCTATTATTCCCCCATCCCACACACACTTCCTGACCTCCTGCTGGCGTGTGAGTGCTTGTTCCCTGTAACCTGCAGAATGCCACGCAACCAGATACAGACAAAATACCCTGAGAGACAAAATACCCTTCAGAGTGAACAATGATTACTAGTGATCAGTACCAATGACAGCCTCCAAAATGGCACCAAAATGGCACCAAAATGGCACCCTGGTCAAAAGTAGTGCACTATGTAGGGAATAGGGTGTCATTTGGGACATAAACAAGGTATTGGCAGACCTTGCAACAGACATCAGCTCCTGAACGGTTCTGAGAACTGGGGAGGAACATCAAGGTGTTTACAGTGGTGATCTGAACTTATTCAGTTTCACTAGGCAGAACTAAGGAACACCTAAAACTGGCCTGCTGGGACTGTCATGCGATGGTAACTGGATAGGAGAGAGACAGATTCCTCTTTTTATCAGGTACTGTGTGTACAGATCAATGGTCTAGTTTGGAATGTACTTTCTGCTTAACCCAGCAGCCCTACTCTATTAGACAACTCAAAATCTTTAGTTAAAGATTCAACACACTCGCTGTAACATCAGTATTCTCATAGCTCACCTTGAAGACTTAGCTGTATTCTCATAGCTCAACGTTGAAGACTCTTAGCTGTATTCTCATAGCTCACCTTGAAGACTTAGCTGTATTCTCATAGCTCAATGTTGAAGACTCTTAGCTGTATTCTCATAGCTCAACCTTGAAAACTCTTAGCTGTATTTTCATAGCTCACCTTGAAGACTTAGCTGTATTCTCATAGCTCAACCTTGAAGACTCTTAGCTGTATTCTCATAGCTCAACCTTGAAAACTCTTAGCTGTATTTTCATAGCTCACCTTGAAGACTTAGCTGTATTCTCATAGCTCAACCTTGAAAACTCTTAGCTGTATTCTCATAGCTCAACCTTGAAGACTCTTGGCTGTATTCTCATAGCTCAACCTTGAAGACTCTTGGCTGTATTCTCGTAGCTCAACCTTGAAGACTCTTAGCTGTATTCTCATAGGTCAACCTTGAAGACTATTAGCTGTATTCTCATAGCTCAAACTTGAAGACTCTTGGCTGTATTCTCGTAGCTCAACCTTGAAGACTCTTAGCTGTATTCTCATAGCTCAACCTTGAAGACTCTTAGCTGTATTCTCATAGCTCAACCTTGAAGACTCTTAGCTGTATTCTCATAGCTCAACCTTGAAGACTCTTAGCTGTATTCTCATAGGTCAACCTTGAAGACTATTAGCTGTATTCTCATAGCTCAAACTTGAAGACTCTTAGCTGTATTCTCGTAGCTCAAACTTGAAGACTCTTAGCTGTATTCTCATAGCTCAACCTTGAAGACTCTTAGCTGTATTCTCATAGCCCAACCTTGAAGACTCTTAGCTGTATTCTCATAGCTCAACCTTGAAGACTCTTAGCTGTATTCTCATAGCTCAACCTTGAAGACTCTTAGCTGTATTCTCATAGCTCAACCTTGAAGACTCTTGGCTGTATTCTCATAGCTCAACCTTGAAGACTCTTAGCTGTATTCTCATAGCTCAACCTTGAAGACTCTTGGCTGTATTCTCATAGCTCAACCTTGAAGACTCTTAGCTGCAACTGGGAGATGATGTGCACACAGTTGACTGTGACTTTTAAGGCAGGTACTGGTTATGAAGTCAGTGAAAAGTCTCAAAGACCTGTCAGCTGAGCCCTGGAGCAGCAGGCTAAGAAGGAGGGAGAAGGAGAGAGTGTATGCTCTGAAGAGAGGGAGAGAAAGTACGCTCTGAAGAGAGGGGAAAAGAGAGAGAAAGAAAGAATAAAGAAAGAAAGAAAAACAAAAGTCAGGGCAGGGTGTGTGTCTGGGGCAGACAGGGACAAACAGGGAGCCAGTTCAGTTCAGCTCAGTTCCACAAACACTCTCCTGTCTGGGAATGAGAGATGCTGCCAAGGCCTGTGTGTCTGTGTGCTCAGGTAAGCCCACCTGAATGCCCTGACAGACGAAGAGGTGAAGGAACTCCAAAACACAACAATTAACCGGCTTAAACATGACAGATGCTCATCCCCCTCTCTACCCCCGTCATGTCTTGTCTAAAAACAGTTCTGACACTTAAAGCAATTTCCTAATTTAATCAGTTTTATATTGATGGGCATCATCTGTGTGTGTGTGTGTGTGTGTGTGTGTGTGTGTGTGTGTGTGTGTGTGTGTGTGTGTGTGTGTGTGTGTGTGTGTGTGTGTGTGTGTGTGTGTGTGTGTGTGTGTGTGTGTGTGTGCATGCGTGTCCTTGAGAGGAGAGGAAAACAACAGAGAAGTGTCTCCAAACAGAAAAAAACATGAAGCCACAAACAAATGTGTGTAACTTTAACCCTCAGTGATTTTTCATTCAAAACCTTGACAAGCCTGACGCCTTTGTGACTGTGACCTCTGTAATCTCTTTTAGCTCAGGATTCATCCACTGCAAAAACAAGACTAAAGACGCGTTGTGCTTCCTTTATTTCATAATACTAAAGGAAATGTTTTTCGATGGAAAGTTCAGACAATTAATGGTTAAGCCCCTATTATTTTCCTTACGTTCCAATTATAAGTCAAGCACAGCAATGAGGTGAAGGATGTGTTTGTAAACCTCTGAGGTTTGTTCTTGTCAATGGGGTTAAGAACACCAATAGATTATCCACACAGTCTCTCTGACACACACACACACAGATACATACAAACGCACACAGACACACACATGCAGAAGTTTATCAATGTAATAGAGGTAAAAGAGTATAGTAATAGTGACAATATTTTATTATCTTCATCAAGACCAAGGTTTATACAACCTTATAACGCATTTCAGCTGGGTGATATTGACATTCACCTTTTGGGCATTTAGCAGTGACTTACAGTCAGTGCATTCAACTAAGTTAGATAAAACAACCACACATATATAGGTTATCTAAAGCCCTAATCCCCCAAAATCTCCCCTGCAAGTTGGGCAGTGTTCACCCCCCCCCTGACATCAATCACTCAGCAGGGACGGCATCTGGCAGCGACCCAATTCTAACCAGGACAAAGGTTATGAGAAGCTTTACAAGTACAACCTTAACTGGATAAACACAGACACACACATATACTGTACACACAAATAGGCTAGTACATGCACATACATACATGCACGCACACACACACACTCTCCCCACTGGATAGAATTAACTTTTTAGTGCCAGGATACCTGGGCATGCATCTGACAGGAACTTCCAGTACATTCTATATCACACAACTCATCAATAGTCAGCTCATCTCTGCCAGGTAAAATATGTAGTCAACTCCCAGTGTAAAGTGGCATAATTTATCAATTGAATGCATTAATTTATGGAACTGAAGACTTCAACTTTGCCACGATGAATAGCCCTGTGGCTTCATGCAAACAAGAACTAACATCAGTCTTGTAATACAGCATTACGGAAAGCTCAGAATTTAACAAACATTCTACCACAGAGGGGAGAAAGGAATTGACGTGAAGCAAATGAGAGCACTAATGCCTTGTAATGAGTGCTGGTTGTGAGTGGGCTGCGGCTGCTGCATGCTTTCTGTAGAGGTTTACGTTGGCTGTGAAAGCAGTAACACACAAACACACACACAAACAAACACAAACACACACACAGGGGAGGCAGCTTCCAGCACTGCTCAGATCATTACCAAACCCACTCATGAAAGATAAGCAGCAAGTGAACAATTATTGACTGCATTTGACATTCACCTACTCCTTGTTGAGTGCCTGTCTGACTGCCAAATGACTGATGAAACAAGCTCAACTTAGGAATGAGTCTGAAAGACAGAGAGCCGACAGAGAAACTCTTGCAGTGTTTAGAGGGGAATAGAGAAAATCCTTCATGGTTTATAAGACGAGATAGAGAACGGGAGATAGAGAGAGAGACAGAGAGGGGGATAGGGAGGGAGGGAGGGAGGGAGGGGTTGGAGGGAGGGAGGGAGGGAGAGAAGGCCCAGATCCACGCCTTTTGCGCAAAGAAAAGATGCAGGAAAAGGGGCAGCAGATCGCGCAGCCTTCTGAGAATCCGTAGGCGAGCGAAGAAGCTCCCACTGCCATCTGTTCCTCTTGCTAATGTGCAATCATTGGAAAATAAAATTGATGACCTACGATTAAGATTATCCTACAAACGGGACATTAACAACTGTAACATCTTATTTTTCACCGAGACGTGTCTGAACAACGATACGGACAATATAGAGCTAGCGGGATTTTTCATGCACCGGCAGAACAGAAACGTTACCTCTGGTAAGACGAGGGGTGGGGGTATGTGACTATTTGTCAATAACAGCTGGTGCGCAATGTCTAATATTAAAGAAGTCTTGAGGTATTGCTCGCCTGAGATAGAGTACCTTATGATAAGCTGTAGACCCCACTATCTACAAAGAGAGTTCTCATCTACATTATTCGTAGCCGTTTATTTACCACCACAGAACGAATCTGGCACAAAGACCGCTCTCAACCAACTCTATAAGGCCATAAGCAAAGAAGAAAATGCTCACCCAGAAGTGGCGCTCCTAGTGGCCGGGGACTTTAATGCAGGCAAACTTAAATCAGTTTTACCAAGTTTTTACCAGCATGTCACATGTGCAACCAGAGAAAAGACCACCTTTACTCCACACACAGAGATGCATGCAAAGCTCTTCCCCGCCCTCCATTTGGCAAATCTGACCATAATTCTATCCTGCAAAAACTAAAGGAGGAAGTCCCAGTGACTCGCTCAATACGGAAGTGGTCAGATGACGCGGAGGATACATTATAGGACTGTTTTGCTAGCACAGACTGGAATAAGTTACGGGATTCATCCAATGGCATTGAGGAGTACACCACCTCAGTCATCAGCTTCATCAATAAGTGCATCAACGATGTCGTCCCCACAGTGACTGTACGTACATATCCCAACCAGAAGCCATTGATTACAGGCAACATCCGCATCGAGCTAAAGGCGAGAGCTGCTGCTTTCAAGGAGCGTTTATTAGAAATCACGCTATGCCCTCAGATGAACCATCAAACAAGCAAAGCGTCAATACGGGATTAAAATTGAATCCTACTACACCTGCTCTGATGCTCATCGGATGTGGCAGAGCTTGAAAACTATTATGGACTACAAAGGGAAGCCCAGACGCGAGCTGCCCAGTGATGCGAGCCTACCAGATGAGCTACACGCCTTGTATGCTCGATTCGAGGCAAGCAACACTGAAGCATGCATGAGAGCACCAGCTGTTCTGGATGACTGTGTGATAATGCTCTCGGTAGCCGACGTGAAAAAACCTTTAAACAGGTCAACATTCACAAAGCCGCTGGGCCAGACGGATTACCAGGACATGTACTCAAAGCATGTGCGGACCAACTGTCAAGTGTCTTCACTGACATTTTCAACCTCTCCCTGACCCAGTCTGTAATACCTGTTTCAAGCAGACCAACATAGTCCCTGTGCCCAAGGAAGCGAAGGTCACATCAACCGCATCCTCCAGGACACCCTAGACCCACTCCAATTCGCATACCGCCCCAACAGATCCACAGATGACGCAATCTCAAATCGCAGTCCACACTGCCTTTTCTCACCTGGACAAAAGGAACACCTATGTGAGAATGCTGTTCATTAACTACAGCTCAGCGTTCAACACCATAGTGCCCACGAAGCTTATCACTAAGCTAAGGACTCTGGGCCTAAACACATCTGGGCCTAAACACTGGATCCTGGACTTCCTGACGGGCCGCCCCAGGTCATAAGAGTAGGCAACAACACGTCTGCCACGCCGATCCTTAACTGGTGCCCCTCAGGGGTGTGTACTTAGTCCCCTCCTGTATTCCCTGTTCACCCACGATTGCATGGCCAAACACGACTCCAACACCATCATTAAGTTTGCTGACAATACAACTGTGGTAGGCCTGATCACCGACAACAATGAAACGGCCTATAGGGAGGAGGTCAGAGAACTGGCAGTGTGGTGCCAGGACAACAACCTCTCCCTTAATGTGAGCAAGACAAAAGGAGTTGATTGTGGACTACAGAAAAAGGCGGGCCGAACAGGCCCCCATTAACCAGTCAGGGATAGCTGGGTCGCTAGCGGGCTCGTCCCGACACTACCAGCGAAAATCTAAAGCGCCAAATTCAAAATCCCAAAATGGAATTATTAAACATCCACCAATATGCAAGTGTTCCATACTCATCAAAAGCTATGTTTCTTGGCAATATCACAGCGTTGTCAGATTTCAAAAAGGCTTTACGGCGAAAGCAGCACATTTCATTGTTTGAGGCTAGCACCTCACATATTTTTCCAATAGCCATGTATCGATTAGCCATCATCACACACACATAACACATTTCACAGCGAAAAAACAAATCAATTACCTGTTGAAGAACTTCTGCTGAGGTCATCCTAAGTGTCCAACGAAGACAATCCATGGTTCTTTTGTTAGAAAAAGTAACGTCCTTTATCCATAAATCCTCCATTTGGTTCGCGCGTTATAATCAGAAACGACAGCTTCCACTACTCCATTGAAACGCGGCGCGAACTCGTTCAAATTATACCTATAAACTTGTCCAAGAACAATCAAACATAGTTTTAAATGTATCCTTAGGAACACTTTTACGTATATTTACCATTATAAATCAGCCGGAATATAAACTGATCAATAACGACGATAAAACAGACACTCCGTGACTTCTCGTGCGAGCGCCACGGGAACTTTTTTCAGAAAGAGGGGTCTTCATTGTTTGCTGTTTTTCTCTGCTCTAAATTCATCCAAAATGGAGGGAAACACCGTCTCGAGGCTGTTGACATCATAAGGAAGCGACGTGTACTGCATTCATATGCCTATGTTAACAGTTTTGGAAAATTCAGAGTGTTTCCTATCCAATGGTACTAAATATATGCATATCCTATTTTCTGGGCCTAAATGGGAGGCATTTTACTTTGGGCACGCCAGGCTCTCCAAAACGGTCACCTCATGCACTGCTCCCAGAGAAGTTAACATCGACGGGGCTGTAGTGGAGCGGGTCGAGAGCTTCAAGTTCCTTGTTGTCCACATCACCAACGAACTATCATAGTCCAAACATACCAAGACAGTCGTGAAAAGGGAGCAACAAAACCTTTTCCCCCCATTTGGCATGGGTCCCCAGATCCTCAAAAGGGTCTACAGCTGCACCATCGAGAGCATCCTGACCGGTTGCATCACCGCCTGGTATGGCACCTGCTCGGCATCTGACCGATGCCAGCGCTACAGAGGGTAGTGCGACCAACCCAGTACATCACTGGCCCAGTACATCCTCAACAGCTTCTACTCCCAAGCCATAAGACTGCTGAACAATTCATAAAATCGCCACCGGACTATTTACATTGACCCCCCCCTTTTGAACACTGCTGCTACTCACTGTTTATTATCTATGCATAGTCACTTCACCCCCACCTACATGTACAAATTACCTTAACTAACCTGTACCCCCGCACACTGACTCAGTACCGGTGCCCCCTGTATATAGCCTCGTTATTGTTATTCTTATTGTGTTACTTTTTATTATTACTTTTTTATTTTAGTCTACTTGGTAAATATTTTCTTAACTGCTCTTGAACTGCACTGTTGGTTTAGGGCTTGTAAGTAAGCATTTCACGGTCAAGTATACACTTGTTGTATTCGGAGCATGTGACAAATAAAGTTTGATTTGACTTGATACAGAAGAGAAAGAGAGAGGCAGATCCATGACATTAAGCCAACTGAGAAGATAATACAGGTATTGACTGAACTTGACTCCACAGCGACGGGAAGGACTCTGAATCGGCTTGACCATCACCAGCATTCAATAACCCATTCAATATTCTCTATGATAAAACCTAAAAAGTATTGCACCTTACCATTTTGGGGTGCCATTTTGGGATGCCTAGCAGGTTTTATCATAGAGAAGTCTGAATGGATGACACCAGTTAACACTCCCATTAGCTCCTCATTCAGCCACACACAGTAGCAGATTGCTGTAATGAATGTGTATTACTTCACTGAACCCCCTGCTGTAATAACCTGTGTATTACCTCACTGAACCCCCTGCTGTAATAACCTGTGTATTACCTCACTGAACCCCCGCTGTAATAACCTGTGTATTACTTCACTGAACCCCCTGCTGTAATAACCTGTGTATTACCTCACTGAACCCCCTGCTGTAATAACCTGTGTATTACCTCACTGAACCCCCTGCTGTAATAACCTGTGTATTACCTCACTGAACCCCCTGCTGTAATAACCTGTGTATTACCTCATTGAACCCCCTGCTGTAATAACCTGTGTATTACCTCACTGAACCCCCTGATGTAATAACCTGTGTATTACCTCACTGAACCTCACTGAACCCCCCTGATTACTCCCAGGTCAAGGGTAATGGTGGGTGAGGTTGGGGGGGTTGGGGGTGTACAGGAGGTGCTAAGAGGCCCAGAGAAGAGCCTGTGGGAAAAGAGGCCCTTGTCCGAGGACCTCTTTGTATTCCATCAGACCGTCACGGCCGTGGAAGAGCAGAAGAAAGAACACACTGTCAGCCACTCTACTTAAACTAATCACGAAGCACCAGCCGCATCCACCACCATTTACACCGCCTCACGCGGCAACTACATCCTGAATGGCACCCTATTCTCTATATAGTGCACTACTTTTCACCAGGGCCCATAGGGCTTTGGTCAAAAGTACTGCACTATGTAGGGAATAAGGTGCTATTTGGGACGCAAACACTACCTCTCATCCAGACACTGCTTCTCATCGCAGACAGAGCTCAAAGTGAGAGTATTTTTCTGCTAATTCAAGTGGCCCAATGAATGTTACTTTTATTACATTGATGAGAGGTGTTCAACAGGAGTCCTGTGAACTGGACTTGTGCTACATAATGATCCAACATACTGTACATATACAATTCCAGCCTGCTTCCACATCCCCCCTAGAGAAACCTTACAGTACTGTAGGCCTACATGCTAAACGTGATAAAATCATGCCCCAACAAGCTGCTGGAACAACTGAAGATTCTTTCCTGCCTCAAAGAACAGTTCCTGCCTAAAAGAAAAGTTTGTCGACATGTTTTAAAAAGATTTCCATCCGAGTCCTCTATCTGGCCTCACTCAAGCGGGGGGGACTTCAACGTTGTTTTATATACTGATGTTGTTGTTTAAAGGGATTACTTGCTGCTCGGTACTATACCACTATGTTATATCTAGAGCCCCATTCATGCCAATGCACTCATCTACTGCAGCTTAGATTTTCTCCTTCACTGAAAAGATTAGGCTACAGCTGGAAAAGCCATCTACAATGTTGGCTCACAAAAAGCCTCTCAACTATTAAAATAGTTAGATGTGGTATTGTTTGATGTAAACAAGCACCATCAGTAAAACATTTATAGAATGACTTACCATTGTCCTCAATGGAGAAATAGAAGATGTCACTCGTAGCATTGTGACCATCTCTTAGCACGTAGCAAATCTTCATGTCATCAATTTCAGCTGAAAAAGAAAATCATATTGATGTAATTTACTCTTCTACTCGTCTAGAAACATATTGCGCTTGAATTTATAGTTCATGCCTTGCATGTTGCCTAATAGACTAAGAAAGACTGAGAAAATGAATAATGCTGATATGGTAGGCAGGGTACATAATACAATTCAATATTACAACATTTGATATGCATATCTGTGATGAACAGTTGTTAGACAGTTCTCTATTATAGCTTTTCTGATGTGGCTTAAGACTACTTCCACATATCATATCACTGAACTACTACAACCTACTTGCCTGGTGTGGCAACTGCTCGGCCTCTGACCGCAAGGCACTGCAGAGGGTAGTGCGTACGGCCCAGTACATCACTGGGGCCAAGGTTCCTGCCATTCAGGACCTCTAAACCAGGCAGAGGAAGGCCCTAAAAATTGTCAAAGACTCCAGCCACCCTAGTCATAGACTGTTCTCTCCGCTACCGCACGACAAGCGGTACCGGAGTGCCAAGTCTAGGTCCAAAAGGCTTCTTAACAGCTTCTACCCCCAAGCCATAAGACTCCTGAAGAGCTAATCAAAGGGCTACCCAGACCCCTCTTTTTATCCTGCTGCTACTCTCTGTTTATTATCTATGCATAGTCACTTTAATAACTCTACCTACATGTACATATTACCTCAATTATCTCGACTAACCTGTGCCCCCGCACATTGACTCTGTACTGGTACCCCCTGTATATAGCCTCTGTATTGTTATTTTACTGCTGCTGTTGAAAAAATTTTAATAAAAAAAAATAATTTATATTTTTTACTTAACACTTATTTTTCTTTAAACTTCTTAAAGCCTTGTTGGTTAATGACTTGTAGAGTAAGCATTTCACCGTAAGGTCTACAGCTGCACATGTGACAAATACAATTTTATTTGATTCATACACTGTTGGACAACTTATATGGATGAAGCCTCACCAGTAAAAAAGAAGAAGAATACAGGAGAGGAGAGCTGAATTAACTCAGGCTGTTTAGTGTCTGTCTATCTATTAGTCTGCTGAAAGACAGGGACAATAAAGAAGAAGCAGACTGCAGAAGCTATACCACATCACGTCTGTCTGCCGCATCCGCTAACAACGCTATGCTGGAGTGGGTTCTTAAGACTGATACTATCTAAGAGGAGGGTTGGTTCTGGAGTGGCTTCTTTATAGGTTGGGAAGCTGCTATCGTCGAGGAGGGTGTGAGGTGTATTACTGCTATCTTCTATATTTGATGTCAAAACATTTCCCTTCAAAGCGGCCGGCTCATAAAAATGTAAAGCCAGTTTTGGGACAGTGCCGCCGGCTACGCCGGATAAGCTAGAGTTATTTACTGTCTGTTTACCAGCGATGGATCTGCCTGAAATATTTAACAGGTCTGCAGAAGGAGAAAGCAGCGGGAGGAGAATGGGGATGAATGGGGGTCAGTAAATAAAGGAGAGAATGGGTCTACGTCCGACCCAAATGGCACCCTATTTACTATACTGTATAGTGCACTACTTTTTACCAGAGCACTATATATGGAATAAGGTGCCATTTGGGATGCAGCCATATAGAGATCGATGGGGGTCTAATTCATACATTCCTTACTGACTGTGTTACTATTTACTTACCCTACCTTTTCATTTGTACTGTAGACTGGGCTGTATGTACAGTGAGGGAAAAAAGTATTTGATCCCCTGCTGATTTTGTACGTTTGCCCACTGACAAAGAAATGATCAGTCTATAATTTTAATGATAGGTTTATTTGAACAGTGAGAGACAGAATAACAACAAAAAAATCCTGAAAAATGCATGTGAAAAATGTTATAAATTTATTTGCATTTTAATGAGGGAAATAAGTATTTGACCCCCTCTCAATCAGAAAGATTTCTGTCTCCCAGGTGTCTTTCATACAGGTAACGAGCTGAGATTAGGAGCACACTCTTAAAGGGAGTGCTCCTAATCTCAGCTTGTTACCTGTATAAAAGACACCTGTCCACAGAAGCAATCAATCAATCAGATTCCAAACTCTCCACCATGGCCAAGACCAAAGAGCTCTCCAAGGATGTCAGGCACAAGATTGTAGACCTACACAAGGCTGGAATGGGCTACAAGACCATCGCCAAGCAGCTTGGTGAGAAGGTGACAACAGTTGGTGCGATTATTCGCAAATGGAAGAAACACAAAAGAACTGTCAATCTCCCTCGGCCTGGGGCTCTGTGCAAGATCTCACCTCGTGGAGTTGCAATGATCATGAGAACAGTGAGGAATCAGCCCAGAACAACACGGGAGGATCTTGTCAATGATCTCAAGGCAGCTGGGACCACAGTCACCAAGAAAACAATTGGTAACAAACTACGCCGTGAAGGACTGAAATCCTGCAGCACCCGCAAGGTCCCCCTGCTCAAGAAAGCACATATACATGCCCGTCTGAAGTTTGCCAATGAACATCTGAATGATTCAGAGGACAACTGGGTGAAAATGTTGTGGTCAGATGAGACCAAAATGGAGCTCTTTGGCATCAACTCAACTCGCCGTGTTTGGAGGAAGAGGAATGCTGCCTATGACCCCAATAACACCATCCCCACCGTCAAACATGGAGGTGGAAACATTATGCTTTGGGGGTGTTTTTCTGCTAAGGGGACAGGACAACTTCACCGCATCAAAGGGACGATGGACGGGGCCATGTACAGTCAAAACTTGGGTGAGAACCTCCTTCCCTCAGCCAGGGCTATGAAAATGGGTCGTGGATGGGTATTCCAGCATGACAATGACCCAAAACACACGGCCAAGGCAACAAAGGAGTGGCTCAAGAAGAAGCACATTAAGGTCCTGGAGTGGCCTAGCCAGTCTCTAGACCTTAACCCCATAAAAATCTGTGGAGGGAGCTGAAGGTTTAAGTTGCCAAACGTCAGCCTCGAAACCTTAATGACTTGTAGAAGACCTGCAAAGAGGAGTGGGACAAAATCCCTCCTGAGATGTGTGCAAACCTGGTGGCCAACTACAAGAAACGTCTGACCTCTGTGATTGCCAACAAGGGTTTTGACACCAAGTACTAAGTCAAGTTTTGCAGAGGGGTCAAATACTTATTTCACTCATTAAAATGCAAATCAATTTATAAAATTTTTCACATGCGTTTTTCTGGATTTTGTTTTTGTTATTCTGTCTCTCACTGTTCAAATAAATCTACAATTAAAACTATAGACTGATCATTTCTTTGTCAGTGGGCAAACGTACATAATCATATATCGTTGTTCTATACTGTAGCTATTTCTGCGGCTTAAACAAACGTTGGCCTGCTGTCACTGTGAGTGAAGTTAACACATCTCTCTCACTCTCTATTCTTCATGTCTGTGGCCCCCTACCTTCATGTAAGGTCAAATCTGCTGGTATTTACTCAAGAGCTATAATACTCTGTAGAAGTTTACTAGATGAGGTTTGGGGTAGGAGAAACCACTGCCCTGTGAAAACCTATCTTTCTGTTTGAAGAAATTGTTGAACTCCTTTCACGGATACCAATATACAGGTAAGTAAGCTCTTAATCCATTATAAGGGCAACAGCGCTACAGCTCTAAGTGAGAATTGCTCAACAGCTTATGAATTTAAAAAACACATTGGACAATAAAGTTATATTGCATTGTAAAAGACTAAAGTATAGTAGAGTATAACTTCTTATTTAAAGTAATGGTCGTCTTACCTTGAGTGAATGTGGTGACGGTAGCATTGCCTGTACCCAGGTTGATGAGGTATCCATGCTCTGGTCCCACGGTGATCTTAAAGGTGACAGATAGCTGAAGACTATCCCTGTCCTCTGCCTTAAGAGTCTTAGAGGTGATGAGGAACCCCAGGTGACCCGTCTCTAACACCCTCAGGGTGGGCCCCCCTTTATTCACCACGATCTGGGGCACCCCGTTATCCACCGACAGGACTGTGATCCTCATCATCTGGGGGTGCCGCGTCTCGAACACAGTGTCTGGGAACACGTAGAAGTCGGTGTGCGTCCCATCAGTCACGGTAAAGGAGAAGGAATCCTTGGAGGACTCAGTACCGTCGTGTTTGTAGCTGATGAGGTTCTCGTTCAGGTCCTGTTTGGTGAAGGAGGTGACGGGATGGGTGTTGTTGAAGAGGAGGCGACCGTGGACAGGGACCTGGGTGACCGTGAACTTCAGGAGGGGGTCAGCCGTGTCGCGGTCCTCTGCGGTCAGCTCGAAGGGCGTGATGAGTTTGTTCTCTCCCTCGTTAACCACCAGGCTGTGAACCGTTAGAACCGGTTTCTTGTTGTCCACGTCGGTGATAGAGACACGGAACGTGCGGAACACAGGGTTGTAACCGTCGGTGACCTCGAACTCAAAGCTGTCCATCTTCACCTCATCATCGGTCGTGTGGATGTAGTACACCTTTATTATTATAAAAAAATTACACACATGAAAAGACAAAACAATGAGCCATTTAAAATGTGTACAGAAAAACAAAGGATAAAATCAAGAGAATTAAAAAGAATTGTTGAGCATAACATAAGATCGAAGTACCTTGCTCCCAGCTAGCTGGAGCTGGGTAAAGGAGGAGATGGGCATTCCAGGGCCGTCGGTACACTCCAGATGGCCTCTCTGTGGGGCTCTGGTGATGGTGAAAACCAGGTGTTCGTCGGGACTGTTGAGGTCGCTGGTGCTGAGCAGGTCTGTGGTCAACGTCACTCTTCCACCTTCTTTCAGAGAGACTCCCTTACTGACTACGTCAGGGAACACCATGTCGATGCCGCCCACCGTCACGTAGAAGTACCTGTCAAAAGAAAAAATATATAACAAATAAACAAAACAAACAATTGCAAGACAATCCATTAGGAGACACCCTGACAAACTGAAATGTCATACCTAGCAAGAATCATCATTGTACTATCAGCATAGTGTTATATCCAGAATGTTGTATTGATGTATGTACAACATATATTTTTTTCAAGCTGTTTATTTTATTGTTGTAATTGTAGTGTATTGTTTGTATTTTAGAAAACCTCAATAAACACATTCGTAAAAACTAAGTACCTGTCGATCAGAGGGTTGATCCCGTCCGTCACGTCAAACTTGATAAGGTCCCGGATTCCTTCCTGCCCGTTGTGGATATAGACGATGAGAGCCTGGTCCACCTGGTACTGGGTGAAGTTCATCCCCACTGTGACGTTCTCTAACATCCCATAAGGGGTTCTCCTCTGTAACAACCCCTGGCCCGGCCCGTAGCGAACAATGTACGTCAGAGTACTATCCTCAGAGTCCAGGTCGGTGGCTTTTAAAATGTTGTTATCGATCACTTTAACGTCTCCTATCTCTATCTCAAGACCGTCGTTGATGGCCATTCTGGGTGTCTCATCATCTACAGGGATGATCATAACAATGATGGTCTTCTCCACGGTATATTTACCGTCCGTCAGGATTAAGTCAAAGCTGTCCTCCTTGGTTTCTGAGTCGTCGTGCTCATACACTATACTGGAGGCTTCCCTGATCTGGTCTAGGGTGAAGTTGGTGACTGTGACGGTGCCAGTTGTCAGCTGGTTGAGGATGAAGCCGTGCTTTGGTGGTTTGGTGATGATGAAAGTGAGTTCGTCCGAGGGGATGTCCGCGTCGGCTCCGTTCAGGATGGGTGTGTCGATGACGATATTCATCCCTTCCATGACGACAAACTCCCTCATATAGATCTCCGGCTTCTCATCGTTGGACGGGATGATAGTGATGGGGAAGAAATGTCTCTCGGAGAAGTTGATGCCGTCGGAGCATCTGAACGTGAACCTGTCCTCTACCGGCTCCACTCTTTTATGGATGCTTTGGACGTAGTAGATGTGGTTTTCTCTGATGTCCTTGATGGTGAATGCACTGATCGCCGTCCCAGACCTGGACTTCTCTGAGCCTGGGGCCGGGGAGATGTTCTCCACGTAGCCTGACGTGGGCTGGACGATGATGGTACAAAGCAGGTCGTCATTAGGAGTGTCAATATCATCAGCGCTAATGTGAAAAATCTCAATCACATTCTTCTCTCCCTCTACGACAGTGAATTGTGGGCCTACGAACACCTCTGGAGCCTGGCTGTCCATGGGGAGGATGGTGATCTGAAACCTGACCCCTGTGACCCTGTTGCCCCCTACCGTCCACTCATCAGACATGTCTGTCAGTGTCAGATTAAAGTAGTCATATTTAGTGGTGAGGCCGATCTCTCCGCTGGTATGGGCATACACCACCAGTCCGTTGATGACGTCAGCTTGGGTGAAGCTTCCTGATTGGACCCCATTCACCAGGATCTCCCCGAAAACCGGTGTGTCCTCCAGGATGAAGGTCAAACGGAGGTCGTCCGTGTCCTCGTCCCGCCCCTGGATGACTTTGGTCGTGATCTCAGTGGCCCTGTTCTCTAGGACGTCAATGTAGGAGCCGATGGTTCCGGCCGGCAGGCTGATGGTCGGGGGTCTCGTCATCAATGGGCTTCACGGTAACCCTGATGGTGATGGTCACAACATGGACGCCGTCACTGATATCCAGCTGGAAAAAATCGCTGGTGGACTCGTCTCCATTGTGGATGTAGGAGATCCTGTCGTTAGCGATGTCCAACAGGTTGAACGCGTCTCCTTTGGTCAGGTCGGTGAAGGTGTACTGGACCGTGCCGTGCTGAGGGGGCTGAGTTAGAGTGAAGGAGATCTGGCTTCTGTCCGTGTCTAAGTCCTCAGTATCCAGCTCAGCTCTGGTGATTTTGTGTGTTCCCCGCTCAAATATAGTGAAGCCAGTGTTGGTTATCTGAGGCGGCTTGTTGTCGACAGGCTGCAGAAATATAGAGAACGTTCCCGATTACAGAATTCCCTGACGTATCCTCCACCGTGTACTGGAACTGCAGAACATGGGCTGTGATCCCCAGCTCCAGGTCAGGTGGTTTGTATGATATCTTATGGTGATTGACCTGAGCCTGAGTAAACTCAGTCACTACATTGTCTGGACTCTCTGTTAACACAATAGACCCCAGTACCACAGGGCTGTTCTCGTCTGTGTCTGTCGGGGGGCTGGGTGACGGTGTACTTCAGATCTCTGTCCTCTGAGTCCATGTCAGTGTAGCGGAGAAACTTCTTTCGGAAGTAGGTGAGCTGGTACTCGTGTACGGTCATCTGGAGGGTGGTACCAGGATACAGCTCAGGGGGGATATCGTCCACAGGTAGAACCTTGATGATAAATGAGCTCTGTTCTGATTGGTTAGGGGGGGTCATTATCATCCTGGACCCGGAATACAAACTGGTCCATGACTGTGTCAGTGCTGTGAGGCCCAGTGTGTCTGTAAAACAGCTTCCCATCTGTGATATCCTGCTGCAGCCACTCTGTAACCTCTTTCTCATACAGCTCATCCTCAGTGTTGAATCTCCAGGTGGAGGGGTCCTCTGGGGCCTCTGACTGCCTCAGCAGCACCTCCCCTATAGGCGAGAACGGTGCCTCTATGGTGAACCTGATAGTGGAGTCCTCAGAGTCGATGTCTGCAGCGCTGAGTGTGAGTGGCGAAATGAGCATCATCTGGTTCTTGAAGAGGATTAACCCCGTGTTGGCATTGATAATGGGTGGCTCGTCATCCGTGGGAACGATTGTCAGGGGAAACAGGAACTCCACCTCGTGCTTCCCATCCGTCATCCGTAAGATAATGTTGTCGCTATACGTGTCGCTGCCGTCGTGCTGGTAGATAACCACGCCCCCGTCCAGATCAACCGGGGTGAAGAACTTCCTGCGTGACCCGAGCACTGTCAGCTGGCCATGCCGCAGCCCGTCGACCACCGTGATCTTGACATCATCCAGGTTGTCCTCGTCACTGACCTCTAGGTTGTGAGAGCTGGACAGTGGTCTGGACTGACCCTCGTAGAGAAGCTGACCCGTATTCCTGGTGACTACTGGAGCAAGCGTGTTCATAGGCTTCACTACAATCATGAAGGCAAACGTGTCAGACACAGCCCCCTCAGTGTCCACCACCTCAAACTCTATCTGGAAGATACGTTCTGTCTCAGAGTCCACAGACGGAGGCTTGTAGGCTATCTTTAGTTCTTTGAGGTCTCCCTGGTAGAAAGAGGTGATGGGCAGGTTCCGGTCATCTGTGCTGACTATGTACCCCTCCTCGAAGGAGAGGGGGGAGGTGATGTTGAATATAAGGTTGTCAGGGTTAGACTCAATGTCCTCAGCAGCCAGCATGTCAGGGGTGATGGCTGTCATGACAAACTGATCCACCTCCATCATCATCATGGCCACGAAGCTGGGTTTAGGATCCGTGTTCTCCTCTCCATCCTTTATACGCACCATCATCTGGAAAAACTCCTGCTTCAGCAGATTACCCTCTTTATCTTGTAATTCCACAATCATTGGGAAATAATCTCTATTGGGTGATTTGTGTGCAAAAGTGTGCTGATAGCGGATATTCATTTTAATAAATTCATCACAGTCCACCATTTTTCCAAGTTTTCCCTCATCCACAAGTTTCCCATACCGGGGTAATGCACTGCCATTGGAGAGAGACGTTATTTTACACTGATGTTCACTTCTATCATAGGTGAACTCCAGAATCTTACTGTCAATGGGGTTACTAGTGCCAAGCAGTTTGTCAACAGTCAGAGGCATGTTTCTGGTTAACACTTCCAACTGTGTGAAAATCACCTCCACTTCCATCATAAACGGAATGATTATGGTGTCGGTATGAGTGTCATATCTGAGCTGTAGCCTCACCCTATCCCGCGGGGGGCTCCTGGACCCGAAGTGAGAATACTTTACGTCATTGGGACCAAATTCACAGGGAAACTTTTTGGGAGAGAGCTGCCCCGGCCTCTGGGAGAGCGGGTCGTTATCCAGAACCGTTATACTACATCTGTCTCCCGGTTGTACTTGGATTACCAGATCATTGATAGGATCAATGAACACTGCTCTCCCGAAAGGCACGCGTATTCCATTGTTGGCCACCAATACAGCATCCTCTGACAGTTCCGATCTCAATGCGTATGATAATCCATAACTGTCGAAAACCTGCGCAGGGGAGTCACCTGTCACAATCACCGCGATCAAAGCAGAGAGCAAAAAAACAGCGCCAGTACCAGTCCCTTGGCGTTGCAACAGTGAATAAATAATCCAAGCCATTTGGACAGAGAAGCCACTGCAAAAACGCGTAGAATTTTGCACATAAAATACAGAATAAAAAATACGAGCAGTGCAGCTAAAGTTATGAGAGTATAAAATTAGTGTTGATAAATATCTCACTCGCATCCGCGCAGAGGTGTACCATTCTCTATCTCCGCTGCTCTCTTCTGTTCAGGTTAAACTTAATGCACTTTGAGCCTCTGAGTGAGAGATACGCCCTCTCGTCCGCCGATTGGCGGATATCTTGGCTGGAATGCGTTTATTGATTTTTGAATGGATGGGAAAGATGTCAATCAAAACCCCGAAAACGCTAGTGCATGGGTTGGATTTGAAGAAGCACGTTAAATAAGGTGCGAAATTCTACCGGAAAATACATTTAAACTTGAATAGGAATGATGTGTGCAGTCATTTAGGCCTTAATAAACCACTTTACCTATCTGCAGTTAAAACAATGACAAAGCAGTCAGGCACCCCCGCCACTGATTTGGTAAATAGCTGCGTGATGGGGCTGGAGAAATGTAACCACTCAAATGCATAGGCAGAGCTATGGATACAAGGACTGACCATCCATGAGAACAAAATGATAGTTTTAACCATGTTTTGAGTCGATACAGTGTTTGTTTACAATTACATTGTTTACAAACAAAAGAGTAAAACAAGCTTATATTTTAACACAATTTAACTAAGGTCATGAGGCATGTAAACTATCGATGGGTATAGATAGGAATATGGGTATTTAAAAGTCCACAAATGGATATAGCAATCATAGATTGACACTTGAATCTCTGTCTTTTGTAATTAGTTGACAGTAGGTCTAAACACAAATGTCCAAAACATATTAGGCTTAATTGGCCCTCTTCAACAGCAATGGAAACGGTAAGTCGGTTATTATTGCAAAACAAATTACAACATTTCAATAATAAGCCTATATATAACAAGTCAACACAGAATATCAATAAATAGGATTTAACTACGCTACATTAACATAACGAATCTCCATTAACATTTCATGAAGATATTTTTACAAAACATTTCGATTTGCATCAAGTAGTTTACACATTATATCCTAAGATAGAGGAGTATATGTGTATAAAAAGCAATATAGGGTAGAGTTTAAGGAGACATATTCAAGCTCCCTCTTGTGGTGTAATAGAATGTATCGTTTTGGGTAGCTCTGGTCCAGGGCAGAGCCATCTACGGTATACACTACCGTTCAAAAGTTTGGGGTCACTTAGACATGTCCTGGATTTTGAAAGAAAAGCAAATGTTTTGTCCATTAAAATAACATCAAATTGATCAGAAAAACAGTGTAGACATTGTTAATTTTAAAAATGACTATTGTAGATGGAAACGGCTCATTTTTTAAAATGGAATATCTACATAGGCATACAGAGGCCCATTATCAGCAACCATCACTCCTGTGTTCCAATGGCATGTTGTGTTAGCTAATCCAAGTTTATCATTTTAAAAGGCTAATTGATCATTAGAAAACAATTTTGCAATTATCTTAGCACAGCTGAAAACTGTTGTCCTGATTAAAGAAGCAATAAAACTGGCCTTCTTTAGACTAGTTGAGTATCTGGAGCATCAGCATTTGTGGGTTCGATTACAGGCTCAAAATGGCTAGATACAAAGCACTTTCTTCTGAAACTCATCAGTCTATTCTTGTTCTGAGAAATGAAGGCTATTCCATGCGAGAAATTGCCAAGAAACTGAAGATCTCGTACAATGCTGTGTACTACTCCGTTCACAGAATAGCGCAAACTGTCTCTAACCAGAATAGAAAGAGGAGTGGGAGGCCCCAGTGCACAACTGAGCAAGAGAACAAGTACATTAGAGTGTCTAGTTTGAGAAACAGACGCCTCACAAGTCCTCAACTGGCAGCTTCATTAAATAGTACCCACAAAACACCAGTCTCAACGTCAATAGTGAAGAGGCGACTCTGGGATGCTGGTCTTCTAGGTAGAGTTGCAAAGAAAAAGCCATATCTCAGACTGATCAATAAAAAGAAAAGATTAAGATGGGAACAAGAACACAGACACTGGACAGAGGAACTCTCCCTAGAAGGCCAGCATCCCGAAGCTGCCAGTTGAAGACTTGTGAGGCGTCTGTTTCTCAAACTAGACACTCTAATATACTTGTCCTCTTGCTCAGTTGTGCACCGGGGCCTCCCACTCCTCTTTCTACACCAGATACTGACTGGTTTTCTGATCCATGCCCATACCTTTTTTAAGGATATCTGTGACCAACAGATGCATATCTGTATTCCCTGTCATGTGAAATCCATAGATTAGGGCCTAATTAATTCATTTAAATTGATCGATTTCCTTATATGAACTGTAGCTCAGTAAAATCTTTGAAATTGTTGGATGTTGCGTTTATATTTTTGTTCAGTGTAGATGGAGTCGTATAGGCCTACATGTGGCTTGCTAACGCTAAACTCAACATCAACAAGCCGGTCATGCCTAGCAGGGATCAGGCTTTTGTCAAATTAACATCAAAAGTTGTTTTTTTGCATTTCAGCTAACCCTAACCCTTTTTCTTACCTTACCATAATTCTCCTAACCGGCTGCGGAAGTTCTCCTAACTTGCTACGAAAGTCAAATCAAGTTAATTTGTCAAAAGCCTGAGCCCTTTTAGCCATGTCCCAGCAAGCCTCACATAAACTCCCTGAACCAGAGTTATGGTTTGGGCTAGTAGTATGCCCACCTTAATAGTTCCATTGGGTATAAAAAATACTGGTAAAGTTATTTTATTTATTTCACCTTTATTTAACCAGGTAGGCCAGTTGAGGACAAGTTCTCATTTACAACTGCGATCTGGCCAAGATAAAGCAAAGCAGTGTGACAAACAACAACACATAGTTACAAATGGGATAAACAAACGTACAGTCAATAACAATAGAAACATTTGTATACAGTGTGTGCAAATGAAGTAAGGAAGTGAGGCAATAAATAGGCCGATAGTGGCGAGGTAATTACAATTTAGCAATTTACACTGGAGTGATATATGTGCAGCTGAGGATGTGCAAGTAGTGTGCAAAAGTGCAGAAAAACAAAAACAAATATGGGATGAGGTAGGTAGTTGGTTGGATGGGCTATTTACAGATGGGCTGTGTACAGCTGCAGCGATCGGTAAGCTGCTCTGACAGCTGACGCTTCAAGTTAGTGAGGGAGATATAAGTCTCCAACTTCAGTGATTTTTGCAATTCGTTCCAGTCATTGGCAGAAGAGAACTGGAAGGAAAGGCGGCCAAACAACGTGTTGGCTTTGGGGATGACCAGTGAAAGATACCAGCTGCAGTGCGTGCTACGGATGGGTGTTGCCATGGTGACCAGTGAGCTGAGATAAGGCGGAGCCAGACACCTAGGTATTTGTAGTTGTCCACATATTGTCCACATATTATAAGTCAAAACTGTCCAGGGTAGTGATGCTAGTCGGGCGGGCGGGTGCGGGCAGCGATCGGTTGAAGAGCATGCATTTCGTTTTAATAACATTTAAGAGCAGTTGGAGGCCACGGAAGGAGGTTTGTTAACACAGTGTCCAAAGAAGGGCCAGATGTACACAGAATGGTGTCGTCTGCATAGAGGTGGATAAAAGAATCACCCGCAGCAAGAGCGACATCATTGATATATACAGAGAAAAGAGTCGGCCTGAGAATTGAACCCTGTGGCACCCCCATAGAGACAGGCCCTCCGATTTGACACACTGAACTCTATCTGAGAAGTAGTTAGTGAACCAGGCGAGGCAGTCATTAGAGAAACTAAGGCTGTTGAGTCTGCCGATAAGAATACGGTGATTGACAGAGTCGAAAGCCTATATATATATATATATATATATATATATATATATACCTTTTATATACCTTTATTTTGTAAAATATATATTTAATCAAAATGGAATCACTTGTGTAAGCTAATAGATAAATACAACAGCAGAAAATTGTTACTAACTAGCAGTGTTGGGGAAGCTACTCTGAAAATATAGTTTAAGCTACAGTGCCAATAACTTCTCACGGGATTAAGTTAAGTTACACTCAAGCTACCCTTAAGAAAAATATAGTTTACTTCACAAAACTACTTCGTAAAAAAATTATCATATCTAAATCTGAAATGTCAGACTACAAACTGCAAGAAGTCAGATGTTGACAGAATGTGTAGTTTAGCCTATTAAATACAAAAAGTGAGAATTAGGCAGGTCTGATGCCGAAAAAAGAAAGGAAATTCTTGCCTACTTCACCCATATTTTATTTTATTTTTGCAAAAAAAGTAGTGTGTAGTTCCAGTAGTTAGCTACACCGCTACATGGCAAAACAATGATTAACTACTGAAACCACTACCTAGATTTAAATTTAGTTTAACTACCACCAAGCTACTGCAAAACTACTAGTTGAACTACATATAGTTCACTACTCCCCAACACTGCTAACTAGGCCTACTGTATAAGGACATATTGCACATACAAATTCATAATACTAATAATTCCTTATACCAATACACATACATATTCCTCATTCTACATATTCCACATGCTAGGCTTACATTATGACACAATGGGTCTAACCCTGGACAATCATCCGAAATATGTGAAATGGGATATGTGTGTCGTTGACTGACATGTCATGCATAGTATTGCATAGCTTTGTACAGCAAATCTGAGTGGAGTAGGCAGCTAGCTGCTTATAATGAATGTGAGAGAGGGCATGGACAACAGGCTGATGTCAACACTATCAGAAAGAGAAGTATTGAGTGTTCTAGTCTGCTGGCACACAGTTGATTAATGTCTCTATGTATGCGTCCCCAAATTGCACCTTATTCCCTACATAGTGCACTACTTTTGACCAGAGCCCAATGTCTTAGTTGTGGTTGATTTACTCTATCCTGCAGAGTTTAGCAGTGCTAAGAGCCATGCAGTGACTTCCTCAATCTGTGTAGTTCCTCCCTACCTCTCTCCATCCATCTCTCTCATCACCCAGGTCTTCTAGCTGTCAGATGTTTCCTAAACAGAGCATTCTGCTCCGACAGCTGTCAGGCACAGTTAGGGTGCCTCTACCTCTCTCCACACCCCTGATCTTTCTCTCTTCCCTCAGCTAATCTGATGCTCCGCTCATCTCTCCCCATTTCCCCCCAGTCAGAATGTCTCTCTCTCTCTCTTTCTCTCGCTACACCCCTCATCTCTCTCTCCACACCCATCGGCTGGCAGCTGAATATTGATTGAGAGGCTACAGTCAGTCAAAGACAATGGAAAGCATGATATGATACTGACAGCTCATCTAAATGAGCTCATTAGCTCAGTGCATGCAGAGAGGAACTTGGTGGTTATAGATATAGATATTATAGATAGGCCCACAGTTGTTTTGAGTCACATTTACTATGCAGTTTAGTTTTAGTATGCAGTATAGTACATGGGTACAACTTTTATTCATTCAGCGAGTCAACAGTGAGCAATGCAAACAAAATACATACAACACTCAAACAAAACGTGCATTCTTCTATGAGCAGGTATCCTATTAATGTCTTAAAATCACAACATTTTCAAAGTTTAAGTGTACCCTGAGGCTGGAGTAGTGTAGCCAACAGACCAGAAGCTGTGACATGTCCATAAACATGCTGGAGGGAGGCTTTTAGACATAATTGCACTGTTTAACGAAGGAAAGGTGGCTGAAGAATATTGATGTCCTTTGAAAGGGCCTATCTGATACTAAAAGTAATCAAGTTAAACAATGATATAGTGTTCCAGTCAGTTTGACAGTATGCTTACTGTATGAGTGTCAGCCATAAAGCCCCTTAGGTTGTCATTCACCACCTCATCCACTGTGCTCTATCGTACATGTAGAGAGGGCCTCGCCCTGTTTATGTATTGTGCAACCCAAATAGCACCCTACACTATCTCCTATATAGTGCACTACTTTGACCAGGGCCCATAGGTAGTGCACTATATACAGTAGTGGATAAGGTGCCATTTGGAATATAGACTATCTGCTTAGATTAATGTACATACTGCCATGGTTCCACCTGTCACCAGAGGGCAGCAGAGACTGTCCAAAAGACATTGACGACACTCAGGTGTGTCCTATTTACTCATTATGATTTCCCTGTTAAAAGAGGTGTGTTTTCTGTTGTCCTTTGCTGAAGCTTGAATTATGTGCCGTGTGCGTTTGTTTCCTGCATGAGTTTTCGAGACGAACCGGCACGAAGGCCTCTTCGGCTCCTCTGACTGGGTCAACGAGTGTGGCTGTCCACCCTCGCAGAAGCTCGCACCACGCTACATTTGACAATTCAAGATCCTGAGTCGCATCAACCCGGTCACCTATCGTCTCCAGCTTCCCAGGTCTATGAGGGTCTGTCCATCCTTCCATGTCTCCCGTCTCAAGTTGGTAAAGACCAGTCCCTTCTCTCCCCCCACACCTGCCCCTCTACCCCCTCGACTTGTCGATGGTCGCCCGGCCTACACTGTCCGGTGTCTGTTGGAGGCTGGTCGTGTCCAAGGCACCCTGCAGTACCTGGTGGACTGGGAGGGCTAAGGCCCCGAGGAGCATCCGTGGGTGCATGCCCGGGACATCCTGGATCCGGGACTCATTCGGGACTTCAACCAACTGTGTGGTGGCTCCGCGGCTGGAGCTGCTGCAGGAAGGGGGGGTATGAGTGAGTTTTCGAGACTTAGTGTTTGTTGTTTTCCCAGTGTTACTGTGATCCTTCCGTTACCGTGTCTCAGTAAAGTATAACGTTTATCCTTACCTGCTAATTACTTGTTTGGTCTCTTCTCTGCACCTGGGTCCAACCTCAGCATGTCACACATACCTTATGCTTCGCTCCAGTTGGAATGTCCCTGGAGCTTTAGATGAGCTGAGAAAGTTTGACATAAAGTATGCCACCACTGAAGGAGATGTCACTGGACTGTGGCTCCACTGTGGCTCCTTGGCTTTTATTTGGAGAACTGCCATCATTTCATTCACTGGTTCCAGACTTCAGCCTCTCTGTCTGGCTGCCAGGAGAGATGGACATGGGGTTTAGACAATGTGATCCTGGATTATGGAGAACCTGCTATGTTTATGAACATATTTGACTGCTTTACAAAAGAGACATGTGCATGACAGATGACACACAGCCATGGAGAACCTACAACATGTATAAACCTATTTGACTGCTTTACAAAAAGCAGATAAACCCTCTCGCAACTAACATGTGTTGAATTCTGTATATCAGAACATATAAGGATGTTAGGAAGGAACACACCATGGGTGCTTCAGGCCTTTCCATCAGGGCCCAATTAAAAACACATGAAGAGAGGTTGACTGCAGAGCGAAGCCCCCGGCCATACAGGGCCTGGAGGAAAAAGATAGACAGATAGAGAGGGAGGGAAGGAAGCCTAATAAATAACTGTATTGTACTATGTTGGGGCACTCACAGGTGCTAAAGACAGAGAAATAGGGACTGGTGCTGTACAGATGTTGTACAGGAAGATTGTTCCATTGTACTGGCCGAGAATACATCATTTATGACATTTAAAAAAGTTACTGAAGCGCAGGTGACTTATTTGTTCACCAATATCCTGAATGGACAACACATACATGGGCTACATTTACAAGAAAATATTGTCTTTTATCTTTCGGTAATGTCCTTAAATAGACACGTTTATGTTCAAAGTGGGTCATACAAGACTACGCTACAGTACATCACCCTGTAATCACTCCACTAGTATGTTTGGAACCATTCGATGCTGTATACTATGTTATGCTATGTTTCTACACACACTATCTGTAGACTAAGTATACAGCTCTGTCTCTGAATGCAACGGTGATGGTTAGTGGAAAGCCCCGTGAGGAAGAGGCATAACCAGGAGAGGGTTGGCATAATGCACCACACAACCCACCTACATACATGGGCCCCTATTCATAAAGTGTCTCAGAGTATGAGTGCTGATCTTGGATGAGTTTTTCCTTTTAGATCATAATGAATGGACAGGGGGAATCTGATCCTAGATCAGCACTCCTACTCTAAGAGGCTTTATGATTACGGGCCCTGGAGATAAACATGTTCGACTTGATAGTAACTAAGTCATTATCTAGTCAACAGTGAGGTGCAGTGGGTCACGGCAGCCCGGTAAAGAAGCACCGCCAGGCACCTCTTATAGAATACCTCTAAAACATCAACTCTGTTACAGTCAAATTAAAGTGAGCCCTGTCATCCTTTTCATTTAACTTCAAGCACTGCTGTGTATCAGTGTGTTGTCTGTGGTACTGTTTAAAGCATGTGTGTGTTCTCCATCCCTGGTATTGTTGAATGTTTAATCTGAGTTGTCTGTGATATTGTTAAAAGCATGGGTCTGTGTGTTGTCCATCCATCCATGATTTATTGAAGCTGTAGTAACATGACAGCAGTCTCCACTCTCATAGATCTGTAACCCAAATGGCACCCTATTCCTTATATAGTGCACTAGGGTGCCATTTGCGACGGGGTCTAGATCTTCCTGCTGAAATCTATTCCTGTTAATTGTCCCCCCAGGCATCAGCCCCACATTGCCCTCAGTGTAAAAGTAATTCATGTTGATTCCAGTGGAACAATAGTTGGAGCTTATCAGGTCTATTTTAGCTGCTGGGTTGTTAGAGAGACAGGGCTGGCTGGCCCCCACTCTACTCATTACGGCTATTTCAGTTCATTACTTCACAGCCAGGGACCAGGCTTTTATCGCTAATGCTGGTGGGGTTGACACACAAGCACGCTCACTCACACGCACACACAGGCATGCACACACACACAGGTAACCTACAGCTGTACCATAACAAACAGGGGGCAGAATCCAACGACCCTTGAGGAGTTAGAGGGGTGTGCCATTTGGGACACATACAGGGGTAGATAAGGAAAAGTGGTGCTGTTGACCTGAACAGTGCAGTACTTTGATATTGAGGCTTGGTCCTACATACGTTTCATTGTACAGGGCAATAGTTTAGTTTATTCAGATACCCATTAGTACATAAGGACTAATATTTCTGAGTTCATGCTAACACACTATCCAACACAATGCAATACATGAAACACAAAATAGACATTCTGTAGACTCATTTGTAGCAGAAAAAAATGAAATTGAGTGGAGAGAGACAGATGTATACAGTTGTAGATCTGTCATAACACACCATGTAGTAACCTACTCTTATAGATTCCCTGCTAGCGGCAGTAAAAATGTTTTGATTAAAACTTGATTATTGATTATCTTTACCAACAGTTCAGAAAATGAGTTGCACTAAAACAAACCCCTTAACAAGTTCTTCCCATCCAGCTAAAATGTTCGAGGTGTTGATATAAATGACAGATTCCCAGATTCTCTGGCAGAATAATGTTACAAGATATACTTCTAAAAGTGTTCTAGTTAAAGCTCAGAATGCCAGTAAAACTATACTAACGGTCACTTACCAAAAACCATACATAAAGTCTTCACCTTTTTATGGTATACAGTACATACAATGTTTGGGTGTGAGGCGTGTAGTGGACAATTCATGAAAGAAAAGATGTGAGGCGTGCAAGGAACAAGACAGCTGTTCTGTCCATTTTACTGTCTCTTTACACTTTATCCTATCTCTTTACCACACTCCTGGTTTGTTTAATATGGATCTCACACAGTAATTTTAAGACCTAGGACTTTAAGTAAAGGCAGTCAGATCAAACAGATAGAGTAGGGTATAATGCTTATTATTATGAACCAAAGCTTCTTAACATGAACACAGCCATTAGACATTTCCAGGGCAAGTACATGCAACACTAGTTCTTCTGATATCTTTAATAACAGGGGTAGGGGTAAATGATATGAGAGCTCCTCTTCCAAATCAGATCACTTTCCCAAATGGCACCCTATTCCCTATGTATGTAGTGCACTACTTTTGACTAGACCCTGTCGATTACTCACACAGATCTGAACCCGTTACTGCTGATGTTGTGAAAATGTGACAGATACAAGATGCATCCCAAATTTTGAACAGAGCCACTATGGCCCTGGTGAAAAATAGTGAACTATAAAGGGTATAGGGTGTCATTTTGGACTCAACCACATACACCTGTTTTTCCCTGAAAAAAATAACTTGTTAACTATATTCTAATTATTTCCACTGACTGGCTGCCCATCCCTATTCACCCCTAACCATCTATTAAATCCCTCTGAGCCAAAACACATACTAGAAACACCAAGGACAGGGAATAGAGTTATTTCACAACTGCCCTCCTCACATTCCGGTGTTTAACTAGTTGCTGAGAGGCTGGGGTTGCATCCCAAATGCTGCTACTTTTGACCAGGGCTCTAGGCCCATAGGTAGTGTAGTAGTAGTACTATATAGGGAATAGGGTGCCATTTGGATGTAGCCTGGGTTAGGGTAATAAAGATCCTGCAGGGTCTAAATTACTGACTGCATCAATAATGTCACTGCTGTGACTATTCAACCACAATAGAAAACAGTCTAACTCTTGCCCAGAGCTGTGAGCTTTTATAGAAGTTATTCAAAAGTTCCTGAGGGTTTCCTGCTGGGCTGTAGTCACCTAGAGTTCAGAGGTCACCGTGTTTAATCCGGTTTGTGCCAGTTTTGCCTAGATCCCACACAGGCTGTAGCTCTGCTGATGAGTTTTAAACCCAAAGCACTTAACCCACAGGCCCACCTCATGGCTGTACCAAGCCCAGACCACCCCTTTATCATACTACAGGATGGTCATTTGGTCACCTGTTGTTGCAGGAAATTTGCACAGCAGGACTTATAGTGTATTCAAGGTTTAAAAAGGCTTATCAAGTTTGCAATTTCCACTTGAAAATTCCAGACTTGGTTTGCCCTAGCTGAGAATTCTCAGCTCCACGATATGCATCACATCTCAATGGAGTTCAGTGGCGATGAGTTTTGGAGGAGTGTATATCCGACTACATCTAGTAGGTATCAGACGATACTTATCATCCATATCCATTCTTTAATGTGTACCTTCTACCTATGTTTGCCCCGTGTAAAGGTGTTTTTTTTCCTACTGGTTGCTGCAATCAGTAGTTTTTGTCAAATTGCGCTGTGTAATTCACTGTTTTCCAATGTAGTATGAAGTTAGCCCAAACTAAAAAATATGCTGTGTAATGACTGGGCTGCTCCTTCTCCATTAACAAACAACAACTCCCTTGGCAGAGGCTGAGTAAAAAGCTATTTTTATCAAAAACTGGATTAAATAATGTATTTTTTTTAAAGCATTGACTGATACCGACTTGATGTAGTCGGAGGTACACTCAGCCAAATCTCATCGCCACTCAACTCCATTGTGGGATTGAGAATTCTCAGCTAGATTTGCTGTAAATAAAAAGGTATCAACCCCTACAAAAATGTCCATTAATTATAACCCACACAATAATTCACATTTCATGTTGCTGCAGGATTCTTTTCCTGCTGTGAGAAACTGGTCAAATTAAGATCCCACACCTGGGATAACACTTTCTTTGTCATTAAGAATCACACCTCTACTTGTGAAAGTAGAGTTTCATCATTCCTGGTGGGAGGACAGCAGTAGTCTGAGCAGCGTTACATGGATCTGTGTTTTGTTCACAACCTGACACTTCTGGGTCACACACTATAACAATATCAACAGCCTTCTGGAAATGGTCATAAAATTGTTAATGGAATATTTGAATCCAAGCTGTGGTGGTTTCTGGGTCTACAGAGAGAGCTGCTGGCTTTGAGATTCATATTGGTTAACAATGATTCTACTGCATAATGGCACGAGGTTGACTCTTCATTGCTCTCTCTCTCTGTCTATCTGTCTCTCTGTGTGTGTGTGTGTCTCTCTCTCTGTTTATTCTATGACAGTGCTGCTCTCATGGTGCGTTGTTTTTCTCTTTGGATTGAAACCGTGGAATAACATGAACTGACAGTAGTTAGTTTTACTGTTAAACCAGAGGGAAACAGACATCAACCACGTAAAACATTATTTTTAGGAGGTTAATATCAGTTACTGTACTCTTACTAAAATTATTCTCAGACTATCTGGATGAAATACACTGGTAACTGCTGCCAGAATCAACCCCAAATAATGACACTGCATGCTTCCCAAATGGGACCCTATTCCTTATATACTGCACTACTTTTGACCAGAACCATGTGTACTGCACTATTGCCCTGGACAACAGCCACCTACTAAGGGCCTACTCAGGTCCCACTGGGGCAGGCAGTCCGTGGCTGTTTCAAATGGCACCCTGTTTCCTATGTAATGCATGAAGTTTCTATACAAACTGCTAATGTACTTGTACTTCATGATTGATGCCAGAAGGTGGCAATGTAACATTTTATATCTTTATTGTAGCATGTTTTTCACTTCAATCTACTTTGCATTTCTAGATAGGAAGTGATGAGCCAGTGCCTTCATTAACTATTTTACTCAAATGTATTTCCAGTGAAATGCAATATGAGATATCTGTTATTAGAAGAGGTCGACGGAGTCAGAATGGAAGACCAAAGAGCACCAAGCTGTTCTCTGAGAGACCATAACACATTCCTTTAAGCGCCATCAGTATTTGTATGTGTCCCAAATGGCACGCTATTCCCTATATAGTGCACAACTGCCATTTGGGATGCATTCCTTTGTCATTACTGGTTGGTTTTACAGAGGAACCTAAAGGCAACTCGGAGAGTAGAGGAGGAGTAACAGTCTGAGTGTTACAGACTAGCTGATCCAGTCTCTCTCTGGGCTCTGTGGTTTTCACTAATCAATGTCTGCAGTCTAACAGGAGAGGGGAAGACAGACAGGTAGTCAGAATGAGAGAGAATGAGGTAAAGAGAGAGAGAGAGATAAACAGAGTGAGATCATTTGGTTTGCTGGCTGTGTGGGTTTATATTAGCTGCTGGAAAGACACGGGCAATTTAAGAGTCACATGCACCACTTTTGACCAGAGTCTTATGAGTCCCTGGTCAAAAGTAGTGACTATTAAAGGAATAGGGTGGCATTTGGGACATGCCTCAGATCTATCCTGTAGTCCAGTGTCACCACTCTGCGTGTATCACCTTTCTGCCAGGAAGAACTTGGTTCATACTGGCCTGCACTCCTCTGTGTTTCTTCTCTGTGCACACAAGGAGTTACTTTCACAGCAATGCAGTATGTCTGACCAACTATATTCAGTTTCATAACTCGGCTAAAAACGGTACCCTGTGAAGTCTGAATTGTTGCTCTGAGCTGGAGTATTGCGTCAGGGCACTTTGAGTGTTAATTTGCTGTACTGAACCTCTCCATGCTCCACAGTACATGTAATATGTCTAATAGTCTGATGATTAAAACAGCTCAGGACAGGACAGGACCCCATGGAAAGGAAGTCTGGACCCTAGAGTATAAAATTCCATATAGAAACATGAATTATAAGATTTCTATGTGCACAACTAGGTCTGAGGAAGCAGCCTCTGTGATATCTGAGAATAGATGGTTTCCATGGGGAATCTGGTGTGTTTACATTGACCATTATAATATTGTATTCCTGTAACAAGACAGAGGCGGATGCAAGATGCAAGCAACGATGGTTTAATGAACACAGTACAGAGGGGCAACAGGACAGACAGACTATACTCAGAAGGGGTCTGACGCAGGGACTTGGACGGACCATCCGATGATGGAGTGAAGAACAGCGCCCACACACCCACTCAAACACACAAGAGGAGAGAGAGAGAGAGAGAGAGAGAGAGAGAGAGAGAGAGAGAGAGAGAGAGAGGCAGTGGATTCATAAACCGTGACAATTCCATTTGTTTTTTTTACATAGAATTACATACTGTATATCATTTATAGGATCTATGTGGTCTTTGAATCAACCATTATTGAGAGAATACAGAGAGAATATATTATAGACTATAAAGCGAAATAATAAATACATTCAGTTTTAATACTGTAAATCTTAAACAGCAGGAAGTGGTAATGTAGCTGCAAAATGTATTTTATGCAACTATACAGTATATTGATATTGATTACTGCATTGTTGAGAAAAGAGCATGCAATAAAGGAATTCCACCGGGCACACACTGGTTGAATCAACATTGTTTCCACATCATTTCAATAAAATTACTTTGAACCAACGTGGAATAGACATTGAATTGACGTCTGTGCCCATTGGGATTTCACTGTACTAGTGCACGTGACAATAAAACTTGAAATCCACCAACTATTCCCAGTCATGATACATGATCCACCAAGACTCTTCCTAGAGCTGGCTGCCAGGCCAAACTGAGCAATCGGGGGAGAAGGGTCTTGGACAAGGAGGTGACCAAGAACCCGATTGTCACTCTCTAGCTCTATAGTTCCTCTTTGGAGATGGGAGAACCTTCCAGAAGGACAACCATATCTGCAGCACTCCACCTATCAGGCCTTTATGGTAGAGTGGCCAGTCGGAAGCCACTCCTCAGTAAAAGGCACATGACAGCCCACATGGAGTTTGCCAAAAAAAAGCACCTAAAGGACTCTCAGACCATGAGAAACAATATTCTCTGGTCTGATGAAACCAAGATTCAACTCTTTGGCCTAAATGCCAAGCGCCACGTCTGGAGGAAACCTGGCACAATCCCTACGGTGAAGCATGGTGGTGGCAGCATCATGCTGTGGGGATGTTTTTCAGCGGCAGGGACTGGGAGACTAGTCAGGATCAAGGGAAAGATGAGTGCAGAGAGATCCTTGATGAAAACCTGCTGCAGAGCGCTCAGGATCTCAGACTGGGGGCGAAGATTCACCTTCCACCAGGACAACGACCCTAAGCACACAGCCAAGACAACGCAGGACTGGCTTCGGGACAAGTCTCTGAATGTCCTTGAGTGGCCCAGCCAGAGCCCGGACTTGTACCCGATCTAACATTTCAGGAGAGACCTGAAAATAGCTGTGCAGCGATGCTCCCCATCCAACCTGACAGAGCTTGAGACGATCTGCAGAGGTGAATGTGAGAAACTCACCAAATACAGGTGTGCCAAGCTTGTAGCGTCATTCTCAAAATTGTTCCAAAAAACAGTTTTTGCTTTGTTATTATGGGGTATTGTGTGTAGACTGAAGAGGGGGAAAAAACTATTTAATCTATTTTAGAATAAGGCTGTAACCTAACAAAATGTGGAAAACGTCTAGGGGTCCGAATGCATTATTAGTGACTGGGAGACAGTTAGAAATAAAATATTCTGTTTGTCTTTTTGTCTCTCTCTTTCTCTCTCTCAAACATACCTTACTCTTTCACTTGTCAGATCCAAACACAATATGAAATTGTAAATCACCAAAAGCAAGAAAAGGATGTCAAATGGAACAAGCATCACATACTTTTTTTAAAATGTGTTTATTTAAATTTTATTTAACATTTATTTGACTAGGCAAGTCAATTAAGAACAAATTCTTATTTACAATGACTGCCTATGAAGAGGCAAAAGGCCTACTGCGGGGACGGGGGCTGGGATTAAAATTAAAATGTATGACAAAACACAGATCAGGACAAGAGAGACACCGCGACACTACATAAAGAGAGACTTAAGACAACAACACAACGTGGCAGCAACACATGACAACACAGCATGGTTATCACATCTGCTCCTGCTACGCCCTCTGGTGGTCGTCCGGCGTCTCCTTGACCTGCAGTTCTCCCCCTGTATTCTCTCTCTCCCTCTCCCTCTCTGGTTAATTGTGTGATTGGAGACAGGTGTGCTGGATTCAGAGCAGATCCCCACCAGCTGCAACTCATCCATAAATCAAGACCTCTACAAATACCCATTCCTGTGAGTCCCAGTCTTGAAGGTAGAGACAACAATGCATCAAGCAAATCAGCCACAAGTGTCAGTAAATGTCCATGATTGAGTTTTTTTTTATTAATGTAGAGATGAAGATAAAACTGAAGAAACTAAGATCAGCCTTCACTTCAGTTCAAAGAAACACGCTGTCCTTACAGTACACATAGCAGCAGCGAACACAACAGTCACTAGTAACAAGCAATGTTCACTAAAAATGTGTTTGGAACTGAGCAAACTTCAGGTCTACTGAGCGCAAACTTGAATGTTGTGAAAATTCTGGGCAACTTCCTTACTGTGAACACAGGCTGTACCCGCTTTAATTTACTCGCTCTCTCTTTGATCTCAAAACAAGCGCATAATAATCGCAAACAGTTCAAAGTGAATGGCACAAATCCATATATGGCAATGCTCTATTTGCATATAATCCTACTGCAGCTCTGATTGGTTATGGCGCACCAGTCTGTGTAAGGGCTTGATTTAACTATGGATATTCCGGCTCTTTTCAGTGAGCCGGCTCTTTTGGCTCCCAAACGGTCTTTAAAAAATAATGTTTTGTATTTTTTCAAGTCAAACCGTTTGCGATAGTTTGACTATGATTGGTGTTAAAACAATTCTAATCAAATTATTAAATGAAATCATACTCTACCTTAACCACAATGTATTTAAACATGCATTGCTTTGTTATGAAAAATAATGCTATTAAACATTTGCATTTAAAGTATAACTTTTTAATGTATATAAACAAAGTGCATATAAATGTAACAATTCAAAACGAATACAATCTGAACAACATAATAATAGAATATTGCACCATATCAAAGAAAAATAAATAACAACTGCAGCATCCCACTTAAAACATTAAACTGGTCCCTCTTTTCTCTCTCTTCTTTATTGCCATGTTATAACCAACAGCACACAGCAATGCAGACCATATTTTGCTTTTATGAGAGATTTGCATTCAGAAATGCAAGCTTCCTCACTTTCGAGGGGCTGATGCGGTTTCTTCTCTCAGTAATTATTTGCCCCATTTTCGAGAAGACGCTCTCAGAGGGAACGGATGTGGCCACTATGCAGAGTCTCCCTGTCATGACTTTAGTAAGCCGTGGGTAGACAGAGGCCTTGTTCTTCCACCAGCTCAGAGGATCTGCAGATCTTTGGAGGAGGGGCTCCTCCAAATAGGATCAGACCTCCATTATGGCATCTGCTGAGAGATTCCTTCGTGTTGCATCCCCAGTTGCTCTCTCGTCAGCATCCAAACAGCAGACGTTTGTGGCACTACTGCTGGTGCTTCTGCTCCATCTGTTCCTTCTTCTTCCTGTTGCCCTGGTGCCTGAGCCAGCTGACTGCTGGGGCTGTCCCTCCCTGCTGCTGAGGTTATTCTTTGAAGAGTCTCATCAATCGCTCTAGCATCACTGAAGGCTAACTTCTTAAACCTGGGGTCAAGTGCAGCGGTTTCTGATAGCACGTGATTATATTTAATTCTGTGGAACCTTCTGTCCATTGATGAACATAGGGTGTCCATCAACTCTGTCACATGTCCTGTGGTTACATTTGCTTCTCTCTGGCGGCTGGCTGTGATTCGCTGCAGACCCTTACACAGGAGTATCATTTTTGTGGATGTCACATAGGTGAAAAGAGAGAACAGTAACTTAGTAGTTCAGGTTCATGTTTTGTCTACTGATACTACATTCTCATCTACTGCTCATATACATATATAATCCTGGATTAAATAATGATGTAGTAATAACTGCTTACTGTACCTCTCTCCACTGATCTCCACAGTGACCTGCTCAAAGGGTTTCAGGACTCTGCACACTTCCTCCACCACCTCCCATTCCTCTTGGGTCAGAGCATCAACAGGTGCATTGACAATGGCCAGGGTAGAGAGGATGGCATCCTTTGACTCAAGAAACCGCTTCAACATATAAAATGTTGAATTCCACCTTGTAGTGCAGTCTTGTTTAGGCCTCATCTGGCGTTGTTTTTCAGCGCCTACTGTGCTCCTGTGGAAGTATTCCACAGCTGCTTTCACTTTGTCCACAGTGGGCTTCATCACCTTCAGAGCATCTCTTACAATCTTTTTGATTGTGTGGGTAAGGCATGGATGATGGGTCCATTTAATAATGTTCATAGCTTTGGTTATGTTAGCTGCATTGTCGCTAACACAACAGACCACTTTTCCATCTACTTGCCATTCTCTGGCCACTCTCAACAGTTCCTCTGCCAAGTTCTTTGAGGTGTGTCTGTCGCTGAACTCTAAGCAGTCCAGAAGACAGCTAGACATCGAAAAAATTTCAATGAAGTGACATGTAACCGACATGTAAGAAGTGGTTACCCTTGATGTCCAGCAGTCAGTGGTAAGGCAAACTGCAGTAGCTTTTTGGACTTTTTCCTGCACAGAAGCCTGTGTGCTCTCGTACAGTTGTGGAATAAGTGATTTTGAAAGGGTTTTCCTGCTTGGAATTGTGTACATTGGATTTAGACTATTGCTATAATTTCTAAAACCTCTGTCCTTCACAATCGAAAATGACTGGAAATTAGGGGCAATCATTTTAGCCAATGCAATATCAATTTGGCCTTGTTTTGCTACAGACATAGACTTTGGCATAAACTAGTCCATAGAAGAATGCGTTGCTGTGGGTCGCGGAGTATTCCTACTTGACTGAGTGGATACATCTCCACGTGTTGAGGTGCGGGCTCCATCACTATCACTAGCAGGCCCGCTAGTTCTCGAAGCTCCGCTTCAGCTAGCTTCACAGTTGGGTGCACAGTTCGCAAATGCCGGTGTAGATTGTGCGTAGAACCGGCTTTATATGAGATTTTGTTTTGGCAAATTCTACACTGTGCTGTAACATTGTCTACATTATTAAAATGCATCCAAATGCTACTGTGCTTCCGACTAATTTTCCAGCTGTTGTTTTCACAGCTGTCCTTCCTCTCTCTCCTCGGCTGCTAAGTGTGTGACTGTGAGTGAGTTGGCTCGGCCCTCCCTCACGCGTCTTTGGTTGACACTGTGTGTCTGATTGACAGGAACAACAGGCGAGGCTGTTAGTCTGAGCAGAACGAATGTGTGTGCGTTTGAGCATTTAGGCCTATATTATTTCATTTCTTTAATTGTTCATTGAATCAGACAATTCTATTCATTTAAATCTTTTGATTATTCATGTCTTATTTAAAAAAATATTTTTATGAATAGATTCAGCTCTTCTGATATGCGAGCCGGCTCCCAACGTTCACCTACAAGAGCCTGCTCTTAGAGCCGACTCGTTCGCAAACGACCCATCACTAGCCTGAGTCATGCCTGTCAATGCAATAGAATCCTACTTCGATGCGCTCTATCTACATATGTTACATTGAAAGTGGATAATATTGCGTTGATTCGATCACAATTCCCACAGTAAAAGGAAACGTTGATAGTGTTAACTAAATCTAGAAAGTCGAGTGAAGTTCAATCTCCTGCTCAGGCTGATATTTCTTCTGCTCTGGCAGTCCCGGGGGAGCTGCGGTGCAGTTTAGAGGGAACATTGGTAACAAGCATAACCTGCTGCATTAGTCAGGTTATGCATCAAGAGCATCCTGACTGGTTGCATCACTGCCTGGTATGGCAACTGCTCGGGAAAGCACTATAGAGGGTAGTGCGTACGGCCCAGTACATCCCTGGGGGTTAGCTTCTTGCCATCCAGGACCATACACTGTTCTCTCTGCTACTGCAAGTCTGTGACCACTTCTACCCCCAAGCCATAAGACTGCTGAACAGTTAATCAAATAGCTACACAGACTATTTGCATTGACCCCCTTATTTTATTGTTTTTATTTATTATACTGACTCTCTTGCACCAGCTCAATGTACTCCACACACACACACACAAGCTGCTGCAACCCTCACTTTACCCCTACCTACATACTTATTAATGCAATTACCTCGACTAACCCATACCCCTGCACATTGATTTGGTACTGGTACCCCTTGTATATAGCCTCATTGTTGTTGTTTTATTGTGTTACTATTTTTCCTTTTTTTATTTGACCTTTATTTAACTAGGCAAGTCAGTTATGATCAAATTCCTTTCGGTTACTAGTCCAACGCTCTAACCACTAGGCTACCTGCCGCTTTAGTTTATTTAGTAAATTTGGATGGTTGGTTAGGGGCTTGTAAGTAAGCATTTCAAGGTAAGGTATACAACTGTTGTATTCTGCGCCAAGTGATAAATAAAATGTTATTTAATTTAATTTGACTAATTTTCTGGCTTTCAGAGACAACCTTTTCCAAACAATTCTATGTCTTTGTGTCAGATAGTGAATGGCGCTAGCTGTCACCGGATGACTAGCAGGCATAGGAATAGGGTGTCATTCTGCTGTGAGGTCTATCCTATGGATCTGTCTGCCATCTGTACTGACAGATGCTTTGCGTCATGCCTAACAACAACCTTTAGCTGTGGTATATTGGTCATATATCACAACCCCTCGGGCCTTGTTGCATAAATATTACATAGCCGGTAAAGCCTATCTGGGTACAGAGTGGTTCTAAACCACTAAAAGCTGCCATGATATTATGATACTAATGTGGTTGTAGCACTAGAAGATAGAAGATAATAAAGCACTGAGTGAAATCTGACTGAGAATACAGAGTAAAAGTGTATAGAAATGGCCTGGGTGCCATTTGGGATGCAGAGAAACATTGCAGCAATCTAAATCTTATCACCTGGTCATAGTGTAAGAGTACCTCTGGAGTCGCTGTGTGTTTTGATTTGGTATACCCTACCTTCACAGACACAACCCAGAGCTTAGTAACACAAGGCCCAAACAACTGTCATTCTGCTTACATACATACACGGCTTCCAATGCTGCGTAGGAAAGAGTGGTTCAAAACTCGGCTGAGTAGATGTACTGTAGGCCTCTATTATTCCCTATAAATAATAAAATATATAAAACGGCTTTGTGCATTTAACATTGTGGGTAATGGGCATATCAAGGCCCCATTACTGCAGTGAATCCCCTGATCCGCTAAATCAATCTATGTCAATTTGATTGGAGAACCTAATAGACATTATTTGTGGTGCGTCACAAGGTCTTATACATTTTGTTTAGGCCAGTTACATGGTTTTAGATGCATAGGAAGAACAGATGTCAGAAGGCTGTTTTAAGGACCGCTGTTTATTCAAACATAAGGTCAATTACAGTCACGTCCCAACTGGGACCTTTTTCCCTATGTAGTGCAATAATTTTGATAATACTATTCCCCACTATGTAGGGAATAGGATGCCATATGGGACGCAGCCTAAGAATGACGTTGTGGGGTGGTAATGGACATGAAGAAAACAAATTCACATCAGTTCCGGCTGATCAAATTATCATTTGATCAAATTATGTGTAAGAATGACAATTATATAAAGAAGAATCCAACTCATCATTGTAACTGCTCCTTGGTCGGTATTCAATCTGTGGAGAGCTGTCGACAATGCACCGTTTAAAGGCAATGCTCACGCTTTCACAGATTAAAGATGCAGTCCCGGTTGTTAAAGACAACAAGTTTGTGACATAATGTACAAATTGGATTCGCAAACACACACATGCATGCACGCACAATCGCACTACACACAAACACACACCTCATGTTCTCCTCTCCTCATTACAGGACCAGAGATGTCTCTTTAGAGTTATTTGACATCAGCTCGTGCCTGTGTTATAAAGTACTGTTATAGTTAAAGCCTTAACAGAGAAGAAGAGTATTATAAATATAGACTGACATGAAGCACACAAGGTGGCACTTTGTTTCAATCTGGAGAGTGCCATGTTATAGTCAATGCAGAAGAAGTGAGATGCTGGAGACCTACAGTACATCAGCATTTGTTATGATGCTGGAAATATACGGTAACCTGGTCCCAGATGTGTTTGGGCTATCATGTCAAGTCCTTGCTATGCCAAAAACGACAATGTGTGGCAAGGAGTAGCATGATGGGACAAACAGACTCCCCCTGAGAGGGCTGTGGGAGAGGGACTCTTGACTCTGTCTCCTACTCCCCCTGAGAGGACTGTGGGAGAGGGACTCCTGACTCTGTTTCCTACTGCCTCTGAGAGGACTGTGGGAGAGGGACTCCTGACTCTGTTTCCTACTGCCTCTGAGAGGGCTGTGGGAGAGGTACTCCTGACTCTGTCTCCTACTGCCTCTGAGAGGGCTGTGGGAGAGGGACTCCTGACTCTGTCTCCTACTGCCTCTGAGAGGGCTGTGGGAGAGGGACTCCTGACTCTGTCTCCTACTGCCTCTGAGAGGGCTGTGGGAGAGGGACTCCTGACTCTGTCTCCTACTGCCTCTGACAGGGCTGTGGGAGAGGGACTCCTGACTTTGTGGGAGAGGAATTTATAAAGGAGGCAGTCTAAGAGATGGAGCATGTGCCACATCAACTTCCCTCTCCTGTCCCCTTCTATCCTCTCTTGACTCTCAGCTTGTTTAAAGATGTGGTGCATCGTCTTGACGATGGGAAATGTTCACCAACTCTGAGTCTCCTCTGTCCTCCTGACTGCCATTAATTTTTGAAGCTGTGCAGTGTTCAGAATCATGGCCCTGCTGCCGGGCTGATGGGAAATATTCACAACTCATGCATCTGCTTTGTCTCACTGTCACTGTTACAACTGATAGTGAGGAGAACAAAACCGAATGTTGCTGTATGTTTACATGAGCTTGTAAAACAAAGTAGGTTATCAATTATGGTGGACCAAACTGTATACTGTAAGGATTGGTTGTACAGTGTTAAATCTTACATACGTTTTTCTGTAGAAAAGCTTATCCAGTTTTATCTTGTGGGGGACTTGATGAGTTGCTCTTAGATGTTCACTAAGATTGTGAACACATCTACATGCGGATGGTAAATGCTGTAAGGATGATAAAAATGGACAAATAGTAATGAAGATTTTAGGACACACTGCACACACATACATGTCCTCAACTGAAAGCTCCAATATCAGGAAGTTCATTAATCCTTCTGTTGCTCAGTCCTCCTAACTAAACTAATTGAATGCAACTCAATCATATGATTAATATTAATTCAATTAAAGTCAATTACCCCTCTTCAGTTCTCCTCTACTGTGATAAAGGCAACTGTTCAGCAGGAAAGTATGTTACACTTTCAGACCCATGGCAAATGTAACACTGTTCAGCCCCTGTCCTCCTGCACTGGAGTTAGTGTCTGTCTTTATGTTTGTTTCAGGATGAACATCACCTGCCTGACATCGGATTTCACAATCTTATTTACAATATTAAGTTCCCTCAGGAATGTTCTTCAGTCCTCCCTTCTCCATTCTCTCTGTTCAGGTTGTTCACAACGACAGCTAAATCAACCTCTTATTACAAATGCAATGCCACCTGTTACACCTCATGAGATATTTCAACCTCATGTTTTTCTCCTCTAAATTTATTGGAAAAGGTTTGCTTAAATTAGAAAAGGAGTTTAATTTGCAGTGGTTTGGATATTCCCTGCAATGTTGCCATGTGTAATGTTGTCTCTGGCTGGAACAACCTTTTACGTTTAATTCTAAAATGAATTAAACCAATCAATCAATTCACATGGACATGCATCTTAAAAGAAGATAGCGGATTGCGCTTCTGTATTATCTGCATGTTTTTCTTCTGCGTCCATACACACTCCTACTGAGTCACGAGATGCTCCTGCAGTCTATCAACGGAAGAGCGCGCGAAGCTGGAGACAGGGAAGAGGATGCGTGCGTCTCCTGTGGACTTGATTGCGTGTTTGGGAATGTTTTTAACGAGGGTGGATTTTCTACACTTTAACAAATAATTGTTTCCCAAGATCACACCTACTCAATTGAATGGTTATGAGTCCCGAGAATTCTCATGGAAGTCTTGGAAATTCTGGAAAATATATATTTTTTGCAACCATCTTTGATCGCGACCAGAGAGGAAAATAGTATCAGCTTGCTCTAATTATAACGTTGTTGCTTTAGGTTACTTATTCAGTATAGGTTACTTCTGTCAACACGAATACCCAAAGCAACAAGGTGGAATAGTTTTTATTCGTCCTATTTCTGTTCTGCAACCCACAGAAGACCTGCTGTAGTAGGCCTATGTGTGTCAAGCAATGGAACATGTGTATACTTTTTTTCATAGTCAAAACGTACTGGACTGAGACGGTAAGTTTAGCTGTGTATTTTTCTTGCTTGTAAATGCGTTTGTATTATATATTGACATTGAAGGGATGATCTGCAAACAACCACATTGAACGTTTGTGGATATTAACGGTTTCACCAAATTCAGTTATTACCAGCAGTTGTTATCATATTAATTTTAAAATAAACTAAGAAATATTGATATTATCCAGCAAATGTATGTAAATGCTTTGCTGACTTTGTTGTTAGCCTCTGATTTTTGTTGATTTAGATTCCGCTGGATTTTTGCTTTACTGCCAAGAACGTTGGAATTAGTCAACCTGCCCTCAGGGCAATTAATACGATTTGGTATGTAAATCTGATCCACTCCATTGAGCATGACACATTACAAATCTGATTCCCCCTGTCTCTGTCTACTGCCTCCCCAAAATGTAGATTAGGGGTAATCAATGTTATCTAATCTAACCTGTCTAGGTGAGTGAGATTACCTAGCAGTAGCAGCATGTCTCGACTGTACTACAGGAGGACAGACAACTCCTCCTACAGGGACCTGATCGCTCTGAGGATTGTCAGGGCCGAGTCTGAACTGTCTGTCCTGGAGAAGAACTTCCTGGGAGCAGTGGAGAAAGGAGACTACGCCTCAGTCAAACAGGCTCTAGAGGTAAGGATGAAGGGAGGAGAGGAAAGGAGGAGGGAGGGAGGAAGGAAGGGAGGGGATGGAGGAGAAAGGAGACTATGCACTCCAGTCAAACGGGCTGAGGGAGGAAGGGAGAAAGAGGTGGAGAGGGAGGAAGGGGGAGGGAGAGAGGGAGGGAAAGTATACTATACCTCCTTCCAACAAGCTTTAGAGGTAGGGATGGAAGGAAGAGAGGGAGGGGAGAGAGGGGAGGGAGGGAGGAATGGAGAGAAGGGAGGGAGGGAGGAATGTAGAGAGGGGAGGGAGGAAGGAATGGAGGGAGAGAGGGGCAGAGGGAAGGGAGGGAGGAAAGGATAAATAAGTCTCAGTTCAAGAACAACATCAAACATGATACAATTTGCTATCATGATACCATATAACTAAGTAAACATCTATTGTCATTCCCTCTCCCGCCTGTAGGAGGCAGAGATCTACTTCCGGATCAACATTAACTGTATAGACCCGTTGGGCCGCACAGCTCTGCTGATCGCTATAGAGAATGAGAACCTGGAGATTATAGAGCTGCTGCTCACCTATAACGTGTACGTCGGTGACGCTCTGCTACACGCCATCCGTAAAGAGGTGGTGGGGGCTGTGGAATTGCTGCTTAACCACAAGAAGCCCAGCGGGGAGAAACAGGTAGAACAGTTACAGAGTGCTTCCCAAATGGCACCCTGTTCTTGAGTGTTGGCTATAGTCACTTGGTGGAGGGGTTCACCTGCATACAGCACTACACACTGTCCTTGTGTTATCACTACAATACCAATAGGCTACCTGCTTTACAGTTAGACTGGTCTTAAGAAAGGCCTTAGACCTGACATGTGGATATAGAATAGTCTCTACTATATACCCTCTTCTTGTTTTTCCTGTGCTTTACACTACCCCATGCCCTCCCAGGCACATACTCATTCCTATAAGGATTACTTCAACCCTATTTTATTTTTCATGGGATAAATTAGCAGATTTGAGTCTATTAAATAACATTACTTGCATCACTTCTAACCCCCTTTTATACAATACCCCAATCCCCTCTCCCTGGTTAGAGGATATGGTGGAAAACATTACAATTCAACCCTAACTTTCAACTGAAAGCTACAAGGAGAAAATGTACATGTGCAATTTAGAAATGTTTCTCCATGCTATTACACACTGTATATTTGAACCATTTAATGTTGGTGAATTACATATTCTTCCTCCTCACATCTCTTGCTTCAGCACAGTGTCTCTCTCTTCTGCACATAATTCCCTTTTCACTTCTCTCTCTGTATGTTGGTCTACTCTAATTAACTGGTTCTCTCAGAACTGCAATGAGATACGCTACTCTGGGCAATTTACACATTTTGCCCATACACTTGCACTCTGGATATTTGAACCATAATTCTTACTACATATTCTTCACAGCATCTCTTCCCTCTCTGTGTTGATCTTGGTTGCATCCCAAAATGTCTCCCTATTCCATCTTTGGTGCACACAACCCTATTGGCCCTTATCAAAATGAGTGCACTATATAGGGAATATGGTGCCATTAGAGGCATGAACTTGTGAACAGAGGTATGATAAAACAGACAGTGGGTCCCTTAGGTTTGAAAGAGAACGCTTAAAATCACATCTGATCCACTAATCTAGATCCTCCTCACCACATCTCCTAGCCCTCCTGTGATTCCTCTATTTACAGTCTGTTTATTTATACACTAGCTTTGTGATATGTTAATCATCTGATTTACATGTCTGTTGATCACTATAGCAAACAAGTCAATAAGCAGGTACTGTCTTTCATTTGTATAGGCTACTGTATTTTTCTGATTTGTGTATACAGTGATACATCTGTAGCCTATTGACAACATCTTATTATGTGAAACTGTGAAAAGGTTACTTGATCTCACCAGTCCTAAGGGCAGGCAGTCAGTAGGAAAAGGATAAGGTGCAAAAATATATTTTTCTAAATAACAGTAGTGATTGTAGATTAAATAAACATGTTGGGAAGATACACAAAATGACTTACAAAAACAAACAAACTAGGAGCAAAAATGTATTTCCCTGGTGCGGCAGGTAGCGTAGTGGTTAAGAGCCTTGGCACAGTAAGTGAAAGGTTGCTGGTTCAGTGTCCTTTATGCTCTGAAGGGGAGAGTAAACATATGTGGGTGGGGAGCGAGGGAGCTCCGAGGCAACACACAAGGACACTGTCAAAGCATTAGAAATAAATGCTCAAACTGAAGGGAAATAACTTCACTCGAATTACATAGATAATTGGGCACTTGCGAACAAGTATTTAGCAGCGATGCACATGTTTAAAACAGTAACAATATTGGCATGTCCTAATTAGGCCTAACTCAAGGGTGCACAAGTGAGACCGGTGCTGTGGTCATCACAGGCAAAACCCCAACAAAGGATACAGTATCTTGAATTATGATATTAGGCTATTTAAACTCAACCATTTATCTTGAAAAAATATATTTTAGTCTGACTATTACTCTCGTTTTCAGAGGGCCAAAAATACAACGTGAAATGTAACCGGGAGACATACACAGTCCTGAAATGCATACAACTTTATCAAAATACAGTGTGCATTATCAAGGTTATATATATGATTTAGCTAGTTTTAAAACATATAACAGAACAGAATACAGTAGGTCTGACATACACACACACACACACACATACGCACACACATACCATTACAGAGAAAGTCTATGGGGGCTGAACACTTCTCAAACACATTTTCAAAGACGTCAAAGAAAACTCCCACAGCACCAAAGCTGCTGTGAAATTCAACTGAGGCCGTTTTAACTAGATGGACAAGAACGCATAGAGCATCCCATTTGGTTAGCTATTGAGACAGTGTTTACATACACCATACAGTATTACTTCTGAGTTAGGATTCTGTCCCTCCATCAGATGGAGAGAGGGAGAGAGAGGGAGAGGGAGAGGAGTGTAATAGAAGAGTGTATTTACATCCTCTCATCTTTCTATCAGAGGAGACTATTGCATCTCTCTTTCTCCACCTCTCTTTCTCCATCTCTATTGTATCTCCACCTTTATTTCTCCACCTCTCTTTCTCCATCTCTATTGTATCTCCACCTTTATTTCTCCACCTCTCTTTCTCCACCTCTCTTTCTCCATCTCTTCTGAGATAATGATAGTAAGGTCAGACTCCATCTCAACAGCATGATCTAACTGGCAGTGATGCTAGTCATTGTTTCAACATCACATCGTTATGCAAACCCATCCTCTGGACCACACGCATGCACGCACACACAGCATCAGGAGCATCAGGAATCAATGACAAGAAGACCTGTGGTTTACGGGAACATCACTTAGATCTGAGTTGTTGTGATAAAGGGAACAGTAATGTAATCCTGTTAGCTAGTATTTCCTCATACTGTAAGTGAAGTGGTCACTCAAGTGCCTCTTTCCTTATCATCTCTTCCCAGAGGGAGACCAATCAGACTGTGGTTGTGTCCCAGATGGCCCCCTTGTCCCTATATAGTGCACTACTTTTGACCAGAGCCCTATGGTGGTGCCATTTGGGACACACATTAAATGATTAGACCCTGTCAATCAATCAATCAATCAAATTGATTTATAAAGCAGATGTCACAAAGTGCTTTTACAGAAACCTAGCCTAAAACCCCAAAGAGCAAGAAATGCAGATGTAGAAGCATTGTGGCTGGTTAGGAAAAAAACTCCCTAGAAAGGCAGGAATCTAGGAAGAAAACTAAAGAGGAACCAGGCTGTGAGGGGTGGCCATTCTTCTGGCTGTGTCTGGTGGAGATTATAAGAGTGCATGGTCATTAAGGCAAGATCATTCTTCAAGATGTTCAAACGTTCATAGATGACAAACGACAACAAATAATAATCATAGTGGTTATAGAGATATCCCGGGACAGGGCTAACCAGGCAGGATATAGCCCCACCTACATTAACAATGCACAGCCCCCACACTACCAGAGGGATATCAACAGACCACCTACTTATTACCCTGAGACAAGGTGGAGTATAGCCCATGAAGATCTTCCCCACCGCAAGAGCTCGAGGGTGCGCAAAACCAGACAGGAAGATCACTTCAGTGACTCAACCCACTCAATTAGAGTATAGCGATACTCAAAGTTATGCACCCCTCCTAGGGACAGCATGGGAGAGCACTAGCAAGCCAGCTACTCATACGGTCAGAGGCAGAGAATCCCAGTGGAGAGAGGGGAGCCGGCCAGGTAGAGACAGCCAGGGTGGTTTGTCACTCCAGTGCCTTGGCTTTCACGTTCACACCCCTGGGCCAGACTTCACGCAATCATAGGACTTACTGAAGAGATGAGTCTTCAGTAAAGACTTAAAGGTTGAGACCATTCCATAAAAATGTACCTCTATAGGAGAAAGCCCTGCCTCCATCTGTTTGCTTAGAAATTCTAGGAACAATGAGTCCATGCAATGCTTTGTAGGTTATCAGTAAAACCTTGAAATCAGCCCTAGCCTTAACAGAAAGCCAGAGGCTTGCACTGGAGTAATATGATAAAAATGTTGGGTTCTAGTCAAGATTCTAGCAGGCGTATTTAGCACTAGCTGAAGTTTATTTAGTGCTTTATCCGGGTAGCCAGAGAGTAGAACATTGCGGTAGTCTAATCTTGAAGTGACAAAATCATGGATCAGCTTTTCTGCATAATGTTTTAACAAAAAGTTTCAGATTTTTGCAATGATAAGAAGATAAAAAAAAATATGCTCTTTAAATATTTTTTTGATGTTTGTCAAAAGAGAGATCAGGGTACAGAGTAACACCAAGATCCTTCATAGTTTTATTTGTGATGAGATCAATTGTCAGATCAAACAGCAGATCTCTTTGTTTCTTGGGACCTGTGTTTTGTCCGAGTTTAAAAGTAACAAATGTGTTGCCATCCACTTCCTTTTGTCTGAAACATAGTCTTCCATGTTAGGCAATTTTGGGGCTTCACCATGTTTCATCGAAATGTACAGTTGCGTGTTGTCTGCATAGCAGTGAATGTTGGTATTGTGTTTCCGAATGACATCACCAGGAGGTAGCATGTACAGTGCATTTGGAAAGTATTCAGACCCCTTCCATTTTTCCACATTTTGTTACGTTACAGACTTAATCTAAAATGTCTTAAATAAAAAATGTTCCTCATCAATCTATACACAATTCCCCCTAATGACCAAGCAAAAACAGTCATTTTTTTTTGCAAATGTATATAAACCCGATCTAACATCTCTGGAGAGACCTGAAAATAGCTGTATGTCGACGCTCCTCATCCAACCTGACAGAGCTTGAGAGGATCTGCAGAGAAGAATGTGAGAAACTCCCCAAAAACAGGTCTGCCACGCTTGTAGCGTCGTACCCAAGAAGACTTGAGGCTGTATTCGCTACCAAAAGGTGCTTCAACAAAGTACTGAGTAATGGTCTGAATACTTGTGTAAATCTGATATCAATTCTTTTTTTTTTCTAATATATTTGCAAAAAAGCCTGTTTTTAGACACACACACACAAACACAAACGCGCACGCACGCACACACAAACACACACACACACACACACACACACACACACACACACACACACACACACACACACACACACACACACACACACACACACACACACACACACACACACACACACTTCTCAAGTAAAACCTAAGCCATGTACCTCTATTGTATTGGTTCATAACGAAACATGGTATTGATAATACTACAATGTTGTTATTAATTCTGTTTTGTCTGATTCAGTTTTCCTTCTTCAATCGATATCTGGATTGAACACATATCTTCTCTCTTGCCCATCATCATCCCTATCTGACTATAGCCCTTATTTGTCTCTGCCCTGCCCTCCCTCCAGGTTCCTCCCATCCTATTGGACAAGCAGTTCTCTAACTTCACTCCTGACATCACACCCATCATCCTGGCAGCTCACACCAACAACTATGAGATTATCAAACTCCTGGTGCAGAAGGGGGTATCTGTGCCCCAGCCACATGAGGTGGGTCTGAATCTAGATATATGCTACACTATGGTGTAGTACTATGGTAAATAATTAAGTACTACATGCTGCAGTATGATATAGTATGTAATGTAGTACAGTACAATAGTCACAGCAGGCTACACTACACTATACAGCATGATACAATAGTCGAGTACAGTATGATAGTTACAATACTGCCTTCCCTCCACTAACTCTCCAGTACCGATGTGTGTTCCAGGTGCGCTGTAACTGCATGGAGTGTGTGTCCAGCTCTGATGTGGATAGTCTGCGTCACTCCCGCTCTCGTCTCAACATCTACAAGGCCTTGGCCAGCCCATCACTCCTGGCCCTCTCCAGTGAAGACCCTTTCCTCACAGCCTTCCAGCTCTCCTGGGAACTACAGGAACTCAGCAAGGTGGGGGGTTTTAACAGATATTTGCTAAGTTTATTTAATTAAATTAAATTGAGGTGGAGAATGAGTCTGAGTCAAAGAAGAATAATGGGTGTTGTCTCAGCAGTGTAACTACTTTATAAGCAGTTTATGGACTGACTTTATCCTCTTCATTCTTATTTGGAACATAAGGCCTCCACAAGAGAGTGCACTGACGCCGATTAAGAGATGGACGGTGTTGTATGACAGTGTTTATCTGTGTTCGACTTTTAACTAACAGTTTATTCCTGTTTCAGGTAGAGAATGAGTTTAAGTCGGAGTATGAGGTGTTGTCCTAGCAGTATAAAGGTTTTATAAAGAGTTTTTAACTAGTTTATTGACTGTTAACTAACAGTTTCTGACTGTTTCAGGTAGAGAATGAGTTTAAGTCAGAGTATGAGGAGTTGTCTCAGCAGTGTAAACAGTTTGCCAAGGACCTGTTGGACCAAACCAGGAGCTCCAGAGAACTAGAGCTGATCCTGAACTACAGTGATGACATCAACCCTCTATTGGATGAGAACACCAACGACCTGGCCAGACTCAAACTGGCTATCAAATACACACAGAAAGAGGTAAGACATAACCCATGTTTCCTCAGGAAGCTGTGTTTATTGTCATTTTACTGCATGTTGAAGCTTGGCCAGATGGCTTTCCCTCCCAATGTCTTTAGTACAGCTGAGGGTTTTACATGTTGTATTTCAGTGGATAAAGCATGACGCTAATGTCTGCTGTTATCTCTTAAGATAGGATTTAGAAGAAGTAGATGGCCGGATTGGGGTGGAGACTTCCTATGGGAGTTGTAATTCTGTGGTAATCACCAGGTTGTGTCTGAAAGTGGCATCCTTCCTTAGTGAAACAACACATTACTGGAGCTTCAGTCTGCTGTCTCTTGATGGGAACGTAATGAAACATAATGATAAAGCAATAAGGATGCTACTAATAGGATAATGTTTGCCTGGAATACTAACTCACAATACTAACTCACAATATCAAAATTACACAGAAAGCAGCATGTTGCACAGGAAAACAACAACCTTGGCCACATCCTATATGGCACCCTATTCCCTAGTACAATTATGAAATGGAAATTGTGAAATGTTGCCCCCTACTGAGTAGAAGGGGACACTGCATCTGTACTCACGTAGAGAGTGAAGATGACTGAGAACTGCAGAAAAAAACAGAAATTAATTCCTTAATACTTTTAACCCTTTCCATGAGACAGACATTTACAGTATGACACTGCTGAAAATACACAACATGCTATCTCCCTTTAGGGTTAGGGATAGAACAGAGATAAGACTCAAGTCTCCATAGAGAGCCATTTATAAAGAACTCCATGTTCCTGTTTGAAAGAGTGCCTGTCCGTCAAATCTGTTCCTCATGAAACATTGTTATGTTTTTGTCTCTGGGAGATTTGATTGAACCATCTGCGTTGCTCTGTGTGACGGTGAGGTTCATCTCAGTCTAACAGAATTATGAACAAATTACAACCAAATGGATCCCCATCACTTAGAGCAGGGCATTGTGGGGGATGAGGTCATCAGTGAGGTCATCAGTCAGAGAGCGACTGAGACAGAGAGTGTTTTAGATGGTACCTGAGACGGCCAGAGTGTTCCTTATCAAACCTTGTGAGCAGAGGCAGATCTGAAAGAAATCCCCTTTTCACATTACTGAGCCTAGTTGAGCCAAACTGTAATGGTCTCGTTACACATCCACCACAGTTCCTGTGAACTGTGCTGACAAGGACAATATGAAGAGAAAGCATCCGACGCAGCGCAGTACAGTGTGTGAAGAGGATATTAGAGAGGAACAGAGATGCCAGGGAGGGACACTTGGGACCAGGCCAGGGACAACTGGTAATACTCATCAGAATGATCAGGCGCATTAAGGTCATTAACAGCTGGAGGTGCTGCTGGACTAAACCAGACTAAACAGTCATTGACTGCGTCCCAAATGGAACATAGGGTGTCATTTGGAGAGCACACATAATGTAATATGGGACCTCAATTGACCTCTTCCATTAGCAGAGTGTGTTTACTGCTGTGCCCAACTGTCCAACTGTCAGTATGTTGTATTCTGTACCCAACTGTCCAACTGTCAGTATGCTGTATTCTGTACCCGACTGTCCAACTGTCAGTATGCTGTATTCTGTACCCAACTGTCCAACTGTCAGTATGCTGTATTCTGTACCCAACTGTCCAACTGTCAGTATGCTTTATGCTGTACCCAACTGTCAAACTGTCAGTATGCTGTATTCTGTACCCAACTGTCAACTGTCAGTATGCTATATTCTGTACCCAACTTTCCAACTGTCAGTATGCTGTACCCAACTGTCCAACTGTCATAATGCTGTATTCTGTACCCAACTGTCCAACTGTCAGTATGCTGTATGCTGTGCCCAACTGTCTGTATGCTGTACCCAACTGTCAACCGTCAGTATGCTGTATTCTGTACCCAACTGTCCAACTGTCAGTATGCTGTATGCTGTACCCAACTGTCCAACTGTCATAATGCTGTATTCTGTACCCAACTGTCCAACTGTCAGTATGCTGTATGCTGTGCCCAACTGTCTGTATGCTGTACCCAACTGTCAACTGTCAGTATGCTGTATTCTGTACCCAACTGTCCAACTGTCAGTATGCTGTATGCTGTACCCAACTGTCCAACTGTCAGTATGCTGTATTCTGTACCCGACTGTCCAACTGTCAGTATGCTGTATTCTGTACCCAACTGTCCAACTGTCAGTATGCTGTATTCTGTGCCCAACTGTCCAACTGTCAGTATGCTTTATGCTGTACCCAACTGTCAAACTGTCAGTATGCTGTATTCTGTACCCAACTGTCAACTGTCAGTATGCTATATTCTGTACCCAACTTTCCAACTGTCAGTATGCTGTACCCAACTGTCCAACTGTCATAATGCTGTATTCTGTACCCAACTGTCCAACTGTCAGTATGCTGTATGCTGTGCCCAACTGTCTGTATGCTGTACCCAACTGTCAACTGTCAGTATGCTGTATTCTGTACCCAACTGTCCAACTGTCAGTATGCTGTATTCTGTACCCAACTGTCCAACTGTCATTATGCTTTATGCTGTACCCAACTGTCCAACTGTCAGTATGCTGTATTCTGTACCCAACTGTCAACTGTCAGTATGCTGTATTCTGTACCCAACTTTCCAACTGTCAGTATGCTGTATGCTGTACCCAACTGTCAAACTGTCAGTATGCTGTATTCTGTACCCAACTGTCAACTGTCAGTATGCTATATTCTGTACCCAACTTTCCAACTGTCAGTATGCTGTACCCAACTGTCCAACTGTCATAATGCTGTATTCTGTACCCAACTGTCCAACTGTCAGTATGCTGTATGCTGTGCCCAACTGTCTGTATGCTGTACCCAACTGTCAACTGTCAGTATGCTGTATTCTGTACCCAACTGTCCAACTGTCAGTATGCTGTATTCTGTACCCATCTGTCCAACTGTCATAATGCTGTATTCTGTACCCAACTGTCCAACTGTCAGTATGCTGTATGCTGTGCCCAACTGTCTGTATGCTGTACCCAACTGTCAACTGTCAGTATGCTGTATTCTGTACCCAACTGTCCAACTGTCAGTATGCTGTATGCTGTACCCAACTGTCCAACTGTCAGTATGCTGTATTCTGTACCCGACTGTCCAACTGTCAGTATGCTGTATTCTGTACCCAACTGTCCAACTGTCAGTATGCTGTATTCTGTGCCCAACTGTCCAACTGTCAGTATGCTTTATGCTGTACCCAACTGTCAAACTGTCAGTATGCTGTATTCTGTACCCAACTGTCAACTGTCAGTATGCTATATTCTGTACCCAACTGTCCAACTGTCAGTATGCTTTATGCTGTACCCAACTGTCAAACTGTCAGTATGCTGTATTCTGTACCCAACTGTCAACTGTCAGTATGCTATATTCTGTACCCAACTTTCCAACTGTCAGTATGCTGCACCCAACTGTCCAACTGTCATAATGCTGTATTCTGTACCCAACTGTCCAACTGTCAGTATGCTGTATGCTGTGCCCAACTGTCTGTATGCTGTACCCAACTGTCAACTGTCAGTATGCTGTATTCTGTACCCAACTGTCCAACTGTCAGTATGCTGTATGCTGTACCCAACTGTCCAACTGTCATAATGCTGTATTCTGTACCCAACTGTCCAACTGTCAGTATGCTGTATGCTGTGCCCAACTGTCTGTATGCTGTACCCAACTGTCAACTGTCAGTATGCTGTATTCTGTACCCAACTGTCCAACTGTCAGTATGCTGTATGCTGTACCCAACTGTCCAACTGTCAGTATGCTGTATTCTGTACCCGACTGTCCAACTGTCAGTATGCTGTATTCTGTACCCAACTGTCCAACTGTCAGTATGCTGTATTCTGTGCCCAACTGTCCAACTGTCAGTATGCTTTATGCTGTACCCAACTGTCAAACTGTCAGTATGCTGTATTCTGTACCCAACTGTCAACTGTCAGTATGCTATATTCTGTACCCAACTTTCCAACTGTCAGTATGCTGTACCCAACTGTCCAACTGTCATAATGCTGTATTCTGTACCCAACTGTCCAACTGTCAGTATGCTGTGCCCAACTGTCTGTATGCTGTACCCAACTGTCAACTGTCAGTATGCTGTATTCTGTACCCAACTGTCCAACTGTCAGTATGCTGTATTCTGTACCCAACTTTCCAACTGTCAGTATGCTGTATGCTGTACCCAACTGTCAAACTGTCAGTATGCTGTATTCTGTACCCAACTGTCAACTGTCAGTATGCTATATTCTGTACCCAACTTTCCAACTGTCAGTATGCTGTACCCAACTGTCCAACTGTCATAATGCTGTATTCTGTACCCAACTGTCCAACTGTCAGTATGCTGTATGCTGTGCCCAACTGTCTGTATGCTGTACCCAACTGTCAACTGTCAGTATGCTGTATTCTGTACCCAACTGTCCAACTGTCAGTATGCTGTATTCTGTACCCAACTGTCCAACTGTCATTATGCTTTATGCTGTACCCAACTGTCCAACTGTCAGTATGCTGTATTCTGTACCCAACTGTCAACTGTCAGTATGCTGAATTCTGTACCCAACTGTCAACTGTCAGTATGCTGTATTCTGTACCCAACTTTCCAACTGTCAGTATGCTGTATGCTGTACCCAACTGTCCAACTGTCAGTATGCTGTATTCTGTACCCAACTGTCAACTGTCAGTATGCTGTATTCTGTACCCAACTGTCAACTGTCAGTATGCTGTATTCTGTACCCAACTTTCCAACTGTCAGTATGCTGTACCCAACTGTCAGAATGCTGTATTCTGTACCCAACTGTCCAACTGTCAGTATGCTGTATGCTGTGCCCAACTGTCTGTATGCTGTATGCTGTACCCAACTGTTAACTGTCAGTATGTTGTATGCTGTACCCAACTGTCCAACCTTTTCAGTATGCTGTATTCTGTACCCAACTTTCCAACTGTCAGTATGCTGTAGCCAACTGTCCAACTGTCAGTATGCTGTATTCTGTACCCAACTGTCCAACTGTCAGTATGCTGTATGCTGTGCCCAACTGTCAGTATGCTGTATACTGTACCCAACTGTCAACTGTCAGTATGTTGTATGCTGTACCCAACTGTCAACTGTCAGTATGCTGTACCCAACTGTCAGTATGTTGTATTCTGTACCCAACTGTCCAACTGTCAGTATGCTGTATTCTGTACCCAACTGTCAGTATGCTGTATTCTGTACCCAACTGTCAGTATGCTTTATGCTGTACCCAACTGTCCAACTGTTAGTATGCTGTATTCTGTACCCAACTGTCAACTGTCAGTATGCTGTATTCTGTACCCAACTTTCCAACTGTCAGTATGCTGTATGCTGTACCCAACTGTCAACTGTCAGTATGCTGTATTCTGTACCCAACTGTCAGTATGCTGTATTCTGTACCCAACTGTCAACTGTCAGTATGCTGTTTGCTCTACCCAACTGTCAGTATGCTGTATTTTGTACACAACTGTCTAACTGTCAGTATGTTTTATGCTGTACCCAACTGTCTAACTGTCAGTATTCTGTACCCAACTGTCTAACTGTCAGTATGCTGTACCCAACTGTCTAACTGTCAGTATGCTTTATGCTGTACCCAACTGTCTAACTGTCAGTATGCTGTATGCTGTACCTAACTGTCAGTATGCTGTATGCTGTACTGAACTGCCCAGGCTTGCTTAAGATGTTCCTGTTTTCATGTCAGTTGTTTGTCAATGTGGAGTGGAAAGCAAGTGAGAAAGAATAGTAAACATTGTGAAGTTGCATTAGACACACAGGTCTCCAATAACAACTCTCTCTTTTCCTTCCTTCCTTCCTTCCTTCCTTCCTTCCTTCCTTCCTTCCTTCCTTCCTTCCTTTCCTTTCTTTCTTTCTTTCTTTCTTTCTTTCTTCCTTTCCTTCCTTCCTTCCTTCCTTCCTTCCTTCCTTCCTTCCTTCCTTCCTTCCTTCCTCCCCGTCTATCCCTCTCTCCCTACTCTTTCCCCTCTCCCTTCTCCCTCTCCTTCTCTCTCCCCCTTTCCATCGCTCCCTCCCTCCCCTTTCTCCCTCCCCTACTCCCTCTCCCCTCCTTCCTCAATTTCCCTCCTCCAGTTTGTAGCCCAGCCCAACTGTCAGCAGCTGCTTGCGTCTCGTTGGTACGATGAGTTCCCTGGGTGGAGGCGTCGTCACTGGGCAGGGAAGTTCCTAACCTGTGTCTTCATCGGCCTCCTCTTCCCCCTCTTCTCCCTCTGCTACCTGGTCTCTCCTAAGAGCCGCTATGGAAACTTCATCAGGCAAGTAGCCTAGAGGTTAGATAGGCAGGCCAGCAACCGGAGGGTTGCCGGTTTGAATCCCTGGTCTGATGGGAAAAATCTGTCAGGAAGCTGAAGTTGAATTTCTGTTAGACCTATTGGTCAATAAAGTAATCTTCTTCTTCATCATTAGGAAGCCCTTCATCAAGTTTATCTGCCACACAACGTCGTATCTAACCTTCCTGTTCCTGCTGCTGCTGGCCTCCCAGCACATCGTCTCTACAGACCCCAACAGACAGGGGCCGCCTCCTACTGTTGTGGAATGGATGATACTACCCTGGGTACTGGGTAAGAGAGTATGTGTGTGTGTTTTACGTGCGCAGAGTTGCACAACATGGTTGATCAAGAAAGGAAAGACTTAGACACGTGCTTTATTGATACATAACAAGATGTCAACTTCACAGAAGGTCAGCTGATAATAGTGTCATTTGAGACATACCAAGTGGACTGCTATTGATGTTGATGACAATTCTGACAGGAAATGGTGGAAACCAAGCTTGTGTTTCAGACAAATACCGTTTACACCTGGTTTTCATGCGTTTAACGCACACTGCATTGTAAGACAGCCCAGCCCATGTGTGTCCTATGTAACTACCATTATGGTGTTCAGTGCAACCGCATGGCAGGATGCATGGGCATGCTACCTGTCTACCTGTTCATACCTGTCTACCTGTCCTGTATCACCGCTTGATATGGCAAATGCACCACCCTCGATCGCAATGCAGAGGGTAGTGTAGACAGCCCAGTACATCACTGGGGCCGAGCACCCTTCCATCTAGGACCTCTATATCAGCCGGTGTCAGAGGAAGGCCCAAATAATTGCCTAAGACTGCAGCCACCCAAGCATTGTTCAATCTGCTACCGGTCGGGAAACGTTGCCGGCGCATCGGCTCTTGGACCAACGAGCTCTGAGACAACTTCTACCCCAAGCCATAAGACTGCTAATTAGTTAATTAATGATTACCCAGACTATATACACTGACCCTGTCTTGCACTGACTCTATGCACACTCACACACAAATTACTATGACACTCTCACACAAAATCCACACACATTCACACACACTACATACGCACACACACACACATAACACACACACCCATACTGAAAACCCAAACACACATACAGATGCAGGATCTTAATTTGAGCCAGTTTGCTACAGCAGGAAAATAATCCTGCAGCACCAGGAAATTTGAATTATTATTTAAGTTCGAGAGCCTGGGTCTCGACCCCGCCCTGTGCAACTGGGTCCTGGACTTTCTGACGGGCCGCCCCCCAGGTGGTGAGGGTAGGAAACAACATCTCCACCCCACTGAACACTGGGGCCCCACAAGGGTGCGTTCTCAGCCCTCTCCTGTACTCCCTGTTCACCCATGACTGCGTGGCCATGCACGCCTCCAACTCAATCATCAAGTTTGCAGACGACACTACAGTGGTAGGCTTGATTACCAACAACGACGAGACGGCCTACATGGAGGAGGTGTGTGCCCTTGGAGTGTGGTGTCAGGAAAATAACCTCACACTCAACGTCAACAAAACAAAGGAGATGATCGTGGACTTCAGGAAACAGCAGAGGTAGCACCCCCCTATCCACATGCCGTTCGGCCATAGGCAAGACATATTCTTAATCCCTCCTATAAGGTAGTTGTTGTGAAATTGTTAGATTACTTGTTAGATACTACTGCATGGTCGGAACTAGAAGCACAAGCATTTCGCTACACTCGCATTAACTGCTAACCATGTGTATGTGACCAATAACATTTGATTTGATTTGATTTTAGAAGCCTTGTTAAAACTCATACCACTGCAAGTTTGCATTTCCTGCTATGCAGGAACATCCTTCAGAAACAAAAAAGTGATACAATTAAGATCCTACATCTGCCTTGTACATATCTACCTGAAATACTGGTATGATCTGGTACTGGTACTTCCTCTATATAGCTCCATTCTAGTGTATTTTATTCCTCTTGTGTTACTAATTAATTTTTATTATAATAGTTTAACTCTGCATCATTGGGAAGGGCTCTTAAGCAAGCATTTCACGGTTAAGTCTACATCTGTTGTATTTGGCTCATGTGCCAAATACAATTTGATTTGATTTAACACTCCCTCTTCACCTGAGGAATGTGGCCATAGATCAGAGAAGTGAGAAACATGATAAATTAGCTCTGCCGGGTGTCAGACAGACATGACAACCCTAACCCTAGGACTGCGTCCCAAATGGCACCATTTTCACAATTTAGATCACTGCTTTTGACCAGGCCCCCATTGGCCCTCTTCCAAAGTAGTGCACTATGTAGGGGATAGGGTGAGTTACATAGGGCTCTGGTCAAAAGTAATGCACTTTGTAAGAGATAGGGTGCTATTTGGGACATGCCATAACCTGCTGGTCTGTTCTCTGTTCTGTAGGCTTCATCTGGACAGAGATTAAACAGATGTGGGATGGAGGGTTCCAGGACTATATCCATGACTGGTGGAACCTAATGGACTTTGTTATGAACTCTCTGTACCTGGCTACCATCTCTTTGAAGTTCGTTGCCTATGTCAAGGTATGATGGCTGTTGTGCACTAGATAATATGAAATACGCTTGAATAGATTGCACAACGAGTTCTTGAAAATAGAACCAGCTTACACTCAGGCTTCATTTAAATGAATAGGAGTGCCTCACGCTTGTCAAAAGTTGTCAGGTGGAGCAGACTTATTGGACAGACTATGGAATGCTGCCTCGTTGTCTCTCCCTCTCTCCCATAGTAGACTCTGACCTGTCCCCTCCGTCTCTCCCACAGTAGACTCTGACCTGTCCCCTATCCGTCTCTCCCGCTCTCCCACAGTAGACTCTGACCTGTCCCCTCACCGTCTCTCCCTCTCTCCCACAGTAGACTCTGACCTGTCCCCTCCATCTCTCCCTCTCTCCCACAGTAGACTCTGACCTGTCCCTTCTCCGTCTCTCCCTCTCTCCCACAGTAGACTCTGACCTGTCCCCTCCGTCTCTCCCTCTCTCCCACAGTAGACTCTGACCTGTCCCCTCGCCGTCTCTCCCTCTCTCCCACAGTAGACTCTGACCTGTCCCCTCTCCGTCTCTCCCTCTCTCCCACAGTAGACTCTGACCTGTCCCCTCCGTCTCTCCCTCTCTCCCACAGTAGACTCTGACCTGTCCCTTCTCCGTCTCTCTCTCCCACAGTAGACTCTGACCTGTCCCCTCACCGTCTCTCCCTCTCTCCCACAGTAGACTCTGACCTGTCCCCTCCGTCTTTCCCACAGTAGACTCTGACCTGTCCCCTCTCCGTCTCTCCCTCTCTCCCACAGTAGACTCTGACCTGTCCCCTCTCCGTCCCTCCCTCTCTCCCACAGTAGACTCTGACCTGTCCCCTCCGTCTCTCCCACAGTAGACTCTGACCTGTCCCTCTCTCTCTCCCTCTCTCCCACAGTAGACTCTGACCTGTCCCTCCGTCTCTCCCTCCCTCCCACAGTAGACTCTGACCTGTCCCCTCCGTCTCTCCCTCTCTCCCACAGTAGACTCTGACCTGTCCCTCCGTCTCTCCCTCTCTCCCACAGTAGACTCTGACCTGTCCCCTCTCCGTCTCTCCCTCTCTCCCACAGTAGACTCTGACCTGTCCCCTCCGTCTCTCCCTCCCTCCCACAGTAGACTCTGACCTGTCCCCTCCGTCTCTCCCTCTCTCCCACAGTAGACTCTGACCTGTCCCCTCCGTCTCTCCCTCCCTCCCACAGTAGACTCTGACCTGTCCCCTCTCCGTCTCTCCCTCTCTCCCTCTCTCCCACAGTAGACTCTGACCTGTCCCCTCTCCCGTATCTCCCTCTCTCCCACAGTACAGTGGCATCAGGGCCAGGAATGAATGGCAGATGTGGCATCCTACCCTGGTAGCAGAGGCTGTGTTTGCCATCGCTAACATCTTCAGCTCCCTCCGCCTCATTTCTCTGTTTACAGCTAACTCACACCTGGGACCTCTACAGGTCAGGATTATCATACAACTGTGTTTCTGTCATTATGTCCAGGAGCAGTATGTATTAAGCGTCTTAGAGTAGGACTGCTGATTTAGGATCAGTTTTTCATTTTAATTCACAATGAGTAATATTACATGGTCAGGGGAGGACCTGATCCTATATCAGCAATCCTACTCTGAGAGGATTGGTGCATGTGGCCCCTGATCTGTAAAGCACTTTGAGCTGCAAGTTATTTTATTAAAGGTTGTAGTTTATGATGATGATGACTATGATGATGAATATGATGATAATCCTCGTTATTCCAGATCTCTCTGGGCAGGATGCTGCTGGACATCCTTAAGTTCCTGTTTATCTACTGCCTGGTGCTCCTGGCCTTTGCTAATGGGCTCAACCAGCTCTACTTCTACTACGAGACAGACGAGGGACAGAAGGGATGCAAGGGCATCCGTTGCGCAACACAGAACAACGCTTTCTCAACGTTAGTGAAGACCATGCATTATAATGTGTTCTTTTGTAACATATTAACGTTTTGGTTGGCTACAAAATTCTGGTAACTTTCCCAAAATTCCCAGAATCAGGAGGCAATTAGCAGGAATTTGGCATGTATGTTTTGCCAATCACCTGGATTAGGGCAAAAGTAGAATGGCAGCCTTTTATGATATCTTGACTATTCTTGTAGATCCTGCTTACCTTATATATTTAGAAATATAACCCCTCCTCTCTCTCATCCCTTTCTACTCTCTCTCTCTCTCTCTCTCTCTCTCTCTCTCTCTCTCTCTCTCTCTCTCTCTCTCTCTCTCTCATCCCTTTCTACTATCTCTCTCTCTCTATCACTTTCTACTCTCTCGCTCTCGCTCTCCCACTCGCTCTCGCTCTCTTCCCTTTCTACTCTCGCTCTCTTCCCTTTCCACTCTCTCTCTCTTCCCTTATTACTCTCTCTCTTCCCTTTCCACTCTCTCTCTCTCTTCCCTTTCCACTCTCTCTCTCTTCCCTTATTACTCTCTCTCTTCCCTTTCTACTCTCTCTCTCTCTTCCCTTTCTACTCTCTCTCGGTCTTCCCTTTCTACTCTCTCTCTTCCATTTCTACTCTCTCTCTCTTCCCTTTCTACTCTCTCTCTCTCTTCCCTTTCTTCTCTCTCTCTCTCTCTCTCTCTCTCTCTCTCTCTCTCTCTCTCTCTCTCTCTCTCTCTCTCTCTCTTTTTTTCTCTCTCTCTCTCTCTTTTTCTCTTTCTCTCTCTCGTCCATCCCTTTCTCTCGCTCTCTCTCGTCCATCCCTTTCTCTCGCTCTCCCTCTCTTTCATCCCCTTCTCGCTCTCTCATCTCTCTCTCTTTCTCCTTTAGGTTGTTTGAGACGCTCCAGTCGTTGTTCTGGTCTATCTTTGGGTTGATCAGTCTGTATGTGACCAACGTGGAGGCAGACCACCAGTTCACAGAGTTTGTAGGGGCCACCATGTTTGGAACCTATAATGTCATCTCTCTGGTGGTTCTACTCAACATGCTGATCGCCATGATGAACAACTCCTACCAACACATCGCTGTGAGTGTAACCTTAACCCTAACACTAACCTTAGCCATGATGAACAACTTAACACATCGCTGTGAGTGTAACCCTAACCTTAACCCTAACACTAACCCTAGCCACGATGAACAACTTAACACATCACTGTGAGTGTAACCCTAACCTTAACCCTAACACTAACCCTAGCCATGATGGACAACTGCTACCAACACATCGCTGTGAGTCTTACTCTATCACTGGAATGCAAAATCATTCATTCATTCACTTGTTTATGAGCCCAACAACCTGTCTGCTGTCATCACACAGTTTTGTTCATATCACTTGTTCAGATGCTTAGCATGTGTTGTTTCTGTTCAGGATCATGCAGACATTGAGTGGAAGTTTGCAAGAACCAAGTTGTGGATGAGTTACTTTGAAGAGGGAGGGACTCTGCCTTCTCCATTCAACATCATCCCTAGCCCCAAGTCAATCTGGTACTTCATCTGCTGGATTAGGAAACACATCTTCAAGATCACCAGGGCCAAGAAAACAGAAACATTTGGAACCATAGGGGTGAGGATGAAGTCTCTAGTCTACATCAACAGTACTTTTACTGAACAGTAGGTTTGCAAAATTCCAGTAATTTCCCCAAATTCCCAGGTTTTCCAGAAATCCTGGTTGGATGATTCCCGTATTTCTTGTTAATTCCCCTCTGATTCTGGGAATCTTCCAACTAGGATTTCTGGACCTGGGAATTTTGGAAAAGTTACCGGAATTGGGCAACTCTACTGGATCCAGAGACATTAAAATCGTATCCACGAGTTCATCTGACTCTGTAGAAGAAGTGAAAGGGCTTCATTGCCCAAATCCAAACTTTCCCTTTAACAGAGAATGGGCAGGTGATGACAGAGCTAGCTGGCCAACTCTACCAAGCAGGAAATCATATTAACTGATTAGTCATGCTGCCTGGTGTGCTTTTGGAGTAAATTAATGTTCCTCTTTTGTAGAGACGGGCTGCTATAAACGTAAGAATAAACCACCAGTATCAGGTATTTATGTGTTTCTTTTTTCACTATAAAATGTAATATTTCTTATTCATTATGTGTCAGTTTTCAATGTGTTTCATTCTGTAGATGCACATATTTTGAACTAGATTTTTCCCAAATGGCACCCTATTCTTTATAATGCACTACTTTTGACCAGAGCTCTATGGTCCTGGTCAAAAGTAGTGCACTACAGTATATAGGGAATAGGATGCCATTTGGAACGCATCCCTGTACCTGTCCACTCTCAGGATGATGTTTTCCATATTATCTCCAGAAGTTTTTAGTAACCCAGGAGTGGATGTATTTGATATGATTCTATCAACCTGTGGACTGTGTTGTTTTCAGGAGGTTTTGAGCAACCTGGTGAAGAGATATGTAGCAGCCATGATCAGAGATGCCAAGACAGAGGAAGGATTGACAGAGGAGAACTTTAAGGTTTGGTTTGGTTTCCTCTGACATTCCACATGTATTTACATTTGTTTCTCTGTCCAGCACCAGACTACAGAAGAACAATAAGCATTGTTTCTAACTCCAGCAATGAATGTTGATTAACGTGCACTGTCCACTGTAAATGTCATAAATAGATAAACAAGTTGTATGTATGTTTCTTTCCCCAGGAGCTGAAGCAGGACATCTCCAGCTTTAGGTATGAGGTCCTGGGGATGATGAAGGGGGAAGGTGGGGCCCGGGGGTGGGGGCGTGGCTCTAGCAGGAAGTAAAGGGGCAGGGGCCTCCATTCTGGTCTACCCTGACCACTCCTTCAAGTACTCCCCCAAGTTCTCCCCAGCCATGCCTAAGACCAACATGTTTCCCGACACCACTTCCATACTCCAGCAGAGGGCAGCCCCCCTCCTCCACCTCCTCTTCCACATCCCCTTCCACCTCTCAGGGCTTGAACCGACTGGTCAACGGCTCTGTGGTACCGTCTTGGGCCTCCACTGACACCTCTTCCAACCCCACCTCTTCCACTCCCATCTCCTCTTCCTCCTCCACTCCCATCCATGCCTCCACCAAAGACAGGCTGGCCAGGAAAGACTTTCCCAAAGACATCTGTGACTTTGGGCTCTACTCTGTGTCTGAGGAGATGGGGGAGGCTGACCTGGAGGAGCTGGACTGTGATGGAGAGAAGGAGGAGCAGGGTGGAGCGAGGGAGAGGACATGTACAGAGAAGGAAGAGAACTAAGGGAGGGGAGAGAGAGTCCATGTTAAAACAGACTGTTGAGGATAAGACTGCTTCGTAGGACTTATTTGAATGTATCATTATGATGCGTCTTCATGGAGGCCAATGTAGTAGCTTGCCTTGCTTCTCCAGAACCAATTCAGCTCTCAGACTAATATATGCTGGTCTATAAGACGGAACAGATATAAGCTGAAAAACAGGGGACAAGAAGTCTGTTTCTTGGGCTGTGTCCTAAATAGCACCCTATTCTCTATATAGTGCACTGCATTTGACCAGGGGACAAAAGGGCTCTGGCCAAAAATTGCGCACTGTGTAGGGAATAGGATGTCATATGGAACAAGCAGATAAGACGTCATTCTCCGACCAGGATTTCTGGAAAACCTGGGAATTTGGGGAAAGTTACAGGAATTTTGCAACCCTATACTGTACGTGATAGAACTATCAGTATTTTATTAACAGGCCCTGTCTCTGCTGCTTCCTCCAGTCAGCCACCTGCTATTTGCACAACAATCCTTTGCCATAATGTATAATGGAAAACTCTTAATGAGTCTTGCAGGTAGATCTGTACAATGTCACACATTGGCAAATTATTCAAAACTAGTTTGGATGATGCTGTCTAGTCTATTATCTCGGGTGTTTCCCTAAAGGCACCATATTCCCTATATAGTGCAATACTTTTGACCAGAGCCCTGTGGGGCAACACCTGGAGACAAAGTATGCAGGTGTTCGCAGGGCTACTCCTGATGCTCGCAGGGCTACTCCTGATGCTCGCAGGGCTACTCCTGATGCTCGCAGGGCCACTCCTGATGCTCGCAGGGCCACTCCTGATGCTCGCAGGGCTACTCCTGATGCCTGCAGGGCTACTCCTGATGCTCGCAGGGCTACTCCTGATGCTCGCAGGGCTACTCCTGCCCCCTTCCAACCAAGCCTTCACATGCCCTGTCTGCCACTGGAGCTGAAAATCCAGGATTGGCCTCCACTACCACCAGAAGACCAGAAGTAGGGCCTAAAGAAGATTGTTTTTCTATGCAAGCGAGTAAGACCTTTAGAAGAAACTGTTCTTTCAAGTGAAATCCCACAAGAGATGCTATATTGTACATGTAGGGGAGAGTGGGGTAAATTGAGAACCATACACAAAATTAATAATTTGACCAAATGTTTAGGAAGAGGTCATTTCATGGATTCTGTGAAGGAAGATACAACATGGAACAAGTGGTCCATGTCAAATAATTATTGTGTTAGAGGTTTCATGATGCTTGTATCTAAACAAAAGTTGATAATTTTAAGATTGTTCTATACATTAGTTGAGGTTATAGGCTGCAATATGAAGTCCTAAATCTAGCATGAAAGAACATCCTAGTAGCTGTGTGGGCTAATAGTCAAAATGTTTGCCTTGGGGTAAGTTGAGCCAATGGCAAGTTGAGCAAATTGAAATGTTTTCTTCCCAGGCCTAATGCAAGGCATTATCGCTGGGATAGCAGGTAACAACAGGTTAAAAGTGATTTAAAACGTACAGTGTTTGTTAGGTGTTAAGCCTGTGTTAAAAGATGCTTAAACTTATTTAAAGACAAAAAAGTGATTGTAAGTGTGTTAAAGATAGACATGGTTTTAAAAAGTTAGTGCTAATATTTTATTCAGTACAGAAATTTGATGGCGGCTTAACTTACCCTGTCCCATGGTTCAACTTACCCCATACTCTGGGAAAATGGTGCCAAGAGACAATTTTTTTGGGACAAGCTATGTTTTTAAAACTGTAATGTTTACTTGAATTCTGATTTCCATGGATACACAACATACGGAAATATATGTAGATATCTTTGTTAGAAATAATACTATATTTCCCTTGACGGAGTGATACTGAATGTAAAAATGGCTCAACTTACCCCACTCTCCCCTACAACTGAATGTTGACATGGCTTAGCTTGTGAAATCCAATTCCTTAGCGGCTAGCTTTTTGTGAGGAAGTTCTTACCATATGATGCTATACTCAGTACTGACAGTAACACTGCATACTAACTCAGCTCCCAGCATCCCATTGTTAACCTTAAAGGGGAAATCTGAGATTGGTACATCCATTTGTGCATATTTTGTGGGGCTTTTTATAGCTCTGTTTATGAATTTGAGTGTTTTTTTCTTTAGGCCCATCCCTCAGCCTTTTATCAAAACAAGTGGCGGGGTTACCACTTTGTTGTTTTTGAAATCCCAGATTTGCCCTTTACGGTAATATACTGGGACTCTCAGCATTCCATTGTTAACCCTAATGACATAATACTGCATTCACATATGAAATATTTAATTGTATTCTGTTATTCTGATTATGCAAGTTGGTTATATATGTATCATTTCTGAGGGAGTGCTAATGTTGCCAGTATGTTTATTGTAAGCTCCAGAGGGCTATACAACATGAATCAATAAACATAATATGTTTTTAACATAAATGATTTGAAGTCCGTATCGCCATCCTTTCAATAGACTGTGAGAGTTTCTCACATACATATCACCATATCACCATTCCTCATTCAGCTTTTTGTACTTCCATGGATATTCTCAGCTTCACACCTACAGATCTGCTGGAGTGTCCAATCTACTCATTAGATCTTTGTCTCCATGGTAACATGAATTGGAAGAATCCTTTTCTATTATTTGTATCTATTTAACCTTTATTTAACTAGGCAAGTCAATAATGAAGGTACTTCACTGCTACTTCTGACTAGTTAAGGCCACTCTTGGCTGAGATACTTTAAAAAAAAACAATTTTCCCCCCGATCCTCTGATAGATAGGTACAGTTTGGGAGATAGACATAAAGGATTTAAGGGCACTGACAGACGGCGGAGCCAGGACTCAAACCCCCGTTGCCCCGTCGCACTATGGGCTGTGGTCAAAATTTGTGCACTTTATAGGGAATAGGTTACCATTTCAGAGTCAGACATAGCTTATCTTTCCTGCTGCTCTTCTCCCCAGTCACTCAGTGTTCCAGCAGTCTGCTGGCCTTTACAGGGAAAAGTCACACTGCATGTGTTAAATGTGTTGACCAGTCTGGGTGTAAAAACACTGTCATTACTCTCTCATCTAACAGGGACATGCTGCTCCGGGAGATTGCCTGGTAACTCTGGCTAATGGAAATACTTAATTATAGATTGTACTGTAGAGTGAATTGATTGTAGATTGTTTAATAGGATTATAAACTGTAACAAATCACCATGAATGTGGTGGGACCCTTAGCCTGACTGCCAGTCTGTGGTGCTCTCATGCAAATTCCTTTTCACTCATTGTTATGTTTGACAGCGATTGGAGTTGGGAAACCCTGGCTTTGGACTAAGGGCTGTAAAGAACTGCCTGCATTCTCCACCGTATGTGTCATAAACTGTGAGGGTTACGGTTCAGGGGACATGTACTGTGTAGTTTCTGGTGTGTATACTGTGTACTGTGTAGTTTCTACTATTTGTGCACAATCTAGTGAACTGTAGGCGTGTTCTGTTCATCTAACCAGAGAGAGAAAGACACTGTCCTCCCTGACAGTAGGGTTATCTCTATGGTCCTGCCAACCTCACATATCTCTCTGTATCTCATAGCGCATGTGAGGCAGCTCAAAACAATGATTGACTTGTTAGTTGGTTTTGTTTTGTGCAGACTCAACTCTTCAAATAGCTCTGAGAAAGAATTTGATTCGATTGCACCATTTCCAAAGGTACAGTAAAGTTGCACAGCTCACACATTTTAAAAATGACATTTCAAACACATGCAAACAATCAACAGATCCTAGAAATATTCCTTTCTGTTAGAAGTTAAGAGACTTTTAAAGGCTCTTTGGATGTATGAGACACTGGCTTGTGTTTGTTGCATTGTTTGTTCCTCTGACGTGTAGACAGACAGGTTGAGCGAGGCCTCCCTCCTTAACATCTTTAGTGTATTAAAGAGTTCAAATGGCTCTGGTATTTACAGCCACACCTGTCTCTCCTCTCCTCACCTCTCCTATAGTCATAGGCTCCTATGTCACACTCCCCTCAGTCCCCTAGGTGGGGCTAAACACAAACTTACTTCTGACAGAATCCATTTCTCACTCCTACCTCTGAGTGTGAGTTTTGTTTGTGTGGTTTAATAACTGAGAATTGATATACAGATCAGTGACTGGCACTGGAGGACGTAGCTCCTTTAAGTCCATCTGGAGTGTGTTTGGAGGCCAGCTTTGTTCTGAATAATAATGACTTACAGCCTCCAGTGGTGCCTGCCTGTTCACAGAGGTGACTAATGCTGCAATATGGTACCATGTCTGTCTGGACCTTGTCTGACTAGAACAGGATACCTCTCTGTCTAGCTACTTGTTTTCAGACAAAAATGGTGGATCTATGTTCTGTCTTCTACTTTCCAATGTGGATTCCACAGGCATGTGTTTTCCATAGCACAAGTGAATACTATCTGTATGGTCTTGTCTTGGGATTTTTTCTAGATTTTTCCTTTAACTTAAACGTAATCTCAAAAGAGTCTGAAGTACAAAATCTAAAGTGAGAGCAAATTATCAACATGAAAATTATTACAAAATAATGATCTCAATGATGACAATACCTTCCATTAATCCTACAACTATTTCCCTGTACAGTAGCATGTCTCACCACACAGTATTAGCGTAGGAGTGAGTAACATGGTCTTGGAGGGGTGCTGGGTGGTCCAGGCGTGGCTCTGACTTTGATGTATTGCGTTCCTCCCTCTTAGTTCTTCAACCAGCCAGCCTAGTGAGTCTCTCCTACTATATAAGTTCCCTCTCCCCAGCCTGCTCCCAGTTCTCAGTGTTTCTGTGTACCTGGAGGAGCTTCCTGGGATATCATCATGAAGATCCTGAATGCAGCTCTCCTTGCTGTGTTTGTCCTGTCTGAATTTGACATGGCGGACTCCTCTTCTTATGATAAGATAGTCTACCACAGTAAAGTCAGGGCAAGAAAAGAGGGGTAAGTTTATTATTTTGGTTATTATTATTATTATTATTGGTAATAGTAGTAGTTGTAGTAGCAGTATTGTTATTATTATTATTATTGCCATTATAATTTGTACTATTATTGTTGTTATTGTTACTATTATTATCTGAAGGACTTGCTCTGCATTCACTGATTCATGCTGATCCATACACAATCTCTACAAATATGCCATGCAAAAGTCGTTTTTAATGCAAACTTTTTCTGAGTTGAAACAATACTCTTTTTCTGCGTTTATAATAATTTACGGAGACTTTAATTCTGAATATGATTATTTCATGAATGATAAATTGATCATGCTTTAAAGTTCACTAAACTACATTTAAGAGCTAAAATCATATTTAAGAGCTAATATTTAAATTTTTTTATTTCACCTTTATTTAACCAGGTAAGCCAGTTGAGAACAAGTTCTCATTTACAACTGCGACCTGGCCAAGATAAAGCAAAGCAGTGCGACACAAACAACAACACAGAGTTACACATGGAATAAACAAACGTACAGTCAATAACACAATAGAAAAGTCTATACACAGTGTGTGCAAATGAAGTAAGATTAGGGAGGTAAGGCAATAAATAGGCCGTAGTGGCGAAATAATAAACATTTCGCAAATAAACACTGGAGTGATAGATGAATGTGCAAGTGGAGATACTGGGGTTATTGGTCACATACACATGGTTATCAGATGTTAATGCGAGTGTAGCGAAATTATTGTGCTTCTAGTTCCGACAGTGCAGTAATATCTAACAAGTAACCCAACAAATTCACAACGACTACCTTATACACACAAATGTAAAGGGATGAATAAGAATATGCACATATAAATATATGGATGAGCGATGGCCGTGTGGCATAGGCAAGATGCAGTAGATGGTATAGAATACAGTATATACATATGAGATGAGTAATGTAGGATATGTAAACATTATTAAAGTGGCGTTATTTAAAGTGACTAGGGATACCTTTATTAAATCCATTTATTACATTTATTAAAGTGGCCAGAGAATTGAGTCTGTATGTTGGCAGCAGCCACTCTATGTTAGTGATGGCTGTTTAACAGTCTGATGGCCTTGAGATAGAAGCTGTTTTTCAGTCTCTCGGTCCCAGCTTTGAAGCACCTGCACTGACCTCGCCTTCTGGATGGTACAGATTAATGTAAAGAACTTGCTATGTCAGATACATTTTTGTGAAAGCAAATATTACCAAATTGACAAAAGTGAAATAACAAAAGTGAAATATACTGTGAAAGTGAAATAACAAAAGTGAAATATACTGTGAAAGTGAAATAAGGATAAGACATTCAGTATTTATTACAGACATTCAGTATTTATTACATGGTATGCTGCATGCAGAACACTTTAGCTATTCCAACTGGGTTCATGTAACCATCTGTCTCCTCTGTTTCCCTGGCGACCGTTAGACCCAACGTGTGCGCTCTGCAGCAGGTCATGGGGACTAAGAAGAAGTACTTCAGCACGTGTCGTAACTGGTATCAAGGGGCCATCTGTGGAAAGAAAGCGTAAGTGACTTTTTGTTATTTTTTAGGCCCCTCTTGGACACATTCTTTCCGCTGGGTTCAAAAATGAATAATATGACACTGCTAGGTTTAGGGTCAGAGCTTTGATAGGGATCTCTGTATGGACAACAGATGATGTGTCCCAAATGGCACAGTTTTACCTATATAGTGCACTACTTTTGACCAGAGTCCGTAGGGGGTCATAGGCTTCTGGTCAAAAGTAGTGGACTATACAAAGAATAAGGTGCCATTAGGGACAGACATGGACCCAGGAATGATGTAGTCTCATGTACCACACAGAAATATCCAAATGGACACTGGAGGCTCCCTAGTACCATGGAAACCACAGAACCTCAGAGCAGAGCTTAATAATAGCAATAATAATAATAATAATAACAATTATTATTAAGTATTAAGTTTTATTTGTCCTTTTTCACACACACAGGTTTGTATTAATACACGTGTGAATTGGAAATGTGCTTTTTTGCATATCCCAACTCCCCCTGAGAACCCCTCAGAGAGTGTGGTCACAGCCAAGGGTCACATTCCCTCACTTGGAAGTCAATGTAACAGATTTATGTGCATTTCGTGAGGCTTTGAATCAGTTCCAGAGTTGAATATGGTAAGGATTATATGGGTTATGTGTTATGGTACGGATACGTGGTACAGTGAGGGAAAAAAGTATATGATCCCCTGCTGATTTTGTACTTTTGCCCACTGACAAATAAATTATCAGTCTATAATTATAATGGTAGGTTTATTTGAACAGTGAGAGACAGAATAACAAGAACAAAATCCAGAAAAACGCATGTGAAAAATGTTATAAATTGATTTGCATTTTAATGAGGGAAATAAGTATTTGACTCCCTCTCAATCAGAAAGATTTCTGTCTCCCAGGTGTCTTTTATACAGGTAACGAGCTGAGATTCAGAGCACACTCTTAAAGGGAGTGCTCCTAATCTCAGCTTGTTACCTGTATAAAAGACACCTGTCCACAGAAGCAATCAATCAATAAGATTCCAAACTCTCCACCATGGCCAAGGTGTCAGGGACAAGATTGTAGACCTACACAAGGCTGGAATGGGCTACAAGACCATCGCCAAGCAGCTTGGTGAGAAGGTGACAACAGTTGGTGCGATTATTCGCAAATGGAAGAAACACAAAATAACTGTCAATCTCCCTCGGCCTGGGGCTCCATGCAAGTTCTCACCTCGTGGAGTTGCAAAGAGATAGAAGCTGTTCAAATAAACCTACTATTAAAATTATAGACTGATCAATTCTGAGCAGCACTATGTGAGCAGCAGCATTACATAGTGCTGCTCACATAGTGGTGCTGCTCACATAGTAAGGCTGCTCACATAGTGCTGGCCACATAGTGCTGCTGCTCAAATAGTGCTGCTCACATAGTGAAGCTGCTCGCATAGTGCTGCTGCTCACATAGGGCTGCTCACATAGTGCTGCTGCTCACATAGTGCTGCTGCTCACATAGTGATGCTAATATAGTGCTGCTGCTCACATAGTGCTGCTGCTCACATAGTGCTGCTGCTCACATAGTGATGCTAATATAGCGCTGCTGCTCACATAGTGCTGCTGCTCACATAGTGCTGCTGCTCACATAGTGCTGCTGCTCACGTAGTGCTGCTCACGTAGTGCTGCTGCTCACATAGGGCTGCTCACATAGTGCTGCTGCTCACATAGTCCTGCTGCTCACATAGTGATGCTCATAAAGTGCTGCTGCTCACATAGTGCTGCTGCTCACATAGTGCTGCACACCTAGTGCTGCTGCTCACATAATGCTGCTGCTCACATAGTGCTGCTGCTCACATAGTGCTGCTGCTCACATAGTGCTGCTGCTTACATAGGGCTGCTGCTCACATAAGGCTGCTGCTCACATAGTGCTGCTGCTCACATAGTGCTGCTCACATAGTGCTGCTGATCACATAGTGCTGCTAATATAGTGCTGCTACTCACAAAATGCTGCTCACATAGTGCTGCTGCTCACATAGTGCTGCTGCTCACATAGTGCTGCTGCTCACAAAGTGCTGCTAATCACATAGTTCTTCTGCTCATATAGTGCTGCTGCTCACATAGTGCTGGCAGATAGTGCTGCTGCTCACATAGTGCTGCCCATATAGTGCTGCTGCTCAAATAGTGCTGCTGCTCACATAGTGCTGCTGCTCACATAGTGATGCTAATATAGTGCTGCTGCTCACGTAGTGCTGCTGCTCACATAGTGCTGCTGCTCACATAGTGCTGCTGCTCACGTAGTGCTGCTCACGTAGTGCTGCTGCTCACATAGGGCTGCTCACATAGTGCTGCTGCTCACATAGTCCTGCTGCTCACATAGTGATGCTCATAAAGTGCTGCTGCTCACATAGTGCTGCTGCTCACATAGTGCTGCACACCTAGTGCTGCTGCTCACATAATGCTGCTGCTCACATAGTGCTGCTGCTTACATAGGGCTGCTGCTCACATAGGGCTGCTGCTCACATAGTGCTGCTGCTCACATAGTGCTGCTCACATAGTGCTGCTGATCACATAGTGCTGCTAATATAGTGCTGCTACTCACAAAATGCTGCTCACATAGTGCTGCTGCTCACATAGCGCTGCTGCTCACATAGTGCTGCTAATCACATAGTTCTTCTGCTCATATAGTGCTGCTGCTCACATAGTGCTGGCAGATAGTGCTGCTGCTCACATAGTGCTGCCCATATAGTGCTGCTGCTCACATAGTGCTGCTGCTCACGTAGTGCTGCTCACGTAGTGCTGCTGCTCACATAGGGCTGCTCACATAGTGCTGCTGCTCACATAGTCCTGCTGCTCACATAGTGATGCTCATAAAGTGCTGCTGCTCACATAGTGCTGCTGCTCACATAGTGCTGCACACCTAGTGCTGCTGCTCACATAATGCTGCTGCTCACATAGTGCTGCTGCTCACATAGTGCTGCTGCTTACATAGGGCTGCTGCTCACATAGGGCTGCTGCTCACATAGTGCTGCTGCTCACATAGTGCTGCTCACATAGTGCTGCTGATCACATAGTGCTGCTAATATAGTGCTGCTACTCACAAAATGCTGCTCACATAGTGCTGCTGCTCACGTAGTGCTGCTGCTCACATAGTGCTGCTGCTCACATAGTGCTGCTAATCACATAGTTCTTCTGCTCATATAGTGCTGCTGCTCACATAGTGCTGGCAGATAGTGCTGCTGCTCACATAGTGCTGCCCATATAGTGCTGCTGCTCACATAGTGCTGCTCATATAGTGCTGCTGCTCACATAGTGCTGCTGATCACATAGTGCTGCTCACATAGTGCTGCTCACATAGTGATGCTGCTCAAATTATGCTGCTGCTCATATAGTGCTGCTCACATAGTGCAGCTGCTCACATAGTGCTGCTGCTAACGTTGTGCTGCTGCATACGTAGTGCTGCTGCTCACATAGTGCTGCTGCACACAAAGTGCTGCTTACATTGTGCTGCTAGTCACATAGTGCTACTGCCCACATAGTGCTGCTCACATAGTGCTGCTCACATAGTGCTGCTGCCCACATAGTACTGTTGCTCACATAGTAGTGCTGCTCACATAGTGCTGCTCACATAGTGCAGCTCACATAGTAAGGCTGCTCACATCCGGCTGCTTACATAGTGCTGCTGCTCACATAGAGCTGCTCCCATAGTGCTGCTCACATAGTAAGGCTGCTCACATCCGGCTGCTCACATAGTGCTGCTGCTCACATATTGCTGCTGCTAACATAGTGCTGCTCACATAGTGATCCTCACATAGTGATGCTCACATAGTGCTGCTCACATAGTGCTGCTGCTCACATAGTGCGTCTGCTCACATAGTGCGGCTGCTCACTTAGTGCTGCTTCTCAAGTAGTGCTGCTGCTCACGTAGTGCTACTGTTGTTCATGTAGTGCTGCTGCTCACATAGTGCTGCTCACATAGTGGTACTGCTCACATTGTGCTGCTGCTCACATAGTGCTGTTCACATAGTGCTTATGCTCACATAGTGATGATGCTCACATAGGGCTTCTGCTCACATAGGGCTGGTGCTCACATAGTGCTGCTGCTCACATAGTGATGATGCTCACATAGGGCTGCTGCTCACATAGGGCTGCTGCTCACATAGTGCTGCTAACATTGTGCTGCTGCTCACAAAGTGCTCCTCACATAGTGCTGCTCACATAGTGCTGCTGCTCACATAGTGCTGCAGCTCACATAGTGCTGCTGCTCACATAGTGCTGCTGCTCACATAGTGCTGCTAATCACATAGTTCTGCTGCTCATATAGTGCTGCTGCTCACATAGTGCTGGCCACATAGTGGTGTTGCTCACATATTGCTGCTCACATAGTGCTGCTTACATAGTGCTTCTGCTCACATAGTGCTTCTGCTCACATAGTGCTGCTGCTCACATAGTACTGCTACTCACATAGTACTTCTGCTCACGTAGTGCTGCTCACGTAGTGCTGCTGCTCACGTAGTGCTGCTCACATAGTGCTGCTGCTCACATAGTGCTACTGCTCACATAGTGCTGCTCTTCACATAGTGCTGCTGCTCACATAGTGCTGCTGCTCACAAAGTGCTCCTCACATAGTGCTGCTCACATAGTGCTGCTGCTCACATAGTGCTGCAGCTCACATAGTGCTGCTGCTCACATAGTGCTGTTGCTCACATAGTGCTGCTAATCACATAGTTCTGCTGCTCATATAGTGCTGCTGCTCACATAGTGCTGGCCACATAGTGGTGTTGCTCACATATTGCTGCTCACATAGTGCTGCTTACATAGTGCTTCTGCTCACATAGTGCTTCTGCTCACATAGTGCTGCTGCTCACATAGTACTGCTACTCACATAGTACTTCTGCTCACGTAGTGCTGCTCACGTAGTGCTGCTGCTCACGTAGTGCTGCTCACATAGTGCTGCTGCTCACATAGTGCTACTGCTCACATAGTGCTGCTCTTCACATAGTGCTGCTGCTCACATAGTGCTGCTGATCACATTGTGCTGCTGCTCACATAGTGCTGCTAATCACATAGTGCTAATCACACAGGGCTGCTCACATAGTGCTGGTCACATAGTGCTGCTCACATAGTGCTTCTGCTCACATAGTGCTGCTGCTCACATAGTGCTGCTGCTCACATAGTGCTGCTAATCACATAGTGCTGCTAATCACATAGTGCTGCTGCTCACCTAGTTCTGCTGATCAAATAGTGCTGCTGCTCACATAGTGCTGCCACTCACATAGTGCTGCTAATCACATAGTGCTAATCACACAGGGCTGCTCACACAGTGCTGGTCACATAGTGCTGCTCACATAGTGCTTCTGCTCACATAGCACTGCTGCTCACATAGTGCTGCTGCTCACATAGTGCTGCTGCTCACATAGTGCTGATGCTCACATAGTGCTGCTACTCACATAGGGCTGCTGCTCACATAGTGCTGCTGCTCACATAGTGCCGCTCACGTAGTGCTGCTGCTCACATAGTGCTGCTGCTCACATAGTTCTGCTGCTCACAAGGTGCTGCTAATATAGTGCTGCTGCTCACAAAGTGCTGCTCACATAGTGCTGCTCACATAGTGCTGCTGCTAACGTGGTGCTGCTGCTCACGTAGTGCTGCTGCTCACGTAGTGCTGCTGCTCACATAGTGCTGCTCACATAGTGGTGGTGCTCACATATTGCTGCCGCTCACGTAGTGCTGCTGCTCACCTAGTGCTGCTCACATAGTGCTGCTGCTCACATAGCGCTTCTTCTCACATAGTGCTGCTGCTCACATAGTGCTGCTCACATAGTGCTGCTAATCACATAGTGCTGCTAATCACATAGTGCTGCTCACATAGTGCTGCTCACATAGTGCTGGCCAAATAGTGCTGCTGCTCACATAATGCTGCTGCTCACATAGTGCTGCTCACAAAGTGCTGCTGCTCACAAAGTGCTGCTGCTCACATAGTGCTGCTGCTCACATAGTGCTGCTCACATTGTGCGGCTGCTCACTTAGTGCTGCTTCTCAAGTAGTGCTGCTGCTCACGTAGTGCTACTGTTGTTCATGTAGTGCTGCTGCTCACATAGTGCTGCTCACATAGTGGTACTGCTCACATTGTGCTGCTGCTCACATAGTGCTGTTCACATAGTGCTTATGCTCACATAGTGATGATGCTCACATAGGGCTTCTGCTCACATAGGGCTGCTGCTCACATAGTGCTGCTGCTCACATAGTGATGATGCTCACATAGGGCTGCTGCTCACATAGGGCTGCTGCTCACATAGTGCTGCTAACATTGTGCTGCTGCTCACAAAGTGCTCCTCACATAGTGCTGCTCACATAGTGCTGCTGCTCACATAGTGCTGCAGCTCACATAGTGCTGCTGCTCACATAGTGCTGCTGCTCACATAGTGCTGCTAATCACATAGTTCTGCTGCTCATATAGTGCTGCTGCTCACATAGTGCTGGCCACATAGTGGTGTTGCTCACATATTGCTGCTCACATAGTGCTGCTTACATAGTGCTTCTGCTCACATAGTGCTTCTGCTCACATAGTGCTGCTGCTCACATAGTACTGCTACTCACATAGTACTTCTGCTCACGTAGTGCTGCTCACGTAGTGCTGCTGCTCACGTAGTGCTGCTCACATAGTGCTGCTGCTCACATAGTGCTACTGCTCACATAGTGCTGCTCTTCACATAGTGCTGCTGCTCACATAGTGCTGCTGCTCACAAAGTGCTCCTCACATAGTGCTGCTCACATAGTGCTGCTGCTCACATAGTGCTGCAACTCACATAGTGCTGCTGCTCACATAGTGCTGTTGCTCACATAGTGCTGCTAATCACATAGTTCTGCTGCTCATATAGTGCTGCTGCTCACATAGTGCTGGCCACATAGTGGTGTTGCTCACATATTGCTGCTCACATAGTGCTGCTTACATAGTGCTTCTGCTCACATAGTGCTTCTGCTCACATATTGCTGCTGCTCACATAGTACTGCTACTCACATAGTACTTCTGCTCACGTAGTGCTGCTCACGTAGTGCTGCTGCTCACGTAGTGCTGCTCACATAGTGCTGCTGCTCACATAGTGCTACTGCTCACATAGTGCTGCTCTTCACATAGTGCTGCTGCTCACATAGTGCTGCTGATCACATTGTGCTGCTGCTCACATAGTGCTGCTAATCACATAGTGCTAATCACACAGGGCTGCTCACATAGTGCTGGTCACATAGTGCTGCTCATATAGTGCTTCTGCTCACATAGTGCTGCTGCTCACATAGTGCTGCTGCTCACATAGTGCTGCTAATCACATAGTGCTGCTAATCACATAGTGCTGCTGCTCACCTAGTTCTGCTGATCAAATAGTGCTGCTGCTCACATAGTGCTGCTGCTCACATAGTGCTGCTAATCACATAGTGCTAATCACACAGGGCTGCTCACACAGTGCTGGTCACATAGTGCTGCTCACATAGTGCTTCTGCTCACATAGCACTGCTGCTCACATAGTGCTGCTGCTCACATAGTGCTGCTGCTCACATAGTGCTGATGCTCACATAGTGCCGCTCACGTAGTGCTGCTGCTCACATAGTGCTGCTGCTCACATAGTTCTGCTGCTCACAAGGTGCTGCTAATATAGTGCTGCTGCTCACAAAGTGCTGCTCACATAGTGCTGCTCACATAGTGCTGCTGCTAACGTGGTGCTGCTGCTCACGTAGTGCTGCTGCTCACGTAGTGCTGCTGCTCACATAGTGCTGCTCACATAGTGGTGGTGCTCACATATTGCTGCCGCTCACGTAGTGCTGCTGCTCACCTAGTGCTGCTCACATAGTGCTGCTGCTCACATAGCGCTTCTTCTCACATAGTGCTGCTGCTCACATAGTGCTGCTCACATAGTGCTGCTAATCACATAGTGCTGCTAATCACATAGTGCTGCTCACATAGTGCTGCTCACATAGTGCTGGCCAAATAGTGCTGCTGCTCACATAATGCTGCTGCTCACATAGTGCTGCTCACAAAGTGCATCTGCTCACAAAGTGCTGCTGCTCACATAGTGCTGCTGCTCACATAGTGCTGCTCACATTGTGCGGCTGCTCACATAGTGCGGCTGCTAACGTGGTGCTGCTGCTCACGTAGTGCTGCTGCTCACATAGTGCTGCTCACATAGTGGTGCTGCTCACATAGTGCTGCTGCTCACATAGTGCTTCTGCTCACATAGTGATGATGCTCACATAGTGCTGCTACTCACATAGGGCTGCTGCTCACATAGCGCTGCTGCTCACATAGTGCTGCTCACATAGTGCTGCTGTTCACATAGTGCTGCTGCTCACATAGTTCTGCTGCTTACAAGGTGCTGCTAATATAGTGCTGCTGCTCACAAAGTGCTGCTCACATAGTGCTGCTCACATAGTGCTGCTGCTAACGTGCTGCTGCTGCTCACGTAGTGCTGCTGCTCACGTAGTGCTGCTGCTCACATAGTGCTGCTCACATAGTGGTGCTGCTCACACAGTGCTACTGCTCATAAAGTGCTTCTGCTCACATAGTGATGATGCTCACATAGGGCTGCTGCTCACATAGTGCTGCTCACATAGTGGTGCTGCTCACATAGTGCTGCTGCTCACATAGTGCTTCTGCTCACATAGTTATGATGCTCACATAGTGCTGCTACTCACATAGTGCTGCTTCTCACATAGGGCTGCTGCTCACATAGGGCTGCTGCTCACATAGTGCTGCTGCTCACATAGTGCTGCTCACATAGTACTGCTGCTCACATAGTGCTGCAAATATACTGCTGCTGCTCACATAGTGCTGCTGCTCACATAGTGCTGCTGCTCACATAGGGCTGCTGCTCACATAGTGCTGCTGCTCACATAGTGCTGCTCACGTAGTGCTGCTCACATAGTGCTGTTCACATAGTGCTGCTGCTCAAATTATGCTGCTGCTCACATATTGCTGCTCAGTGCTGCTGCTCACATAGTGCTGCTGCTCACATAGTGCTTCTGCTCACATAATGCTGCTGCTCACATTGTGCTGCTGCTCACACAGTGCTGCTGCTCACATAGTGCTGCTGCTCACATAGTGCTGCTCACATAGTGCTGCTCACAAAGTGCTGCTGCTCACATAGTGCTGCTGCTCACATAGTAGTGCTGCTCACATAGTGCTGCTCACATAGTGCTGCTGCTCACAAAGTGCGGCTGCTCACGTAGTGCGGCTGCTCACGTAGTGCTGCTGCTCACGTAGTGCTGCTAATTACGTGGTCCTGCTGCTCACGTAGTTCTGCTGCTCACATAGTGCTGCTCACATAGTGCTTCTTCTCACATAGTGATGATGCTCACATAGTGCTGATGCTCACATAGTGCTGCTCACATAGTGCTGCTGCTCACATAGTGCTGCTGCTCACATAGTGCTGCTCACGTAGTGCTGCTCACATAGTGCTTCTACTCACATAGTGATGATGCTCACATAGTGCTGCTGCTCACATAGGGCTGCTGCTCACATAGGGCTGATGCTCACATAGTGCTGCTCACATAGTGCTGCTGCTCACATAGTGATGATGCTCACATAGTGCTGCTGCTCAAACAGGGCTGCTGCTCAAATAGGGCTGCTGCTCACATAGTGCTTCTGCTCACATTGTGATGATGCTCACATATTTCTGCTGCTCACATAGGGCTGCTACTCACATAGGGCTGCTGCTCACATAGTGCTGCTGCTCACATAGTTCTGCTAATCACAATGTGCTAATCACATAGTGCTGCTCACATAGTGCTGCTCACATTGTGCTTCTGCTCACATAGTGATGATGCTCACATAGGGCTGCTGCTCAAACAGGGCTGCTGCTCAAATAGGGCTGCTGCTCACATAGTGCTTCTGCTCACATTGTGATGATGCTCACATATTTCTGCTGCTCACATAGGGCTGCTACTCACATAGGGCTGCTGCTCACATAGTGCTGCTGCTCACATAGTTCTGCTAATCACAATGTGCTAATCACATAGTGCTGCTCACATAGTGCTGCTCACATAGTGCTTCTGCTCACACAGTGCTTCTGCTCACATAGTGCTGCTGCTCACATAGTGCTCCTGCTCACATAGTGCTGCTGCTCACGTAGTGCTGCTCACGTAGGGCTGCTGCTCCCGTAGTGCTGCTGCTCACTTAGTGCTGCTCACATAGTGCTGCTGCTCACCTAGTGCTGCTGCTCACATAGTGCTGCTGCTCACATAGTGCTGCTAATCACATAGTGCTGCTAATCCCTTATTGCTGTTGCTCACATAGTGCTGCTGATCACATAGTGCTGCTGATCACATAGTGCTGCTGCTCATATAGTGCTGCTCACATAGTGATGCTGCTCACATAGTAAGGCTGATCACATAGTGCTGGCCACGTAGTGCTGCTGCTCACATAGTGCTGCTCACATAGTGCTGCTCACATAGTGCTGCTGCTCAAATTATGCTGCTGCTCACATAGTGCTGCTCACATAGTGCAGCTGATCACACAGTGCTGCTGCTCACATAGTGCTGCTGCTCACATAGTGCTTCTGCTCACAAAGTGCTGCTGCTCACATAGTGCTGCTGCTCACATAGTGCTGCTCACGTAGTGCTGCTCACATAGTGCCTCTACTCACATAGTGATGATGCTCACATAGTGATGCTGCTCACATAGGGCTGCTGCTCACATAGTGCTGCTCACATAGTGCTGCTGCTCACATAGTGCTGCTCACATAGTGCTGCTCACATTGTGCTTCTGCTCACATAGTGATGATGCTCACATAGTGCTGCTGCTCAAACAGGGCTGCTGCTCAAATAGGGCTGCTGCTCACATAGTGCTGCTCACATTATGCTTCTGCTCACAATATGCTGTTGCTCACATAGTGCTGCTGCTCACATAGTGCTGCTGCTCACATAGTGCTGCTGCTCACATAGTGCTGCTCACATAGTGCTTCTGCTCACATTGTGATGATGCTCACATATTTCTGCTGCTCACATAGGGCTGCTACTCACATAGGGCTGCTGCTCACATAGTGCTGCTGCTCACATAGTTCTGCTAATCACAAAGTGCTAATCACATAGTGCTGCTCACATAGTGCTGCTCACATAGTGCTTCTGCTCACATAGTTCTTCTGCTCACATAGTGCTGCTGCTCACATAGTGCTGTTGCTCACATAGTGCTGCTGCTCACATAGTGCTGCTCACGTAGGGCTGCTGCTCCCGTAGTGCTGCTGCTCACTTAGTGCTGCTCACATAGTGCTGCTGCTCACCTAGTGCTGCTGCTCACATAGTGCTGCTGCTCACATAGTGCTGCTCACATAGTGCTGCTGCTCACATAGTGCTGCTCACATAGTGCTGCTCACATTGTGCTTCTGCTCACATAGTGATGATGCTCACATAGTGCTGCTGCTCAAACAGGGCTGCTGCTCAAATAGGGCTGCTGCTCACATAGTGCTGCTCAGATTATGCTTCTGCTCACAATATGCTGTTGCTCACATTGTGCTGCTGCTCACATAGTGCTGCTGCTCACATAGTGCTGCTGCTCACATAGTGCTGCTCACATAGTGCTTCTGCTCACATTGTGATGATGCTCACATATTTCTGCTGCTCACATAGGGCTGCTACTCACATAGGGCTGCTGCTCACATAGTGCTGCTGCTCACATAGTTCTGCTAATCACAAAGTGCTAATCACATAGTGCTGCTCACATAGTGCTGCTCACATAGTGCTTCTGCTCACATAGTTCTTCTGCTCACATAGTGCTGCTGCTCACATAGTGCTGTTGCTCACATAGTGCTGCTGCTCACATAGTGCTGCTCACGTAGGGCTGCTGCTCCCGTAGTGCTGCTGCTCACTTAGTGCTGCTCACATAGTGCTGCTGCTCACCTAGTGCTGCTGCTCACCTAGTGCTGCTGCTCACATAGTGCTGCTCACATAGTGCTGCTGCTCACATAGTGCTGCTCACATAGTGCTGCTCACATTGTGCTTCTGCTCACATAGTGATGATGCTCACATAGTGCTGCTGCTCAAACAGGGCTGCTGCTCAAATAGGGCTGCTGCTCACATAGTGCTGCTCAGATTATGCTTCTGCTCACAATATGCTGTTGCTCACATTGTGCTGCTGCTCACATAGTGCTGCTGCTCACATAGTGCTGCTGCTCACACAGTGCTGCTCACATAGTGCTTCTGCTCACATTGTGATGATGCTCACATATTTCTGCTGCTCACATAGGGCTGCTACTCACATAGTGCTGCTCACATAGTGCAGCTGCTCACACAGTGCTGCTGCTCACATAGTTCTGCTGCTCACATAGTGCTTCTGCTCACAAAGTGCTGCTGCTCACATTCTGCTGCTGCTCACACAGTGCTGCTGCTCACATTGTGCTGCTCACATAGTGCTGCTGCTCATATAGTGCTGCTGCTCATATAGTGCTGCTGCTCACGTAGTGCTGCTAATCAAGTAGTGCTGCTGCTCACGTTGTGCTGTTGCTCACATAGTGCTGCTGCTCACATAGTGCTTCTGCTCACAAAATGCTGCTGCTCACATTGTGCTGCTGCTCACACAGTGCTGCTGCTCACATAGTGCTGCTGCTCACATAGTGCTGCTCACGTAGTGCTGCTCACATAGTGCCTCTACTCACATAGTGATGATGCTCACATAGTGATGCTGCTCACATAGGGCTGCTGCTCACATAGTGCTGCTCACATAGTGCTGCTGCTCACATAGTGCTGCTCACATAGTGCTGCTCACATTGTGCTTCTGCTCACATAGTGATGATGCTCACATAGTGCTGCTGCTCAAACAGGGCTGCTGCTCAAATAGGGCTGCTGCTCACATAGTGCTGCTCACATTATGCTTCTGCTCACAATATGCTGTTGCTCACATAGTGCTGCTGCTCACATAGTGCTGCTGCTCACATAGTGCTGCTGCTCACATAGTGCTGCTCACATAGTGCTTCTGCTCACATTGTGATGATGCTCACATATTTCTGCTGCTCACATAGGGCTGCTACTCACATAGTGCTGCTCACATAGTGCAGCTGCTCACACAGTGCTGCTGCTCACATAGTTCTGCTGCTCACATAGTGCTTCTGCTCACAAAGTGCTGCTGCTCACATTCTGCTGCTGCTCACACAGTGCTGCTGCTCACATTGTGCTGCTCACATAGTGCTGCTGCTCATATAGTGCTGCTGCTCATATAGTGCTGCTGCTCACGTAGTGCTGCTAATCAAGTAGTGCTGCTGCTCACGTTGTGCTGTTGCTCACATAGTGCTGCTGCTCACATAGTGCTTCTGCTCACAAAGTGCTGCTGCTCACATTGTGCTGCTGCTCACACAGTGCTGCTGCTCACATCGTGCTGCTGCTCACATAGTTCTTCTCACATAGTGCTGCTGCTCACATAGTGCTGCTGCTCACATAGTGCTGCTAATCACATAGTGCTACTGCCCACATAGTGCTACTGCTCACATAGTGCTGCTGCTCACATTATGCTTCTGCTCACAATATGCTGTTGCTCACGTTGTGCTGCTGCTCACATAGTGCTGCTGCTCACATAGTGCTGCTGCTCACATAGTGCTGCTCACATAGTGCTTCTGCTCACATTGTGATGATGCTCACATATTTCTGCTGCTCACATAGGGCTGCTACTCACATAGGGCTGCTGCTCACATAGTGCTGCTGCTCACATAGTTCTGCTAATCACAAAGTGCTAATCACATAGTGCTGCTCACATAGTGCTGCTCACATAGTGCTGCTGCTCACATAGTGCTTCTGCTCACATAGTGCTTCTGCTCACATAGTGCTGCTGCTCACATAGTGCTGCTGCTCACATAGTGCTGCTGCTCACGTAGGGCTGCTGCTCACGTAGTGCTGCTGCTCACTTAGTGCTGCTCACATAGTGCTGCTGCTCACCTAGTGCTGCTGCTCACCTAGTGCTGCTGCTCACATAGTGCTGCTGCTCACATAGTGCTGCTCACATTGTTCTTCTGCTCACATAGTGATGATTCTCACATAGGGCTGCTACTCACATAGGGCTGCTGCTCATATAGTGCTGCTGCTCACATAGTGCTACTGCCCACATAGTGCGGCTCACATAGTGCTGCTGCTCACATAGTGCTGCTAATCACATAGTGCTACTGCCCACATAGTGCTACTGCTCACATAGTGCTGCTGCTCACATAGTGATGCTGCTCACATAGTGCTACTGCTCACATAGTGCTGCTGCTCACATAGTGCTGCTGCTCACATAATGCTGCTCATGTAGTGCTGCTTCTCACATAGTGCTGCTTCTCACATAGTGCTGCTGCTCTCATAGTGCTGCTGCTCTCATAGTGCTGCTGCTCTCATAGTGCTGCTGCTCACATAGTGCTGCTGCTCATATAGTGCTGCTGCTCACATAATGCTGCTCATGTAGTGCTGCTTCTCACATTGTGCTGCTGCTCTCATAGTGCTGCTGCTAATGCTGCACATAGTGCTGCTGCTCTCATAGTACTGCTGCTAATCACATAGTGCCTGCTGCTGCTCACATAGTGCTGCTGCTCACATAGTGCTGCTGCTCACATAGTGCTGCTGCTCATATAGTGCTGCTGCTCACATAATGCTGCTCATGTAGTGCTGCTTCTCACATTGTGCTGCTGCTCTCATAGTGCTGCTGCTAATTACATAGTGCTGCTGCTCTCATAGTACTGCTGCTAATCACATAGTGCTGCTGCTGCTCACATAGTGCTGCTGCTCACATAGTGCTGCTGCTCACATAGTGCTGCTGCTCACATAGTGCTACTGCCCATATAGTGCTACTGCTCACATAGTGCTGCTGCTCACATAGTTCTGCTTCTCACATAGTGCTGATGCTCACATAATGCTGCTCATGTAGTGCTGCTTCTCACATAGTGCTGCTGCTCACATAGTTCTTCTCACATAGTGCTGCTGCTCACATAGTGCTGCTGCTCACATAGTGCTGCTGCTCACATAGTGCTGCTGCTCACATAGTGCTGCTCACGTAGGGCTGCTGCTCCCGTAGTGCTGCTGCTCACTTAGTGCTGCTCACATAGTGCTGCTGCTCACCTAGTGCTGCTGCTCACATAGTGCTGCTGCTCACATAGTGCTGCTGCTCACATAGTGCTGCTCACATTGTTCTTCTGCTCACATAGTGATGATTCTCACATAGGGCTGCTACTCACATAGGGCTGCTGCTCATATAGTGCTGCTGCTCACATAGTGCTACTGCCCACATAGTGCGGCTCACATAGTGGTACTGCCCACATACTGCTGCTTCTCACATAGTGCTGCTGCTCACATAGTTCTTCTCACATAGTGCTGCTGCTCACATAGTGCTGCTGCTCACATAGTGCTGCTAATCACATAGTGCTACTGCCCACATAGTGCTACTGCTCACATAGTGCTGCTGCTCACATAGTGATGCTGCTCACATAGTGCTACTGCTCACATAGTGCTGCTGCTCACATAGTGCTGCTGCTCACATAATGCTGCTCATGTAGTGCTGCTTCTCACATAGTGCTGCTTCTCACATAGTGCTGCTGCTCTCATAGTGCTGCTGCTCTCATAGTGCTGCTGCTCTCATAGTGCTGCTGCTCACATAGTGCTGCTGCTCATATAGTGCTGCTGCTCACATAATGCTGCTCATGTAGTGCTGCTTCTCACATTGTGCTGCTGCTCTCATAGTGCTGCTGCTAATTACATAGTGCTGCTGCTCTCATAGTACTGCTGCTAATCACATAGTGCTGCTGCTGCTCACATAGTGCTGCTGCTCACATAGTGCTGCTGCTCACATAGTGCTGCTGCTCACATAGTGCTACTGCCCATATAGTGCTACTGCTCACATAGTGCTGCTGCTCACATAGTTCTGCTTCTCACATAGTGCTGATGCTCACATAATGCTGCTCATGTAGTGCTGCTTCTCACATAGTGCTGCTGCTCACATAGTTCTTCTCACATAGTGCTGCTGCTCACATAGTGCTGCTGCTCACATAGTGCTGTTCACATAGTGCTACTGCCCACATAGTTCTGCCCACATAGTGCTGCTGCTCACATAGTGCTACTGCTCACATAGTGCTACTGCTCACATAGTGCAACTGCTCACATAGTGCAACTGCTCACATAGTGCTATGGCTCACATAGTGCTACTGCTCACATAGTGCTACTGCTCACATAGTGCTACTGCCCACATAGTGCTACTGCCTACATAGTGCTGGCCACGTAGGGCTGGCCACGTTGTGCTGGCCACATAGTGCTGGCCACATTGTGGTGGCCACATTGTGGTGGCCACATAGTGCTGCCCACATAGTGCTGCTCACACGAAACACACACCCAGTACAACCACATAGTATTTTTAGGACCACATTGGAAAAAAGTGAATTTCCAATGTACTTTCATGTGTACTCTAGGATTTCTTTCTACTTTTCAATTGTTTTAAACTGTATGGATTGTTGTACAAAAAAATACATCAAATCAAATAACAGAATGGTTCCCATGGTTCCAGCTCTCTTATTGACTTTCTGATCCATGCTGGACTCGGGTCACGTCCTAGTTCCCTATCATCAATTTGACAGCATGGACACTGCTGCTGGGTTGTGTTGCATGGTGATGCACTTACACTTAGATGCTGTCGTAATAGTGTTCTATGCTAGCTATGCCCTTGGATGCTGAGTAGTGTTCTATGCTCCTGGATGCTGAGTAGTGTTCTATGCTCCTGGATGCTGAGTAGTGTTCTATGCTCCTGGATGCTGAGTAGTGTTCCATGCTCCTGGATGCTGAGTAGTGTTCTATGCTCCTGGATGCTGAGTAGTGTTCTATGCTCCTGGATGCTGAGTAGTGTTCTATGCTCCTGGATGCTGAGTAGTGTTCTATGCTCCTGGATGCTGTGTAGTGTTCTATGCTCCTGGATGCTGAGTAGTGTTTTATGTTGTTGGTTGCTGAGTAGTGTTCTATGTTTGTGTATGCTGAATAGTGTTCTATGTTCTTGGACACTAAATAGTGTTCTATGCTCTTGGATGCTGAGAAGTGTTCTATGTAACTATGCTCTTGGATGCTGAGTTGTAATAGTGTTCTCTGCTAGCTATGTTCTTGGATGCTGAGTATTGCTCTATTTCAGGAATGCTCTGCAACACTAACACACAGCCAAAGAATGTGATCTATGTTGATGAGGAATTATTGGATTGTTTGTCTGTCTATTCTTTCTATGGAATCAATCAAACCACAGTATCCACCATCAAGGGACAAAACCCTTAAACCTCCACCCCTCAGAAGTGGTAGCTAAAAATAGGTAAATTAGGGGCAGTTTTAGCGGAGAATCAATAAAACCGTTGTTGGATCTGGGTTTGGGGCTAGCCCACCCAAATTTGCTACAACATACTTTCATGGTTGTTCTCATTAACTCTCACCTTAAACTGCCCCTAACAACTTCTGAGCCTGTTGGAGACGATCAGCTTGAGCAAAATGATGTGCAGAATCACTGATCTACAAATAGAATTCCCTCCCAAATGATAGGCTTTGTCGAACCCAGGGCCAGCGACTGTCAAGCCAACACCTTAAGCGTTACACTAACAGGTCCAAATGTCTTGGTGTAATGGTTAATGTGTTGGATTCCATGGTTGGTTTCATTGACTGTCCCCTTAAACTGCCCCATAATTAACCCATTTTAAGCTGTAACATCCGAGTCTGTTGGAGAGGATCAGCTCGAGCAAATTGAGGTGTTGAATCACTGATCTAAAAATAGCATTGCCTGCCAAATAACAGTCTTTGTGCAATTAAGATTCGCTTCCCTGGCTTAGGCGATCCCCCCACCAAACACTCACGCACAACCAGACATTTATTGATTAATTGATTGATTGGAAACAGCTTGATTCAATTAAATAACATTTCCTAACATTTTCTATCTGCAGCAAACCCAATGGATAATGCTGGATAGAAACCCCCCACAAAAAAACTACCAAAACAACTGGCCCTGCTCATTAGTAATGATGTGTGTATTGGAAACAGCACAGTTTTCTCCTGTGACCACATGACAGTACTACAGTAGCATTGGTTTGGCTGGCTGACATACAGAGATCTCCAGTATAAAGTAGAGCTGCTGACCAGACAAAGGGAAGTTTCCAACCCCAGGGCCAGGCCAGAGGGAGTCTTGGTTCTCCTGTATGTGCGTGGGAGAGTGGAGATGGTTTTGCTGACTGTGCCTCATCGGGGCATATGTGATCTCATGCCTGGCTCGTCTCTCCACTCCTCCTCTTCTCTGTGTTTCCAGGGGCTAAGTTCAAAAGAAGACAACTGTGGCAGTCAGCCATGAGCCATGAGCCATGAGCCATGAGCCATGACCTCTTCCCTCAAACTCAACTCTGGACCTCAAAGCAAGTTACTCTGTGTTTTTTCATAGTTGCCCTCTAATCAAGAAGTGATTTAGAGTTGGGACACCAGGTGGAGGCAATTAATAATCAGGGTAAGAGTTGAATACCTCTGTCTATATAGTGCAATACTTTTGACCAGAGCCCTATGGGTCCCTATGGGCCCTGGTCAAAATGGTGCATTATATAGAAAATAGGGTGCCATTTGGGACGTAGCCCTTCTCATTGTACAGCAGGCCTTGATCTGCTCTGTTTCTGTCAGCTCTGTGTGTGCGCGTTTGCGTGCATGTGGGTCTGAGGGATGAGCCGTGGATGACACCCAACCACACTGTAGCCTCATCGTCTGTCGCTATGAAGGAAACAAGCCACTGTAAACCTCACTCCATCCTGCCCTCGACCCCCTCTCTCGCCACTCAAACTCTGTTGATTTAGACAAGGCTGTCTTGTCCTATTATGGACCCAGCTACCACTGGAACATGGACACCATGTTGAAATGTTTTTCTGGTTTGCACGCGTCCCAAGGGGACCACTGATGAAGAAGCACAGCTGGACTTAAGTTCCAAGTCACCACAGACTGAGCAACCAGAAACCATTACTCATAAACCATTACTCTGGAGAAAGGAAACTAAACCCCCTATCATCATCCAGACATGAGTTAGTGAATTATCTAGGTTCAGCATCATGCAGGGTGAGCTCACTGGGCACAGACGTCAATTCAACATCTAATTTCGTTAAAATAACTTGGAAACAATGTTGATTCAACCAGTGTGTGCCCAGTGGGAGGGTTCATACAGCATAAAGCTTTCTCCAGAGATCTGAAACCCAAGTAGACATTTCAGTTTCACAACCATGTAAGGTCTGGCCCACATTAAACTGGACATCTATCTCCTACTATAGCCTACTTCATGTATCGTTATTATTTGTATATTCAGCATTTTCTGATTTGTTGTCGTGGTTTAGAATTTCTGCAGCCGAAAACAGTGGAATTGCGTGCTGTCCAGGGGTGTCTTTGTACATTAAGCTGCCTCATGTCTGCCTCTGGCTCAGAAAAGGCTTGCTTACATTTTACATTTTAGTCATTTCTTCTTCTTAAACAGTAGAATACACCCTGGGGCATTTACTGGCATATCATAAAGCTAGATCTGTGAGCTCTCCTCTCTCAACAGTACCGCTGCATCTGCACAGATTGAAGCATCATTGTTCTGCTTTAACGAGTCATGTCATGTTTTTTTTTTTTATGTATTTCACCTTTATTTAACCAGGTAGGCAAGTTGAGAACAAGTTCTCATTTACAACTGCGACCTGGCCAAGATAAAGCAAAGCAGTTCAACACATACAACAACACAGAGTTACACATTGGAGTAAATAAACACAGTCAATAATACAGTAGGAAAAAAATTAAAAATAATAATCTATATACAATGTGTGTGAGGTGTGGGATTATGAAATTGTCTAGCTAGTCTGCGTCCCAAATGGCACCCTTTTCCCCTTTATAGTGCACTACTTTGATCAATGCCCATAGGGTTCTGTTCAAAAGTAGTGCACTATATATAGAGTAGGGTGCCATTCAGGAGTCAGATAGTGTCCTTCTATGGTTTTTGTTTATTAAACCCAACAGAGCTGGAAGGGCTCTGCTTACAATTAATTAATTAAACTCTGATGCCAACTTTGTGCCCATGTGGTACTGTTTACAGTTTAAATACCTATATACAGTAGGAGCTGATTACCGCTAAAGAAGAGTAGTCAAATCAAATCAAATCAAATTTTATTTGTCACATACACATGGTTAGCAGATGTTAATGCGAGTGTAGCGAAATGCTTGTGCTTCTAGTTCCGACCATGCAGTAGTATCTAACAAGTAATCTAACAAATTCACAACAACTACCTTATACACACAAGAGTAAAGGAATGAATACGAGTATGTACATATAAATATATGGATGAGCGATGGCTGACCGGCATAGGCAAGATGCAGTAGATGGTATGGAGTACAGTATATACACATATATATGAGATGAGTAATGTAGGATATGTAAACATTATATAAATGGCATTGTTTAAAGTGGCTAGTGATACATTATTTCATCCAATTATAATTATTAAAGTGGCTAGAGATTTGGGTCGATGACCCGAAGCGGCATAAGGCAAGATACAGTAGATGGTTTAGAGTACAGTGTATACATTTGATATGAGTATGTCGGATAAGTAAACATTATATACAAAATTGTTTAAAGTGGCTAGTGATACATTTGTTACATCCAATTCCTATGTATAAAGTGGCTAGAGATTTAAGTCAGTATGTTGGCAGCAGCCACTCAATGTTAGTGATGGCTGTTTAACAGTCTGATGGCCTTGAGGTAGAAGCTGTTTCAGTCTCTCGGTCCCAGCTTTGATGCACCTGTACTGACCTCGCCTTCTGGATGATAGCGGGGTGAACAGGCAGTGGCTCGGGTGGTTGTTGTCCTTGATGATCTTTTGGCCTTTCTGTGACATCGGGTGGTGTAGGTGTCCTGGAGGGCAGGTAGTTTAACCCGGTGATGCGTTGTGCAGTCCTCACTACCCTCTGGAGAGCCTTACGGTTGTGGGCGGAGCAGTTGCCGTACCAGGCGGTGATACAGCCCGACAGGATGCTCTCGATTGTGCATCTGTAAAAGTTTGTGAGTGATTTTGGTGACAAGCCAAATTTCTTCAGCCTCCTGAGGTTGAAGAGGCGCTTGCGCCTTCTTTACCACGCTGTCTGTGTGGGTGGACCAATTCAGTTTGTCCGTGATGTGTACGCCGAGAACTTAAAACTTTCCACCTTCTCACTACTGTCCCCTCGATGTGGATAGGGGGTGCTCCTCTCTCCTGTTTCTGAAGTCCACGATCATCTCCTTTGTTTTGTTGACATTGAGTGAGAGGTTATTTTCCTGACACCACACTCCCGAGGGCCCTCACCTCCTCTCTGTAGGCCGTCTGCCGTTGTTGGTAATCAAGCCTACCACTGTAGTGTCGTCAGCAAACTTGATGATTGAGTTGGATGCGTGCTTGGCCCACGCAGTCATGGGTAAACAGGGAGTACAGGAGAGGGCTGAGAACGCACCCTTGTGGGGCCCCAGTGTTGAGGATCAGCGGGGTGGAGATGTTGTTTCCTACCCTCACCACCTGGGACCGGCCCGTCAGGAAGTCCAGGACCCAGTTGCACAGGGCTGGGTCGAGACCCAGGGTCTCGAAACTTAATGGCGAGCTTGGAGGGAACTATGGTGTTAAATGCTGAGCTGTAGTCGATGAACAGCATTCTTACATAAGTATTCCTCTTGTCCAGATGGGTTAGGGCAGTATGCAGTGTGATTGCGATTGCGTCGTCTGTGGACCTATTGGGACGGTAAGCAAATTGGAGTGGGTCAGGGTGTCTGGCAGGATGGGTGATATGATCCTTGACTAATCTCTCCAAAGCACTTCATGATGACGGAAGTGAGTGCTGCGAGGCGATAGTCATTTAGCTCAGTCACCTTAGCTTTCTTGGGAACAGGAACAATGGTGGCCCTCTTGAAGCATGTGGGAACAGCAGACTGGGATAGGGACTGATTGAATATGTCCGTAAACACACCAGCCAGCTGGTCTGCGCATGCTCTGAGGACCGCGGCCAGGGGATGCCATCTGGGCGGCAGCCTTAGGGTTAACACATTTAAATGTTTTTCTCACATTGGCTGCGGTGAAGGTGAGCCCGCAGGTTTTGGTAGCGGGCGTGTCGGTGGCACTGTATTGTCCTCAAAGCGAGCAAAGAAGTTGTTTAGTTTGTCTGGGAGCAGGGCGTCATGGTCGCGGCGAGGCTGGTTTTCTTTGTAGTCCGTGATTGACTGTAGACCCTGCCACATTCCTCTTGTGTCTGAGCCATTGAATTGTGACTCTACTTTGTCTCTATATTGACGCTTAGCTTGTTTGATTGCCTTGCGGAGGAGTAGCTGCACTGTTTGTATTCAGTCATGTTTCCGGTAGCCTTTACCTGGTTAAAAGCAGTGGTTGGCGCTTTCAGTTTTCTTGTGAATGCTGCCATCAATCCATGGTTTCTGGTTGGGAAGGTTTTGATATTTGCTATGGGTACAACATCACCAATGCATTTGCTAATAAACTCGCTCACCGAATCAGCGTATACATCAATGTTGTTGTCAGATGCTATCCGGAACATATCCCAGTCCACGTGCTCGAAGCAATCTTGCAGCATGGAATCAGATTAGTCGGACCAGCGTTGAACAGACCTGAGAACGGGCGTTTCCTGTTTTAGTTTCTGTTTGTAGGCTGGGAGCAACAAAATGGAGTCATGGTCAGACTTGCGAAGGAGGCGGAGAATAGCCTTGTATGCATCACGGAAGTTGGAATAACAGTGGTCCAGGATTTTACCAGCCCGGGTGGCACATTCGATATGCTGGTAAAATTTCGGAGAACCTTGTTCTTAAATTAGCCTTATTAAAATCCCCAGCCACAATAAATGCAGCCTCAGGATATGTGGTTTCCAGTTTACATAGAGTCCGATGAATTTCTTTCAGTGCCGTCGATGTATTAGCTTGAGGGGATGTACGGCTGTGATTATAATCGAAGAGAATTCTCTTGGTAGATAATGCGGTCTGCATTTGATTGTAAGGAATTCTATGTCAGGTGAACAAAAGGACTTGAGTTCCTGTATGTTGTTATGATCACACCACGTCTCGTTAATCATAAGACACACACCCCGCCCTTCTTCTTACCAGAGAGATGTTTGTTTCTGTCATTGCGATGCGTGGAGAAACCAGGTGGTATGCCGTAACTCTGATAACGTGTCCTGAGTGAGCCATGTTTCCGTGAAGCAAGAACGTTGCAATCTCGAATGTCTCTCTGAAAGGCAACCCTCGATCGGATTTCGTCTACTTTGTTGTCAAGAGACTGTACATTGGCGATTAAAATACTCGGGAGAGGTGCACGATGCGCCCGTCGGCGTAAGCTTGACCAAAAGACCGGCGCGTTTCCTCTCTTCTCGGCGCCGCCGTTGTTTTGAGTAGCCACGTGCTATCCAGTCTGTTGTTGTGTTTGGGTTAACGAAAGGAGAATCCTCTTTGGGAAAGTCGTATTCCTGGTCGTAATGTTGGTAAGTTGACGTTGCTCTTATATCCAATAGTTCCTCCCGGTTGTATGTAATAAAACTTAATATTTTCCGGGGTAACAATGTAAGAAGTAATACATAAAAAAACAAAATACTGCATGGTTTCCTGAGAACGTGAAGCGAGGCTGCCATCTCTGTCGGCGCCGGAAGTAGTGACGGGGTTTCTCTGAGTGGATAAATCAGACTTTCACTGTACGCTCAAAAACGTGCAGAAACACACACAGACACACACTATCTCTCTCTCTCTCTCTCTCTCTCTCTCTCTCTCTCTCACACACACACACACCCCCATGAACATGCACGCACACGCATGCACACACATGCTCAGACATGATCTACAGGATAAGGCCCTTTATATAGCTAACAGCTGCAGGTTGGATTTTCCCGTCTTTACAAAACATCCACGAGCAGAGGTGTCATAAGGATACATGGGATATGTCCCATTTGGTTCCCTATTCCCTTTATAGTACAGCACTTTTGACCAGGGTCCATAGGGCTCAGGTCAAAAGTAATGTACTATGAAGGGAATAGGGAGCCAAATGGGACGCGGCCCAAGTCTGAAAGCATCAGTCTTTGATACAGTTATACAATTCTAAGGAGAGAAAAGGGTTTTGTAATGTTACCCGTAATGTTGCCATAATGTTTGAGTGTCCAGTTTTCTATTAGTTAGGCGAACATTCTATCTATGTTAGCAAAAATCTTCTGAGAACATTTTTAGCATGTTTTGGCATTAGTTAGGAGACAGAAAACAGAAAATGCCCATAATGTGGTTACCATGTTCTCAGAATGTACAATATTAATGTTCTAAACACGATTCATTGGACGTTGCAAGAATATTCATGTGTCCAGTTTTAGGGTTAGGAGAATGTTCCATCAACGTTCCACCAAACACACACAGAAAATGGTTGCCATGTGCTCAGAATATAAGATATTCATGTTCTAGACACGTTTTATGGGAACGTTGAATAAACATTCACGTGTCCATGTTTCTGTGGGTTAGGAGAATATTCCTTCAACGTCCCCCCAAACATACCAAGTTCTATCTATTTTACCTAAAATGGTTCTTTGACTGTCCCCATAGGAGAACCCTTTGAGGAACCCATTTTGGTTCCAGGCAGAACCCTTTTGGGTTCCATGTAGAACCCTTTCCACAGAGGGTTCTACATGGAACCCAAAAGGGTTCTACCTGGAACCAAAAAGGGTTTTCCTATGGGGACAGCGAAGAACCCTTTTGGAACCTTTTTTTCTAAGAGTGTAGAGATCTGTGTTTTTGCATGGGCTGCGTCTCTATCCACCGCATCTGCCGATATCTCCCTGGATGAGCTAGAACGATGTTTGTCAGACCATAAGACATTCTGAAAAATAGGTCTTCTCACAAAAACAGTCACGAACACAATGCTATTCTCTGTTTTGCTCTACGACCTTCACAAGCGTCAATGGACTCGTCTGAAGTAGGTCCAGCCTCTTCTGCCAACAGTTTGGGCTACTACACACTACTACACACTAATATGGGCTATTACACACTAATATGTGTCTCTCATGAACACGTACGTACATGTTGGTTGTTTTGCTCTAGGATTTTTCTCAAATGTTGTGCACAAATTTGTTTACATATCTGTTAATGAGCATTTCTCCTGAAAATCCAATCACCTGACAGGTGTGGCATATCAATAAGCTTATTAAAAGCATGATCATAACACAGGTGCACCTTGTGCTGGGGACAATAAAATCCACTCTAAAAACTGCAGTTTTGTCACACAACACAATGCCACAGATGTCTCAAGTTTTGATGGAGCATGTAATTGGCATCCTGACTGCAGGAATGTCCACCAGAGCTGTTGCCAGATAATTGAATCTTAATTTCTCTACCATAAGCCGCCTCCCAACTTTGTTTTAGAGAATTTGGCAGTGCATTCAACCGGCCTCACATCTGCAGACCACATGTATGGCGTCGTGTGGGCGAAGCGGTTTGCACGTTGTGAACCGAGTGCCAAATGGTGGCGGTGGGATTATGGTATGGGCAGGCATAAGCTACGGACAACGAACACAATTGCATTTTATTGATGGAAATTTAAATGCACAGAGATACCGTGATGAGATCCTAAGGCCCATTGTCGTGCCATCCATCACCTCATGTTTCAGCATGATAATGCACGGCCCCATGTCGCAAGGATTGTACGCAATTCCTGGAAGCTGAAAATGTCCCAGTTTTTCCATGGCCTGCATACTCACCAGACATGTCACCCATTGAGCTTGTTTGGGATGCTCTGATCCACGCCCCTACCTTTTTCAAAGGTATCTGTGACCAACAGACGCATATCTGCATTCCCATGTGAAATCCATAGATTTGGGGCCTAATTAATTTATTTCAGTTGACTGATTTCTTTATATGAACGGTAACTCTGTAAAATCTTTGAAATTGGTGCATGTTGCATTTATATTTTTGTTCAGTATATATATGGAGATAGTTTAGTGCTTAAAATAAGGGGTTAAATACATGTTGATTTTTTTTTATAGTTTCCTGATCTTTTTTACATCTCAGATATAGGATAGACACTTCAGAACAAACTTCCTTAGATTTTTGGGGAACTCTGTTGTTCCATATAGTGAATATTTTATTCAATATGTTTCTATGGGCTAATAGTAGTAATGCCAAATTCAATGTTTCATTAAATATATATATTTTTATTATATACTGTACCTTAAGGGGTCTTAGACAGGGCTTAGACTCTAGAGCAGGGTTTCAGTGGGGCGCTAGCGCCCCATCCTTGACAACATCTGGAAAAATGCAGAGCGTCAAATTTAAATTACAAATGTAGTAATATAAAACATTAATGAAAATACAAGTGTTGCACAATGTTCAAAATCTTAGAATCTTGGCAATCTCACAGCGTTGTCAGATTTCAAAAAGGCTTTACGGCGAAAGTATAACATTTGATTGTCTGTGGACAGCGCCCTGTGTACTTCCTCCATTAGCATAAAAACATAACCAGCACGGGTGTCACAAAACTCATAAAAAGAGATAAAATAAATTGCTTACCCCTGAAGATCTTCTTCTGATGGCAATCCGAAGTGTCCAAGCAAGACAATCAATGTTCCTTTTGTTCGAAAAAGTCCCTCTTTATATCCATAAAGCTCCGCTTGGTTGGCACGTTTTGTTCAGAAAATCCACCGTCCACTCGTCCAATATACAAGACATACAGAGTGTTAAAAATATACATATAAACTTTGTCCAAATAAATCAAACAACGTTTCTAATCGATCCTTAGGTACACTAATATGTATATTAAAGATAATATTTCACACGGATAATATCCTGGGCAATAGAAAAGGAAAAAACCGAGGCGCGCTCTCACGGTCCCGCGCGTCAAAGACAAAAGTGACTTCCTCACTCCCCTTGGATAAACTCTATTTTTCAAGGTAAACACATGAAACCTTGTCCAAAGACTGTTGACATCTAGTGGAAGCCATAGGTATTGCAACCTGGGAGCTGGAATCCAGTATTTCTTATAGCAAGTCAATGGCAAAAGAGGCAGCTCACAGAATCACATTTTCTCAGATGGATTTTCCTCGGGTTTTCGCCTGCCAAATCAGTTCTGTTATACTCACATTATTTTAACAGTTTTAGAAACTTCAGAGTGTTTTCTATCCAATGCTACTAATTATGTGCATATCCTAGTTTCTGGGCCTGAGTACCAGGCATTTTACTTTGGGCACGCCAGACTCTCCAAAACTCCGAACACTGCTGCCGCTCCCTAACAGGATATAGGATAGACATTTCAGAACAAATTTCCTTTGATTTTTGGGGGACTATCTGTGGTTCCATGTAGTGAATCTGTTATTCAATTTGTTTCTATGGGCTAGTAGTAGTAATGCCAAATTCAATGTTTCATTAAATATATATATTTTTATTATATACCTTAAGGGGTCTTAGACAGGGCTTAGACTCTAGAGCAAGGTTTCCCTTAGCCAAGGGGTGCACGTTTAGTTTTTTGCACTAGCACTATACAGCTGATTCAATTAATCAACTAATCATCAAGCTTTGATCATCTGAATCAGCTGTGTACTGTTAGGGCAAAAACAAAACGTGCACCCCTTGGGGTCCCGAGGACCGAATTTGGGAAACACTGCTCTAGAGTGTTAATGGAATGGTCTCTTGGAAACATATCTTGCATATCACAGGAAGATTCCTATGAAAATGTTAGCTAATGACCCAATGAGACTCTTAAGGGAACGTTCTCTAAAGTTGTGGGAATGCTTGTTAGCTGGGTTGTAATGTCGTGGTGTAATGGGTGCGTACTGGCGGTAGAGAAGTCAGGCGCAGGAGAGCAGAACTATGTTTTCACAACGGAGCAGTTTAATAATAAAACCCACCTGAAAACATAACAAAGAGAATAAATGGGTAACATAACCCGTCGCAACCATAAAACGTGCACAAGCACTTACAAAACAAATAATTCCCGGACAAATACACAAGATGTAATGAATGGAATTGAAACCAGGTGTGTAGGAAGACAAGACAAAACAAATGGATTGATGATGGCTAGAAGACCGGCGACGCCGACCGCCGAGCGCCGCCCGAACAAGGAGAGGCACCAACTTCGACGGAAGTCGTGACACATGGGGTTTAATTAAAGAGGCCTGTTCTGTGTTTGTGTCCCTGTGATTAACACCGCTGTTAAAAACTGTTTGATTTAGATTAAAGATTACAGTGCCATTTCCTCCCATAATTTCCTCCCCCCTTGTCATTTCTAATGAGCTAGTCTGTTACAGTTTCCACACAGCCCATTCAACAGTTTGTGGCATATGCAGGAGTTGAAAAGTTCCATTTCCTAACCAAGGTTTTCGACTGCTTACAGATTTGATTTCAAGACCCAAAACACAATGTCTTAGAGTTCAAACATGGCTAAATCATGGACTAGAGGGCTAGAATAATTGTTTAGCTTCAAAAGAGCAGGGTCCTTGGTAAATGACACCCTAATTCCCTACAAAGTGCGTTATATATGGACTAGGGTGCTGTTCGGGAGGAAGTTTCTGTATCTACAGTATACAATGTGGTAGCGTTACCCTGGAGGCGTGCTGGCCTGGGCCCTAGGACCACAAAGCCTTATGGTTAATCAAACAGATAATGAGGACCATGTGGAAACAACTGAACACACACACACACACACACACAGGAGCATGAAACAGCCTTTCAGTAGAGACATTAGTGATGATTCAGCTGAAATACACTAGGATGAACTCCAGGATAAATATACGATGTGCTCTGATGTTCTGAAATAAGTTCTAGAACACTCTAATTACATGGGATGTAGTGATCACTGTTTATGTACCCCGACTCTGAATATTTAAACAGAGGATAGGGTATGTCTCTTTCTCTAGCTTGTGACCTGTCCGTCTGTGTGTCGTCTCTGTCTCTAAAGCGTGATCTGTGTGGGATGTCTCCATCCCTCCCTCCTCTCTGTCTCTAACGTTTGTGTCCCTGTGTTGTCTGTTGGACAGTGATGTTTATGGTGTGTCTCTGTGTGTTGTCTCCGTCTCTAAAATGTGACATGTACATGTGTTGTCTCTAAATTTGGTCTCTGTGTGTAGTCTGTAGGACGATGCTGTATGAGTGATCTGTCCCTAAACATGGTGTGTCTGTGTCTCTATGTCTGTAGGACGATGCTGTATGAGTGATCTGTCCCTAAACATGGTGTGTCTGTGTCTCTATGTCTGTAAGATGGTGCTGTATGAGTGATCTGTCCCTAAACATGGTGTGTCTGTGTCTCTATGTCTGTAGGACGATGCTGTATGAGTGATCTGTCCCTAAACATGGTGTGTCTGTGTCTCTATGTCTGTAAGATGGTGCTGTATGAGTGATCTGTCCCTAAACATGGTGTGTCTGTGTCTCTATGTCTGTAGGATGATGCTGTATGAGTGATCTGTTCCTAAACATGGTGTGTCTGTGTCTCTATGTCTGTAGCACGGTGCTGTATTAGTGATCTGTCCCTAACATGGTGTGTCTGTGTCTCTATGTCTGTAGAATGATGCTGTATGAGTGATCTGTCCCTAAACATGGTGTGTCTGTGTCTCTGTCTGTAGCACTGTGCTGTATGAGTGATCTGTCCCTAAACATGGTGTGTCTGTGTCTCTATGTCTGTAGGACGGTTCTGTATGAGTGATCTGTCCCTAAACATGGTGTGTCTGTGTCTCTATGTCTGTAGGACGATGCTGTATGAGTGATCTGTCCCTAAACATGGTGTGTCTGTGTCTCTGTCTGTAGCACGGTGCTGTATGAGTGATCTGTCCCTAAACATGGTGTGTCTGTGTCTCTATGTCTGTAGGACGGTGCTGTATGAGTGATCTGTCCCTAAACATGGCGTGTCTGTGTCTCTATGTCTGTAGGATGATGCTGTATGAGTGATCTGTCCCTAAACATGGTGTGTCTGTGTCTCTATGTCTGTAGGATGGTGCTGTATGAGTGATCTGTCCCTAAACATGGTGTGTCTGTGTCTCTATGTCTGTAGGACGGTGCTGTATGAGTGATCTGTCCCTAAACATGGTGTGTCTGTGTCTCTATGTCTGTAGCACGGTGCTGTATTAGTGATCTGTCCCTAACATGGTGTGTCTGTGTCTCTATGTCTGTAGGACGATGCTGTATGAGTGATCTGTCCCAAACATGGTGTGTCTGTGTCTCTATGTCTGTAGGACGATGCTGTATGAGTGATCTGTCCCTAAACATGGTGTGTCTGTGTCTCTATGTCTGTAGGACGGTGCTGTATGAGTGCTGTCCAGGTTACATGAAGCTGGAAGGAATGAAAGGATGCCCAGCAGGTATGTAGCTACAGTCGGTTACAGTGTATGTAATGTTATATGCTACAGGATACGCAGTGTACTGTAGTTTTTAGTGCACTTAATGTTATAGTGTACTTCAAAGGTTAAACAAAAGGTTCAACTAAGACATATCAATGGGTATTGCATTTTCTCATAAAATTCACGAGTCACAACGCCACACCAACATAAAGATTCAGATGGCACATCATCCTACCCATACATGTTCCCTTTCAGCATCATCTGGCTGTCTTTGGGGTTCTTTATAGTTGTTAGAGTTGTTTCAATGAGACTTGTATGTGTCCCAAATGGCACTCTATTCCATATGTACTACACTACTTTAGGGCTCTGGTCAAAAGTAGTACACTATATAGGGTATAGGATGCCATTTGGGATCACTCCTGGTATGTAGGGTGATGTAGTCATTATGGTACCTTCTCTTCCCTGTTCCACAGTGGCCCCTATAGACAATGTGTATGGTACCTTGGGCCTGGTCAAGGCCATCTCCACCCAGGAATACTCTCACATCTCCAAGCTGAGGGAGGAGATAGAGGGATCTGGGTCATACACCTTCTTCGCTCCCAGCAACGATGCCTGGAACTTGTTAGATGGGGTAAGTTAGGATAAGTGTCATCTCTTACAGCTGGAAAATTCCAGGTAATTCAGATAAATTACCTGAAAAAAGAACCACCAGCGATAGTAGTAACTATTCCAAAACCAAAACCATTCAGTGCTTGTAATGTGACCATTTAAAAGAGCTACAACATAAATCACCAGAATGTGTGGTTGATTGACCTGAACCCTACAGCCAGTCTTTGTCATCACTTTATGTTAAGTATTTATCCTATCTTAAGCCTTTTTATTCTGCATTTCTTCAACAGGAAGTACGTAGTGCGTTGGTGAGCAACGTGAACATTGAGCTGTACAATGCCCTGCACTACCACATGGCTAACAAACGCCTGCAGACCAAAGACCTGAAGAACGGCCTAGTGGTCGATTCCATGTACAACGAACTGGAACTCTACATCAACCACTACTCCAACGGGGTGAGCATCCCACTAGACCTACACAACATCATCTTCTGCATCCCAAATGGAACCCTACTCCACATGCAGTGCACTAATTTGACCAGCGCCCATGGAATGTATTGGAAATCGAATAGTTTCCATGCCATGAGATAGGAAAGTTGACATCATGGAGAGCTAAGGCTTTATTGTGTGCAGGTAGTTGTTGAAGGCTGTGTTGTGTGAACATTGGAGAGTTACGGACGGTATGCTGTTGTGTGTTGTGTGCAGATACTAACTGTGCTGTGCATTTCCTATGCGGTGTGTTGTTATGTATGAAGATTGTGACGGTGAACTGTGCCAGGATTATCCATGGCAACCAGGTTGCCACCAACGGAGTGGTGCACGTCATCGACCGTGTCATCACTGCCGTGGGCAACACCATCCAGGATGTCATCGAGGTTGACAATGACCTCACCACTCTCAATGTAAGTCATTTATTTTCTTCTGTTCTCCTCTCCTCTCTTCTTTCCCTTTCATTTCCATTCCTTTCACTTTCTTTCCTACCTTTCCTTTCTTACCTTTAATTTCCTACCTTTCATTTCCTACCTTTCCTTTCCTACCTTTCATTTCCTACCTTTCCTTTCCTACCTTTCCTTTCCTACCTTTCCTTTCCTACCTTTTTCTTCTACAGTGAGGGAAAAAAGTATTTGATCCCCTGCTGATTTTGTATGTTTGCCCACTGACAAAGAAATGATCAGTCTATAATTTAAATGGTAGGTTTATTTGAACAGTGAGAGACAGAATAACAAGAACAAAATCCAGACAAACGCATGTGAAAAATTGTGTAAATTGATTTGCATTTTAATGAGAGAAATAAGTATTTGAACCCCTCTCAATCAGAAAGATTTCTGGCTCCCAGGTGTCTTTTATACAGGTAACGAGCTGAGATTAGGAGCACACTCTTAAAGGGAGTGCTCCTAATCTCAGTTTGTTACCTATATAAAATACACCTGTCCACAGAAGCAATCAATCAATCAGATTCCAAACTCTCCACCATGGCCAAGACCAAAGAGCTCTCCAAGGATGTCAGGGACAAGATTGTAGACCTACACAAGGCTGGAATGGGCTTCAAGACCATCGCCAAGCAGCTTGGTGAGAAGGTGACAACAGTTGGTGCGATTATTCGCAAATGGAAGAAACACAAAAGAACTGTCAATCTCCCTCGGCCTGTAGATCCATGCAAGATCTCACCTCGTAGAGTTGCAATGATCATGAGAACGGTGAGGAATCAGCCCAGAACTACACGGGAGGATCTTGTCAATGATCTCAAGGCAGCTGGGACCATAGTCACCAAGAAAACAATTGGTAACACACTAAGCCGTGAAGGACTGAAATCCTGCAGCGCCCACAAGGTCCCCCTGCTCAAGAAAGCACATATACATGCCCATCTGAAGTTTGCCAATGAACATCTGAATGATTCAGAGGACAGCTGGGTGAAAGTATTGTGGTCAGATGAGACCAAAATGGAGCTCTTCGGCATCAACTCAACTCGTCGTGTTTGGAGGAGGAGGAATGCTGCCTATGACCCCAAGAACACCATCCCCACCGTCAAACATGGAGGTGGAAACATTATGCTTTGGGGGTGTTTTTCTGCTAAGGGGACAGGACAACTTCACCGCATCAAAGGGACGATGGACGGGGCCATGTACAGTCAAATCTTGGGTGAGAACCTCCTTCCCTCAGCCAGGGCATTGAAAATGGGTCGTGGATGGGTATTCCAGCACGACAATGACCCAACACACACGGCCAAAGCAACAAAGGAGTGGCTCAAGAAGAAGCACATTAAGGTCCTGGAGTGGCCTAGGCAGTCTCCAGACCTTAATCCCATAGAAAATCTGTGGAGGGAGCTGAAGGTTCGAGTTGCCAAACGTCAGCCTCGAAACCTTAATGACTTGGAGAAGATCTGCAAAGAGGAGTGGGACAAAATCCCTCCTGAGATGTGTGCAAACCTGGTGGCCTACTATAAGAAACATCTGACCTCTGTGATTGCCAACAAGGGTTTTGCCACCAAGTATTAAGTCATGTTTTACAGAGGGGTCAAATACTTATTTCCCTGATTAAAATGCAATTCAATTTTTAACATTTTTCACATGCGTTTTTTTTGTTTTTTTTGTTGTTATTCTGTCTCTCACTGTTCAAATAAACCTACCATTAAAATTATAGACTGATCATTTCTTTGTCAGTGGGCAAACGTACAAAATCAGCAGGGGATCAAATACTTTTTTCCCTCACTGTATATCCTTCTCCTCTTGTCTCCTTTCCCCTTCTCGTATTTTCGTTTTCATTCTATTCGATTTACCGATTCACACAGTATTAATGGAGGAAATTATGGAGGATATGATGTGTTCTCTCACTACAGGATGTGGCCCTGGCCTCAGGCCTACTGGACAAGCTGGGACAGCCCGGCCAGTACACCCTGTTCGCCCCCACCAACGATGCCTTCGCCAAGCTGGACTCGGACGTGCTGCAACGACTGATGGGTGACAAGGGTGTCCTCCAAGGTAAACCAAACCGCTGGGCCAGGCTTCAGCGCTCTATCACCTCTCTGGAATGTCTTCTATGAATACAGAGAGCAGCTCCCAGGAGAGTACTTTAAAGCAGAGGGGAGACATAGAGACTTTTTATAAATCTCCAAACTCAGGCCATATCCATGTTTAATGAGATGAAAGTGCAGGAAAAATAACTCAATGGTTCCCGACTCGCTATGTTTGCAGGGCTGAGTAACCGCAGAGTTTTTACATGTAAGTGCTTTTTCCTACTCTAAACAGATGGAGCCGACTAGCTACAGTCTGAGCTGTGGATTTGGAATTCTCAGACAGTTGGCAAACTGAGCGTTCACCACAGTTGTGTGAGTGAGTAATGAAAAATAAAAGAGCTCTAGTTTCAGATGATGATGGGCTACGAAATGTCTATTCAGACATACACCTTCATATGGTGAAGCTTTTTGATAATTCGACACATTAAAGAGCTAAACATTTACTGTCACTATAATTTATGTCTGGGTGGCACACAATAATAAAACACTCTCACTTATTCCAAAACATTTCCAAAGAGGTGTCGTTCATACGGTTCTAAACACCACAGGGCAGGAAGCAGCTGGCTCTGCCTGTGTCCCAAAGGCTGTGCACCCTATTCCCTACTTCGCTCATACGGCTATGGTCAACAGTAGTGCACTATTAATAGGGTACCATTTTGGGACACACCCCAGTCAGAGGGTTGGGACTGGAAAGGTTCAGAAGGTTCAGAGCATTAGGAGGGTTGGCAGCAATGTGATAATCCCTAATATTAGTCCTAAGACTTCCCTGAACTATGAGATCACACTTCACACACAGTCAAACCGAGTCAAACAGGGCAGTTAAACAGTCATGAATCTCCCTGCACTCAATAATCTCCCGACACCAGGACCAATGAGATCTAAGGGATCTCCAGGTCTCCTGACTTTCATAGGCTGCGTCCCAAATGTAACTTGATTCCCTATTTAGTGCACTTCTTTTGACCAGGGCCCATAGGGATCTGGTCAAAAGTTAAGCACTTAAAGTCCCAGTGTAGTCCAAAAAGGTTTTTCCTGTGTTTTATATACACTCAGTGGCCAGTTTATTGGGTACACACATCTAGTACCAGGTGGGACCCCCCTGGTGGTTAAGTGTTAAGTGGTTAAGAGCGTAAAGTGTTAAGAGCGTTGGGCCAGTATTGAAAAGTTGCTGGTTCGAATCCACGCGCCAACTAGGTGAAAAATCTGTTGATGTGCCCTTGAGTAAGGCACTAAACCCTAATTGCTCCTGTAAGTCATTCTGGATAAGAGTGTCTGCTAAATGACTAAAATGTAAATGTAGAACAGCCTGAATTCTTTGGGGATAGAAAAGTTGCTCAATTGGTATCAAGAGACCTAATGTGTGCCAGGAAAACATTCCCTACGCCACTAGCCTGTATTGTTGACACCAGCCAGGATGGGGCAGTGGGTCAAGCTGCTTATGCCAAATCCTGAATCAGCATGATGCAACATGAACTGGGATTCGTTGGACCAGGTGACGTTTTCCACTCCTCAATTGTCCAATGTTGGTGATCGTGTGCTCACTGGAGCTGCTTCTTCTTGGTTTAGCTTATAGGACTGTAACCCAGAGTGGTCGTCTGCTGCAATAGCCTATCGGTGACAAGGGCCGTCGGTGACAAGGAGATGCCGTTCTTCACACCACTGTTGAACTGCGCTGTTATTTGCCTGTTTGTCGCACCATGCTTGGTTAACCCTAGACCGTTTCTGAGATATTGGAACTGGCGTGCCTGGCACCAACGATCGTACCATGGTCAAAGTCGCTTAGGTCACTCGTTTTGCCCATTCTAACATTCATGTGAACAGTAACTGAATGTCTCAATGCCTGTCTGCCTGCTTTACATAGCAAGCCGCGGCCACATTACAAATTTTTCTATCGCAAGTCTTTACATCTTTTACCTCTAGCTAAGGAGTTTTGTGCATGAAGAAGGATTTTTTTGTTAGGTTCAGTTTGATAATGTGCACCTGTTCATTAGTTAGCTAACTTTAGCTTGCTAACTGAGCCCTGCAGTCACACACACTTCATATGAAACAAATGGGGTGGTAAGTGCAGCACAATGTACACAACACTAAATGCTTTACCAAGCTAGCTATCTAGCAAGATGATGAAGAAATATTTCAATTCATTCTCCATTATCCCATACTTCCAGTACCAGTTTGCTTCCTATCTAACGTTAGCTAAACAGTTAGCATCACAATTTAGCACAACATAGCTAGCTAGCTACTTCACCGACTCTCAACAGCTAACAGGCAGCTGCTTCATTAAAAAATGAATCCATTGTGATTTAATTATAACGTTGCTATCTACACTAGTTATCTAGTTGTGGCCATTTGGTTAGTATCAACAAGGGCTTACTACAAATTTTAGCTAGCAACAACATTAGCGCGGTTGTCATTATTGGCTATAGAGTAAAAATGTATGAAAACAAAAATTAGCTTTTTAGTCATAATTTGAGTTTAAGGTTAGGCATAAGGTTAGCATTGTGGTTAATGTTAGGGTTAAGGTTAAGGTTAGGTTTTAAGAAGATTTTTTGGGTAGAAATAGGTGGGGTTTATGACTTTGTGGCTGTGATAACTAGTGATGACCCATTAGCGCAGCTTGCTAGTTAGCTTACATTATCTACAGCAGGCACGAGACAAACAAGCTGCTGCCACCTTGTGGCCTGGATTATTTAAACGAAGCGAATCGGAGGTTTTGGCCTTCTATGGTGATAACACCATGCGGTAAATTAGTTAATGGACCAATAAGAAAGAGAGTTCCAAACCTCTCTGCCAATAACAGCATATGTTCAGTTTTTCCCTCTCCACTCAAACCACTCCCAGAGAGTCCTAGCAAAGTTATTGCTTTAGAAATTGCTGTTTGCTAAGAAGATATTTTTGTTACTTTTTGACCATTTCTATTGAAAATAATCACAGTAGGGTACTACATTTTTACCCAGAAATTATTCGATTTTGAGATAAAAATGGCTGCATTGGACCTTTAATGGAGAATAGTGTGCCATTTGGCACGCAACCTGTGATTCATTATTCTGAAGCCATGCTGGAAATGACATAATCCCATGCAAGGCGCCTCTGTTTCTAGCAGCCAACTGGCCTACTCTCATGTTCATCTTCAAATCTCAGTCAAATTCATCCAGACATGTAATACAAGCCATTATACTAGGTAGCCATGGATTTGCTCCTACAATCCGATACGGTGCCAGAGCTTATGAAAGTATAAAAACCTATACCAAAATCAAAGTTCTTTATAGTCCTAATAGAAAGTGTGTGTGTTGGGGGGGTTAGAGCAAATGGAGAACATTTGTCTCCCCTTTCCACAGTGGGGTCATATTAGTTTGAAGTCCAAACAGTTCAAATGCTACAGACAGAAGTTGGCACATCAGCATTACCAACTGCAGACAAGTCCTTGTGGGAAGTTTTCATGAGTAAGTAAGTAGCCTTGCACAAGCAAGCTGGAACAGCTCATATAGCAGGAGCCTGATTATCTCCTGATTCTGTAGCATGAGGCAGCTTGATGTACAAGTACATCCCCTGAACAGGATGCTAGTCTATCAGAGGGCTTTAGCCCCAATCTATCACCTTAACACTGAGTGACAAGGGGAGATGCCCTCAGGTCCCAGTTTTAGTCTTTGCTATGACTCAGCCAGGGATTGAACTCACAATCTCCCAATTTCAAGACAGACACTCTAACCACAAGGCCACTGAGTTGACATTTTTATGAGATCAATTTTCGGCATGTCTCATAGTCTGACAAACATCACTGTAGCTTGGATAACATTCATCGCAGATGCGGAAGGCCGACATAGGTGGATGCAAAACAATCTCTATTTTAAACTGACTGATTTTGATGGGGATTATTTGTATTATGTTACTTAGGATAACAATTACGCCTTGCTAGTACAGTATATGAATTCAAATTTACTCAGGATGCTGGGCCAGTCATGTCCGTAATGTAGTAAACCAAACCCCAAAAAATGCTGTTAATCATTAACGGTATATATAGGAGTATCTGAGTCTGTGGGTCCGATTGACACTTTTATCCTCTCCTCTCCTCTATCCGCTCTCCTCCTCTCCTCTCCTCTCCGCTCTCTCCTCTCCTCTCTCCTCTCCCTCCAGCCCTGCTGAACTTCCACATGCTGAACTCTGTCCAGTGTTCAGAGGGCATCATGTCCGGCCAGACCTTTGAGACCCTGGAGGGCCACAACATCGAGATTGGCTGTGACGGGGAAAGCCTGACGGTCAACGGCATCAAGATGGTGCTGAAGAAAGACATTGTCACCACCAACGGAGTCATCCACCTCATTGACGAGGTCCTCATGCCTGACTCAGGTTAGCTCTCAGCCCACCTAATAATAATACATGTAATTTGTATTGTGCTTTCATTAGAGAGCTGTAACACACATCTCAGAATATGCATGTGTTTGTGTTTGTGTTTTTGCATTTGATTGTTAAAATGTACAGTTGAAGTCGTAAGTTTACACACACCTAAGCCAAATACAATTAAACTGAGTTTTTCACCATTCCTGACTTTTAATCCTAATAAAAATTCCCTGTCAGGTAAGTTAAGATCACCACTTTATTTTAAGAATGTGAAATGTCAGAATAATAGTAGAGAGAATGATTTATTTCAGCTTTTATTTCTTTCATCACATTCCCAGTGGGTCAGAAGTTTACATGCACTCAATTAGTATTTGGTAGCATTGCCTTGAAATTGTTTAACTTGGGTCAAGTGTTTCGGGTAGCCCTCCACAAGCTTCCCACAAAAAGTTGGGTGAATTTTGGCCCATTCCTTCTGACAGAGCTGGTGTAACTGAGTCAGGTTTGTAGGCCTCCTTGCTCACACACGCTTTTTCAGTTCTGCCCACAAATTGTCTATAGGATTGAGGTCAGGGCTTTACCTTGACTTTGTTGTCCTTAAGCCATTTTGCCACAACTTTGGAAGTATGCTTGGGGTCATTGTCCATTTGGAAGACCCATTTGCAACCAAGCTTTAACTTCCTGACTGATGTCTTGAGATGTTGCTTCAATATATCTACATAATTTTCCTGCCTCATGATGCCATCTATTTTGTGAAGTGCATCAGGCCTTCCTGCAGCAATGCACCCCCACAACATGATGCTGCCACCCCCGTTCTTCACAGTTGGGATGGTGTTCTTCGGCTTGCAAGCCTCCCCCTTTTTCCTCCAAACATAACAATGGTCATTATGGCCAAGCAGTTCTACTTTTGTTTCATCAGACCAGAGGACATTTCTCCAAAAAGTACGATCTTTGTCCCCATGTGCAGTTGCAAACCGTAGTCTGGCTTTTTTACGGTGGTTTTGGAGCTGTGGCTTCTTCCTTGCTGAGCGGCCTTTCAGGTTATGTCAATATAGGACTCGTTTTACTGTGGATATAGATACTTTTGTACCTGTTTCTTCCAGCAGCTTCACAAGGTCCTGCATGGACCCATGGTGTTTATACTTGCGTACTATTGTTTGTACAGATGAACGTGGTACCTTCAGGCGTTTGGAAATTGCTCCCAAGGATGAAACAGACTTGTGGAGGTCTACAAATTATTTTCAGAGGTCTTGGCTGATTTATTTTTATTTCCCCATGATGTCAAGCAAAGAGGCGTTGAGTTTGAAGGTAGGCCTTGTAATACATCCACAGGTACACCTCCAATTGACTCAAATTATGTCAATTAGCCTATCAGAAGCCATGACATCATTTTCTGGAATTTTCCAAGCTGTTTAAAGGCACAGTCAACTTAGTGTATGTAAACTTCTGATCCACTGAAATTGTGATACAGTGAATTATAAGTGAAATAATCTGTCTGTAAACAATTGTTGGAAAAATTACTTGTGTCATGCACAAAGTAGATGTCCTAACCAACTTGCCAAAACTATAGTTTTTTAACAAGAAATGTGTGGAGTGGTTGAGAAACGGGTTTTAATGACTCCAACAAGTGTATGTAAACTTCCGACTTCAACTGTAAATGGAACTGTTTCACGAAATACACAACACATTTATTTGGAGCTCTCTTTGCTGTTACACTAGTATACAAGTCAACCATATACATAAGAAAGAAAGAAAGCTTTTAATGGTGTTGTCTGTGTCCTCTAAGCTAAGCAGGTGATGGAGCTGCTCACCCCTTCCCAGTCCACCTTCAGTGACATGGTGTCAGAGCTGGGTCTGTCTGCAGCCATGGAAGCCAAGGCAGAATACACACTACTGGCCCCGCTCAATTCTGTCTTCACTGGTGAGTACACATCATGGCCCGGCTCAATTCTGTCTTCACTGGTGAGTACACATCATGGCCCAGCTCAATTCTGTCTTCACTGGTGAGTACACATCATGGCCTGGCTCAATTCTGTCTTCACTGGTGAGTACACATCATGGCCCGGCTCAATTCTGTCTTCACTGGTAAGTACACATCATGGCCCGGCTCAATTCTGTCTTCACTGGTGAGTACACATCATGGCCCAGCTCAATTCTGTCTTCACTGGTGAGTACACATCATGGCCCGGCTCAATTCTCAATCTCTCGCTCCCTTAAACACTCTTGAACATCCTGAACTCATTCCTTTCTTGCTCCTTATCTCTCTCTGTCTCTGCCTCTCTCTAGCTCCTCTCTCTGTCCCCCTCTTCCTCTCTCTAGCTCCTCTCTCTGTCCCCCTCTGCCTCTCTCTAGCTCCTCTCTCTGTCCCCCTCTGCCTCTCTCTAGCTCCTCTCTCTGTCCCCCTCTTCCTCTCTCTAGCTCCTCTCTCTGTCCCCCTCTGCCTCTCTCTAGCTCCTCTCTCTGTCCCCTCTTCCTCTCTCTCTAGCTCCTCTCTCTGTCCCCTCTGCCTCTCTCTAGCTCCTCTCTCTGTCCCCTCTTCCTCTCTCTAGCTCCTCTCTCTGTCCCCCTCTGCCTCTCTCTAGCTCCTCTCTCTGTCCCCCTCTGCCTCTCTCTAGCTCCTCTCTCTGTCCCCCTCTGCCTCTCTCTAGCTCCCCTGTCACTACTTTATCTCTCCTCTCCTTTTATCACTTCTCTCCTCTCAACAGGTGGGTAATGCACACTGAGCTACAAACTGTAACATTAGTCTTGCTGTCATGCTGAATCACTAGGAAGCTTTATATACTAGACATAAAGAAGAGTGCTGGAATGATTCATAGCTGGAGCTTTATGCCATGCAAACCCTAAGAATGCATAATTACCACTGTGTGCGCAGACACACACACACACACACACACCACATAGGAAATTCTAGGCCTCAAAAGGCGTGGGGAGATCTCCTACCTTAATCCAACATTTGTAACGCACATGTGATAAACTGAACCAAAGTATAATAATCACCAGTATGATAGACTAGCCTGCTGCATGCTGCAGGAAATAAAATAATCCCCCACAGTGGAAAAGATGTGTTACGGCGTTGAGCTTGTAAATTCCTCAACTAAATTGTTCTCTGGTTTAGGCCCTACATAATTTGTCAATTTTCGTCGTAAAGTACAATACGGAACAGCTCTGTATCTCAGACAGCTCAGCAGCTGTTAAAAGTTCCTCTGTTATTAGAGCCATAGTTTCCTTTCTGGAGGAGGTAGCTCTTCTTCCACAGGACATCAGTATAGTCGGTATGACAACCTCAGGGTAATGCAACTGGAACAGTCACTGACTGTGTCCCAAATGGGACCCTATTCCCTATATAGTGCACTACTTTTGACCAGAGCCCTATGGGAATAAGGAAATAAGGAGCCATTTGGGACACAGGCACTGTTACATTGTGGCTGATCAATCTGTCTATAGCTACAGACTTTGGGAGAGTTCCTGGAAAATAAGGTTGATATTTTACAATGACTGACTAGACCACCAGACTGCATCATTAGCCTATATTATGAATCATATGACGCTACTTTTTTTATCGTCTGGGTCCTGTGAAAACCTTTTTGCAGAATTGGGGCTAGTTTCTAAAAGGTTATTGTTTACAAACATATTTAATGTCATATTTTGATCTATATGAAATATCTTGTCTTCCAGATGAGGTGATGGCCATTGACCAGAGCTTTCTGAAGGTGATTCTGGAGAACCACATCCTGAAGGAGAAGATCACTCTGGGACAGCTGTACAATGGACAGCGTCTGGAGACTATCGGCGGGAAGTTCCTCAGAGTCTTCATCTATCGCACAGTGAGTCTGTGTGTGTGTGTGTGTGTGTGTGTGTGTGTGTGTGTGTGTGTGTGTGTGTGTGTGTGTGTGTGTGTGTGTGTGTGTGTGTGTGTGTGTGTGTGTGTGTGTGTGTGTGTGTGTGTGCGTGCATCTCATGGCCATACAACACATATCCATTTCACTGGGCTATCCATCTACCGGACTGACTAAGAGGCTGTTAATTCAGTAGCTAGCAGACTGTTCAATTCCATGCCTTATAAAAAGCCACTTCAGCAGATGTTCAGTTTTAAAAATGCTTAAAACAGAAGTTAGGTGACTGGAGAAACAATTAGCCTAGTTAGATATCTATCTGGCTAGCTAACTAGTTAGGTGCTTATGCTAGCATACCAAAATGCCCAAATATGTAATACTTTTGCTAGGATTAGGATATTAGGATTAGAGTTACATTATTAGGAAAAAAAACAGAAAAACAACAACAAAAAGTAGAGTTTTCACTAAAGTGGTTCTTTAACCTGTCCTGTGTCCTGTCTGTCTGTAGGCGGTGTGCATAGAGAACTCCTGCCTGGTGCGTGGCAGCAAGGAGGGCAGTAATGGAGCCCTCCACCTGATGAAGACTCTGATGAAGCCAGCTGAGATCACCATGTTCCAGATCCTCACTGACAACGGAAGATTCAAGTAAGCTGCTTGGGCACATATAGACTCTGTGTGCTTTACCCTGGTCCCAGATCTGTATGTGCTTCAGCAAATGAAATATTCAAAGAAGTTAGCTCAAGATCACACAGATCTAAGACCTAACTAGCAGAAGGATTTTGGTCAAGGGACAGACAAAGATTGTTCTGATTTTGCAGCCAATTCACGAATATACTGTATATTAAACAGTGTTGGACAACCTTGTCTCACCCCCTACTCGAGAAAGGATGTTCTTTAGCCAACCCAACAGTTAGAGAGTCAGAGAGAGTTCACTAGTCAGACAGAGTTCAATCAAATTCATACAGACCTGGGAGCAAGCTGGGAAAACAGTTCATACAGACCAGTGGGCCAACTTCTTTCTAAATCATGTGCATCTCTTGCAAGTTATCTTATTATCTAAATAATACAAAGGATCTCATCACTGAAGAGGATCCTGTTCTATAGCTCAATCGGTTTGTACATTGTCAAGCGGGCGGTCTCGTGTGTTGGCGAGGTAGAGAACCCTGGTCTAGCCCAGTCAGAGACGAGTTTAGGGAGGCAGCGCTATAAGCTAAGCTATCACACTGGCACCGGTTACCGGTTATATAGTATCTACCCTCAGTGGTTGTCATGAGTGGCAGGTAACTGTTTCCTTAATGTTGTTTTGGTTGCAGGATCTTCCTGTCACTGATGGAGACAGCCGGTCTGACTGACCTGCTAAAACAGGAAGGAGAATACACTCTGTTCGCTCCCAGTGATGAGGCCTTCGCTGGCGTCAGCAACAGCGACCTGGCTCTGCTCAGAGGTTGGTTCGTCTCTCTCTCCGTCTCTCTCAGTCACTCTCTCCTTCTTAGTCTGTCTCAGTTTCAAAAAAATAAAATCATAGCCAGAGGTTTTTGTTGTCAGGCCACATCATGATGGTCAGGAAAAACTGCTGACCTTAACCATAGCTACCATTGCTACTAGCTTTCTCCTAAAGGTTGTAATGTCAAAGGAACATCCATAAGACTTAGAGTTAGTGGTTGTATGTACGACACGTTCTATGGTACCGTAGTCTTCTGTCTAAAGTCCTGTCTGTCCTGGCCAGGTAATATGAACGCCCTGCGTACAATCCTGCTCTACCACTTCAGTAACGGAGTGTTCATCGGCGGAGGTCTGGAGACTGGGGTGACCAATCTCCTCAAGTCTCTGCAGGGCAATAACCTCCGAGTGCTGCATGTGAGTCCAAATCTCTCAACATTCAACAAGGCTGTAAATATAAGAAATCATGGCATTTTCCAATGTACGTTGTATGAAAAGCCGGAACAAAGCTATTATCAGACAGATCCTGAAGAGATTGTACAATGTTTTTACAGTGAATCAAGAGCCTCTCCTCCAGATCCACTCAGTATTACTAACATCCGCAATCCTTTGTCATCAACAATGTAAACCAACATTTAAACTAGGAATTATGGCTATATATAACAGTTCAACATGGAAAAAGAGGACGTCTGAAATAACGGTCATCTGATGAGTAAGAAACCAGAACCGTATTTGTTGGATTAACTTCCCCAGAGACAAATTCCCAAGCATAATTCAGTATGCTGACAAGACTTTTCACAAAGGCTTGCATTGACCTATGATATTAACTGTTTTAACTTTTGGTTCATTTTATTCTTAGCTTTTAAGTTTTATTACAGCAACGTCCTTAGGGTCATATTCTACGATCATAAATCATAAATGGATGTTTGTAGTGCAGACTGTCACGGTGTGCGCTACTGGGGTGAAATCAGGTGCAGGAGAGCGGAAGGTGTCGTAAAGGCGCACACTTTAATGGCATAAGAAAACAAAAAGGAAGGAACGCAACAATGCGTCAACTATCCTAGGCCACTACATAAAGTGTCTAGCGCTACGACTAAACACAGTCCAACAAAAGTAACAAAATACAAAATACAAATACGGGTGAACAAACGTTACCCGGTGAAACGAGCCTGGTTCTACATACACGTAACAATGAATAATTCCACACAACAACATGATATAATTCACAGGAATAAATACATGCCGTAATTACTGGAATGCAAACCAGGTGTGAGGTGAACAAGACAAAAGCAAAGGAACAATAATATAACTGAGCGGCGATGGCTAGAAAGCCCGGTGACGTCGACCGCCGAACGCCGCTCGAACAAGGAGAGGAGGCAACTTCGGTGGAAGTCGTGACACGGACTATTCATGATTTAGTTTAGATCACATTTTACTTCCAACAACAGACAGTTGCATTCCATTGCTACCAATTACTTCACACTGGAAGAAGTTAAGCTACACTAAAGCTACCCTTAAAAAATATAGTTGACCTAACTACAGTTACTTTGAAAAGTAGTTCACTATATCCAAATTACTTTGTAAAAAAATTATCATACAGTATGTAAATCTGAAATGTTGTAGGCTACAAACTGCCAGAACATATCACTTTGGGGTCAAATGTCAACAGCATGTTTAATTTAGCCTATTAAAAACAAAAACAATGGTTCCAGTGAGAACTAGGAAGGTCTAATGCCGAAAAGGAAAGGAAATTCTTGCCTACTTCACCCATATTTTACATTATTTTTGCAAATAAAGTAGAGTGTAGTTCCAGTAGTTAGCTGCACCGCTACGATTATTAACTACTGAATTTAAAATGACCAATAAGTTACTGAAAAATGTACACTACCGTTCAAAAGTTTGGAGTCACTTAGAAATGTCCTTGTTTTTAAAAGAAAAGCAAATATTTTGTCCATTAAAATAACACTAAATTGATCAGAAATACAGTGTAGACATTGTAATGTTGTAAATGACTATTATAGCTGGAAATGGCAGATTTTTATGGAATATCTACATAGCCGTACAGAGGCCCATTATCAGCAACCATGACTCCTGTGTTCCAATGGCACGTTGTGTTAGCTAATCCAAATGTATAATTTTAAAAGGCTAATTGATCATTAGAAACCTTTTGCAATTATGTTAGCACAACTGAAAACTGTTGTCCTGATTAAAGAAGCAGTTGAGTATCTGGAGCATCAGCATTTGCGTCAACAGTAAAGACGTGAATCCGGGATGCTGGCCTTCTAGGCAGAGTTCCTCTGTCCAGTGTCTGTGTTCTTTTGCCCATCTTAATCTTTTCTTTTTATTGGCCAGTCTGAGATATGTATTTTTCTTTGCAACTCTTCCTAGAAGGCCAGCATCCCGGAGTCGCCTCTCCACTGTTGACGTTGAGACTGGTGTTTTGCGGGTACTATTTAATGAAGCTGCCAGTTGAGGACTTGTGAGGCGTCTGTTTCTCAAACTAGACACTCTAATGTACTTGTCCTCTTGCTCAGTTGTGCACCAGGGCCTCCCACTCCTCTTTCTATTCTGGTTAGAGACAGTTTGCGCTGTTATACGAGATCTTCAGTTTCTTGGCAATTTCTCGCATGGAATAGCCTTCATTTCTCAGAACAAGAATAGACTTACGAGTTTCAGAAGAAAGGTCTTTGCTTCTGGCCATTTTGAGCCTGTAATCAAACCCACAAATGCTGATGCTCCAGATACTCAACTAGTCTAAAGAAGGCACGTTTTATTGCTTCTTTAATCAGGACAACAGTTTTCAGCTGTGCTAACATAATTCCAAAAGTGTTTTCCAAATGTGTGCAAACCTGGTGGCCAACTACAAGAAACGTCTGACCTCTGTGATTGCCAACAAGGGTTTTGCCACCAAGTACTAAGTCATGTTTTGCAGAGGGGTCAAATACTTATTTCCCTCATTAAAATTCTAATCAATTTATATAAATGTTCACATGAGTTTTTCTGGATTTTTTTTTTTATTCTGTCTCTCACTGTTCAAATAAACCTACTATTAAAATAATTTCTTTGTCAGTGGGTAAACGTACAAAATCAGCAGGGGATCATATACTTTTTTCCCTCACTGTATGGTGCATTACCAACTTGTACTATCATCCCATGAGTGTTTGGATCTTAATCCTCTCTACTCCTCTCCTCCAGGCTAACAACACAATCAGAGTGAACACTGTTGAGGTCCCTGAACACGATATAATGGCCACTAATGGAGTCATTCACTTTGTCAAAACCCTTCTCTACCCTGGTGGTAAGAATGACTCAAACCTCAACTCAAACTCTGACTGCCAGCTCCTCTGTTGGAGAAACTGATTATACCCTGATTATATTGTCATGTGTGGAGTGACACACTGTGCAGTGAATCATTTATTGATATATTACATATATTTAGCAGTGCTAAATAGTTCAGTATGTCTAACACCCTGTACTGTACTGTACTGTACTGTATGTACCCTAGTGTAGAGCGCTACCAGTATGTCTAACACCCTGTACTGTACTGTGCTGTATGTTCCCTAGTATAAAGTGTTACCAGTATGTCTAACACCCTGTACTGTACTGTGCTGTATGTACCCTAGTATAAAGTGTTACCAGCATGTCTAACACCCTGTACAGTACTGTATGTACCCTAGCGTAGAGTGCTACCAGTATGTCTAACACCCTGTACTGTACTGTATATACCCTAGTGTAGAGTGCTGCCAGTATGTCTAACACCCTGTACTCTAATGTCCTGTAGAGCTGCCTGCTGGAAACTCTGACCTGCTGGGGCTGCTGAGAAGACTCATCAAGTACATGGAGATCAAGGTAGTCTACCAGGCCACACCCACATAAAGGAACAGACCACGCCCATATAATGAACCAGGACAATAGGCCACACCCACATGACTATCATACAACAGCATTACTTACAGTACTGAACAAGGCCAGACAGGTTATTATGATTAGGAAAATGATAACGATGCCAGAGAACCCTGAACTGACAAGATGTGATTAACATCTAAGTGTTTGTTACAAAATAACCTTAAGATGACAAGACGCCATGTAATGCCTTGAACAAATACAGTACCCACCACATAATAGAGGCATATATTTCTCTAGCCTTCACAAATCCCAAGCAATGCATCTGAAGGTCCATTGTTGCCCTCTGCATTGGAGTTGAGCAGAACAATGTGTACACAGACCTACGATAATATGGTTTACAGCCTCTAATCCTTCCTTCTATTCATTCACAGTTTGTGTCAGGATACAGCTATAAGGAAATCCCCCTCACATTCATGAGTGAGTAAAACTATATCAGTCCAAGTCTTAGATGTCCGCTGTACCTTTTTGCATTGCAACTACATTTATTTGTAACTTTGTTGTTGTCCAGTGACTAACTGCTGTGTGTCTTCTGTTTCCTCTAGAGAGGACGATCGTCACACGCGTCATTGAGTCAGGTAAGTTACAGTTAATGGATCGAAGCAACATTCTTCATGCATAAATCTTAGCTTTGTGTAGTACACTGAGTGTACAAAACATTAGGAACACCTTCCTAATATTGAGTTGCACCCCCTTTTGCCCTCAGAACAGCCTCAATTAATCAGTGCATGAACTCTACAAGGTGTCGAAAGTGTTCAACAGGGATGCTGGCCCATGGTGACTCCAATGCTTCCCTCAGTTATATCAAGTTGGCTGGATGTCCTTTGGGTGGTGGACCATTCTTGATACACATGGGAAACTGTTTAGTGTGAAAACCCAGCAGCATTGCAGTTCTTGACACACTCAAACCGGTGCGCCTGGCACCTACTACCATATCATATTTTGTCTTGCCTATTCACCGTCTGAATGACACACACACAATCCATGTCTCAATTGCATCAAGGCTTAAAAATGCTTCTTTAACTTGTCTCCTCCCCTTCATCTACACTGTTTGAAGTGGATTTAACAAGTGACATCATTAAGGGATCATAGATTTCACCTGGATTCACCAGGTTAGTCTATGTCATGTAATGTTTTGTACACCCGGTGTATATCATTTTAAATTATATTTCACATTTAGTCTTGGAAAGACTTGAAAACATTGTGCTACAAGAGTTGATAGAATAGTTGGCACAGTTCAGATAGGGAGGATCTCGGCCTTCAATGAGATTCATGACCCACGTCCAAGAGGAAAAACCATTATGGCTATTCAAATAATTACAGTACAGACAGCAACAAGAAAATACTTGCCGTAGTAACAGACACCTGGGAAGGTTTTATCTGTTCTGGGTAAAATAATCATTCTTTATTGGGTTTAATCCTGACCTTTGATTTGTGTGGTTAATTCCTGATGTCAAAGAGAAATATGCACAGAAGTTCAAGTTACTTTTTATACAATTATCTCCAGTCAAGATTCTAAAAGAGATACACTACCGGTCAAAAGTTTTAGAACACCTACTCATTCAAAGGTTTTTCTTTATTTTTACTATTTTCTACATTGTAGAACAATAGTGAAGACATCAAAACTATGAAATAAAACATATAAATACACTGGGGAAAATCAGAGTCAGTGAAATGTTGCCATTCAGTCTAATTTGATAAAACCTATAAACTGTAATCTCTATTAATTAAGGAGTAGAGGAACCACTGACACACTATACGTCTGTAGTTTGTGGAGTCTAGAGTTTCTTCGTTCATTCTGACCTTTAGATCTTACTAGTGTGCCCTTTAAACGTCATGTTCTTCAATTATGCTTTTGTTGTTGTTTATTCCAGTTGTTAAACTTGTTGTCCTCTTTCTCTTTCTAAAGTTCCTGATGTGACCCATGTGACTAGGGTTATCGAAAGGGAACCTACCATCACCAAGGTGACAAGGGTGATTGAGGGAAAGCCTACCATCACCAAGGTGACTAGGGTGATTGAGGGAGAGCCTACCATCACCAAGGTGACAAGGGTGATTGAGGGAGAGCCTACCATCACCAAGGTAACATCAGTGTAACAACCCATGTTTCAACCGTTGTACCCACACATGTACCCACCAAATCACTTTGAGAAGTCGGGAAAAGCGTTACATAAATCTAATACATGATCATGATTATTAGGTGACCAGAGTCATTGAAGGTGAGCCAAAGTTCACCAAGGTCACTCGAGTCATCGAGGGAGAGCCCAAGGTCAGCAAAGTTACCAGAGTGGTCTCAGGTACGTACCTCACAGACACACATGTCTTTATTGACTCTTGTCCATGAGGTCTGAAGAACTCTGGGTACATAGTAACATCTAGTAAAATAAACTTATTGTAGGCTACAGTATTCTATGTCTGTTTTGGTCTATAGTTGCTATATATTGTATTGATGCACTATATGAAACAAAGAAGGGTGTGTTTGGTTTGCTGAGGTGAGACACAGGTCTGCTCATGTGAGTCTTTTGTACTGAATCCCCTCTACTGACACAAGTAATTTTTCCAACAATTGTTTACAGACAGATTATTTCACTTATAATTCACTGTATCACAATTCCAGTGGGTCAGAAGTTTACATACACTAAGTTGACTGTGCCTTTAAACAGCTTGGAAAATTCCAGAAAATTATCTCATGGCTTTAGAAGCTTCTGTTAGGCTAATTTACATCATTTGAGTCAATTGTTGGTGTACCTGTGGATGTATTTCAAGGCTACCTTCAAACGCAGTGCCTCTTTGCTTGACATCATGGGAAAATCAAAAGAAATCAGCCAAGACCTCAGAAAAAATGTGTAGACCTCCACAAGTCTGGTTCATCCTTGGGAGCAATTTCCAAATGCCTGAAGGTACCACGTTCATCTGTACAAACAATAGTACGCAAGTATAAACACCATGAGACCACGCAGCCATCATACCGCTCAGGAAGGAGACGCGTTCTGTCGCTTAGAGATGAACGCACTTTGGTGCAACTCAATCCCAGAACAACAGCAAAGGACCTTCTGAAGATGCTGGAGGAAACCGGTACAAAAGTATCTATATCCACAGTAAAACAAGTCCTATATCGACATAACCTGAAAGGCCGCTCAGCAAGGAAGAAGCCACTGCTCCAAAACTGCCATAAAAAAACGATTTGCAACTGCACATGGGGACAAAGATCGTACTTTTTGGATAAATGTCCTCTGGTCAAACAAAAACAGAACTGTTTGGCCATAATGACCATCATTATGTTTGGAGGAAAAAGGGGGAGGCTTGCAAGCCGAAGAACAACATCCCAACTGTGAAGCACGGGGGTGGCAGCATCATGTTGTGGGGGTGCATTGCTGCAGGAAGGCCTGATGCACTTCACAAAATAGATGGCAGGAAAATTATGTAGTTATATTGAAGCAACATCTCAAGACATCAGTCAGGAAGATAAAGCTTGGTTGCAAATGAGTCTTCCAAATGGACAATGACCCCAAGCATACTTCCAAAGTTGTGGCAAAATGGCTTAAGGACAACAAAGTCAAGGTATTGGAGTGGCCATCACAAAGCCCTGACCTCAATTCTATAGAAAATTTGTGGGCAGAACGGAAAAAGCATGTGCGAGCAAGGAGGCCTACACACCTGACTCAGTTACACCAGCTCTGTCAGGAGGAATGGGCCAAAATTCACCCAACTTATAGTGGGAAGCTTGTGGAAGGCTACCCGAAACGTTTGACCCAAGTTAAACCGTTTCAAGGAGATGCTACCAAATACTAATTGAGCGTATGTAAACTTCTGACCCACTGGGAATGTGATGAAAGAAATAAAAGCTGAAATAAATCCTTCTCTCTACTATTATTCTGACATTTCACATTCTTAAAATAAAGTGGTGATCCTAACTGACCTAAGACAGGGAATTTATACTAGGATTAAATGTCAGGAATTGTGAAAAACTGAGTTTAAATGTATTTTACTAAGGTGTATGTAAACTTCCGACTTCAACTGTACATAGAATGACCACCTATCATTGAACATTGACTTGAATGGGCATGTCCATTTTAGGAACTTAATTTATTTGATTTTGAGTGTATGATGATCTTTCTGTTGTCTCTGTTCCTAGCTGGTCCCAGAAGGGGTGTCAGACCAAAGGAACAAAGCGCATGAACATGGACAGATCAGGTGACTGAAGATGCACCAGCAACCAGAGAGGAACAACAGAGATAATGTCAATGAACGGTCTCCCATACAAGCGCTACACTCCAAATCACGTGTGTGTAGACATACAGAACTTTAACTTAGTGAGACCAGTAAAGCCATTTGATAAACAAAACTCAAATCATTGGTGCATGTCTCTAAAGATAACTAAAAGCCATCAAGATATGTAAATAGTGTACACATATTTGTGGGTTTTGGGGGTATATTAGAGATTAAAGATTAGAAGCTAGCCAGGTGTAGCAAAATAATCTTTAAAACCAAGCTATTGGAAGCCTTGACCATTGGTTGAGGTGATACAACAAGATTTTTGGGAAGTTTTAGTAATTTTTGGGAACTTTTTTAATTTACCTCTGCATAATATCACGTTTGTGGTGTTCACATAAAAATAAAAAAAATAAAAATGTGATTGCTATTTTCTGACTGTAACTTAATTTCTGCAAATGTTATTTTTCTACCAGATGTAATTTCAGCTCTGATCTGACTTGAATGTCACAGTAGTGTGTTTGCTTTCTCTTTCTGCCTTTCTGTCTGACTGTCTGTTATTCTACCTAGCTAACCGTTCAGATATTGATCTTGTCTTTGCGTTTAGATGTTTCAAATGTGCAACATTCTGACAAACTTAACTTGTCACGTACTGTGTTCTCTCAATAGCCTTTTTACTGCAGTTTTCAAACCTTTTTCAATAAAGTATATTCTTGGATATGAAGTGTATCATTCGCCAGTAGAAAAAGCTTTAGTTGGAAGACTTTTTAGTAGTTCATCGCTATAAGGAATTAAAGTCAAGTTACATTTTAGAATCACAATTACTCAATTTGCGGAGAAGATGTATGATAACCAAATCTAATTTGTGCCAGTGTACTGGTCCCTGCCTACTTAATGAATTCTATTTTCTTAGAATAATGCTAGTTGTTTGAGGAGGGAAAAGGGATTGTCTGTTTTTTAGATCTCCTAAAATCTATAAAAGAGTCTGACAATGCTAGAATTGTTACACTTTAACCTAGCTCCCTCTAAAGAGAAACTCATCAAGTGACAACGAAGTCAAATGTAAAGCAAATGTCAAATATCAGAGTGTGAGTGTGACATTCGGGGGTCTCTATTCTTTTGACTGGACCTCCTGTGTGCACGCACTTGCGCATACATTACATTTTTTTATGGGCCCTAACAGTAAAGACATGTAATTTAACAGTATTTTGTATTTATTACCTTTTAATTTGGCATGAACACAACCAATCATGATGTTTTCATCTTATTGTCAAACAAATCACTGTGCACTGTTTGGATGCTGGAACTGTTTTGGATTTGATGAACATGCGCAGGTAGCCTACTTTTTGAAGTGATTTGTTTTACAATAAGATGAAAACATCATGACTGGTTGTGGTCATGCCAAATAAACATTTTATAAATAAAAAATACCATTAAATGACGTCTTTACTATTAGGTCTATAGAAAAATGCACACATAGGAGGTCTGGTCAAGAAAAATAGAGACCCCCGAATGTCAGACTTTAAGGGTTAAGGGTTCAGACTTTAAGACTTTAAGGGTTCTTCGCACCATTTGATGAATGAAAATAGACATCTGTTAATAAACACCAAAAAGTGTTTATTATGAGCTGGACTCCTCTCAGCAGCCTCCACTGGTACCCACAGGTTCCACAAAGTGTTTTTTTCTAAGAGTATAATGCAATTCCATATTCCATATCAGACCACCAAATGCATTTGACGTTAGCTGCAATATGTAACTTTATGGGTGACCCGACCAAATTCACATTTTATTTTTTATTTTATTTAACCTTTATTTAACCAGGAAGGGCTCATTGAGATTTGAAATCTCTTTTTCAAGAGCGTCCTGGCCAAGATAGGCAGCACCAAGTCATTACACAATTACAGACAGACAACATGAAAAACTACAAGTAATCTAGTAAAAACCATAGAAATCACAAGAGTATAACAAAATCATAAAACAGCAAATTAAAAACATTGACAGGTCAGAGAATCAGTCTCAAAATCCTTCATCAGTGATTTAAAAACACCAATCGTGACAAGTTCTTCCAGTTTAAAAGTATTTTGTAAGGCGTTCCAAGCCGATGGCGCAGAGCACATAAAAGCCCTTTTACCAAATTCAGTTTGGACATTTGGAACAGTTAGCAGGATAAAGTCCTGCGAACGAAGAGACTACCCATCATAGGTCTGAACAATAAAAATGCCCAAATAAAATGGTAGCAAACCCAAAATGGCTTTGTAAATAAAAGTATACCAGTGACTGAGCCAACAAGTGACTAGAGAAGGCCAGCCAACCCTGGTATACAAAGTGCAGTTGTGCATAAATGTTTTGCAGTTTAAAATAAATCTCAATGCGTTATGGTAAAGGGTGTCAATTGATCTCAAACACTGAGCGGAAGCATTCATATATAAAATATCCCCATAGTCTAGTAAAGGCATACATGTAGCTGATACTAGACTCCTGGCTTCAAAAGAAAAACAGGCCTTATTCCTAAAATAAAATCCCAACTAAAATTTTTTGTAAGTTGTTGAACATGCAATTTAAAAGAGAGTCCGTCATCAATAAAAATTCCAAGATATTTCTATGAGGTTACAGTCTCAATCTCATTGCCCTGACAGGTAGTAATAGGTGAAAGGTTCAGAGATCTATTTCTTGCTTTAGAAAACACCATTAGTTAAGTTTTGTAAATATTGAGGATAAGCTTCAATTGACACAAGGTATGTTGAACAGTATAAAAAGCGGTCTGCATGTTCTGGAAAGCTTTTGTGAGAGACGAGTGTGGTGGTTAATTTCTGTATTTATCAAATGAGGAGAGACAAACTTATCACACAAGTAAGAGTTATACTTAAACTGAATCTTTCTTAGTGAGAGCTTTGCAATAGCGATGGCTGGTCGACGAATCACCGTCTCTGATGATTCGTTGAGAGCGCAGAGACAAAAGTACAAAGGTATTTTATAGCCACGATACACCCCTTTCAACCTACTTGACGAACAACAGATACATAGAATGGGTCACAAGGTTAAGATCTGTATGAAAGACACCTATAATATACCTATATACCTATAACCATCTCTCCCTGGTACGGTATAGAACAGAAACATTAACTCATGCTCTGGAATGCTCTTTAGGGTTTATCACCCAAAAGACATCGTAAATCTCCTGTCAGTGTTATCTCCCAGAGGCCCATCCTCAGTAGAACACACACACAATAGTTAGGAACACTATATTCTGTTGAATAAAATAACCATTTGATGCAATAAAAGCACAACAACAAATAACAGTATCATCAGCATAAAAGTGAAGTTGCACATTTTGCACATTTTTGTCTAAATTATTTATATAAATAGTGAATAAGAGGGGACCAAGTACAGAGCCCTGGGGCACACCATTACAGACAGACAATTTAATAGACATGAGCCCATCAAATTGAGTGCACTGAGTTCTATCAGACAGATAGTTAGCAAACCATGCAACTGCATGCCCCGAAAGACCTACACTCGACAATCTCTGCCTCAGTATAGCATGATCAATTGTATCAAAAACCTTAGAGAAATCAATAAAAAGTGAGACACAGTGCTGTTTTTTGTCAAGGGCTTCAGTGATGTCATTTAAAACCTACATGGCTGCTGTAATTGTGCTATGCTTCTTCCTGAAGCCCGATTGGTACATTGATAAAATATAGTTAGTATAAAAAAACTATTTTAGCTGTTCACTCACAAGGGTTTCAAGTATTTGCACTGGGGGTGACAGCTTTGAGATTGGCCTATAATTATTTAAAAGAGTTGGATCTCCCCCTTTTAAAAGTGGTAGGACAAATGCTGATTTCCAGATCTTTGGAATTTCATTACATTCCATGGTTAGATTGAACAGATATGTAAGTGGTGCAGCTATGAAATCAACTGCAAGATTTAAAAAGCAGGGATCAAGAAGATCAGGACCTGCAGGCTTTCTCTGATCTAAGGATTTCAGGGCTTTACGTACCTCCTGCACTGATAACGGCAAAAAGCTAAAAGTTTGACCAGGTCTCGCAGGTTCATCGACACAGGGTTGTACAGAGGATACTGAATCAAACAGCCTACCAGATGATACAAAGTGCTCATTGAAACAATTCAGCATTTCAGTTTTGTCATATACAGCAACAAAGTCCTTCAATACACATGATGGTAATTCATTAACATTACTGTTTCCAGACACGGACTTAATAGCCTTCCAAAACTTTCTAGAGATATTCAGGTTATCAGTGGTAACAGACATAAAATATTCAGACTTGGCCTTCCTGAGAAGAAAAGAACACTTGTCTTAGGAACCTTAGTATTTCTAACAGCAACAACAGCACAATGGTCACTTAAATCATTACAAAAAACACCAACTGCAGAATATATATACAGTGAGGGAAAAAAGTATTTGATCCCCTGCTGATTTTGTACGTTTGCCCACTGACAAAGAAATGATCAGTCTGTAATTTTAATGGTAGGTTTATTTGAACAGTGAGAGACAGAATAACAACAAAAAAATCCAGAAAAACGCATGTGAAAAATGTTATAAATGGAATTGCATTTTAATGAGGGAAATAAGTATTTGACCCCTCTGCAAAACATGACTTAGTACTTGGTGGCAAAACCCTTGTTGGCAATCACAGAGGTCAGACGTTTCTTGTAGTTGGCCACCAGGTTAGCATACATCTCAGGAGGTATTTTGTCCCACTCCTCTTTGCAGATCTTCTCCAAGTCATTAAGGTTTCGAGGCTGACGTTTGGCAACTCGAACCTTCAGCTCCTCCACAGATTTTCTATGGGATTAAGGTCTGGAGACTGGCTAGGCCACTCCAGGACCTTAATGTGCTTCTTCTTGAGCCACTCCTTTGTTGCCTTGGCCGTGTGTTTTGGGTCATCTTCATGCTGGAATACCCATCCACGACCCATTTTCAATGCCCTGGCTGAGGGAAGGAGGTTCTCACCCAAGATTTGACTGTACATGGCCCCGTCCATCGTCCCTTTGATGCGGTGAAATTGTCCTGTCCCCTTAGCAGAAAAACACCCCCAAAGCATAATGTTTCCACCTCCATGTTTATCGGTGGGGATGGTGTTGGGGTCATAGGCAGCATTCCTCCTCCTCCAAACACGGCGAGTTGAGTTGATGCCAAAGAGCTCCATTTTGGTCTCATCTGACCACAACACTTTCACCCAGATGTCCTCTGAATCATTCAGATGTTCATTGGCAAACTTCAGACGGGCATGTATATGTGCTTTCTTGAGCAGGGGGACCTTGCGGCCGCTGCAGGATTTCAGTCCTTCACGGCGTAGTGTGTTACCAATTGTTTTCTTGGTGACTATGGTCCCAGCTGCCTTGAGATCATTGACAAGATTCTCCCGTGTAGTTCTGGGCTGATTCCTCACCGTTCTCATGATCATTGCAACTCCACGAGGTGAGATCTTGCATGGAGCTCCAGGCCCGAGGGAGATTGACAGTTCTTTTTTGTTTCTTCCATTTGCGAATAATCGCACCAACTGTTGGCACCTTCTTACCAAGCTGTTTGGCGATGGTCTTGTAGCCCATTCCAGCCTTGTGTAGGTCTACAAACTTGTCCCTGACATCCTTGGAGAGCTTTTTGGTCTTGGCCATGGTGGAGAGTTTGGAATCTGATTGATTGATTGCTTCTGTGGACAGGTGTCTTTTATACAGGTAACAAACTGAGATTAGGAGCACTCCCTTTAAGAGTGTGCTCCTAATCTCAGCTCATTACCTGTATAAAAGACACCTGGGAGCCAGAAATCTTTCTTTCTGAAAATGAAATTCCATTTATAAAAAAAATTCACATGCGTTTTTCTGGATTATTTTGTTGTTATTCTGCCTCTCACTGTTCAAATAAACCTACCATTAAAATTATAGACTGATCATTTCTTTGTCAGTGGGCAAACGTACAAAATCAGCAGGGGATCAAATACTTTTTTCCCTCACTGTATGGAACATTTGTAAATATCAAATCAATCAGGGTAGATTTATCTGGACATTTGAGATTTGGGCAAGTGGGCGAGTGGGATCTCAACACCAGTTGAGATCACCAATCAAGATAATTTCACTGTAAAGAAGTTTAGACACGAGGTGCATCAGAGCCCGACTAGCATCACTACTCTGGACGGTTCTGACCTAGAATATGTGGACAACTACAAATACCTAGGTGTCTGGTTAGACTGTAAACTCTCCATCCAGACTCATATTAAGCATCTCCAATCCAAAATTAAATCTAGAATCGGCTTCCTATTTCGTAACAAAGCCTCCTTCACTCACGCTGCCAAACATACCCTCGTAAAACGGATTATCCTACCGATCCTCAACTTCGGCGATGTCATTTACAAAATAGCCTCCAACACTCTATTCAGCAAACTGGATGCAGTCTATCACAGTGCCATCTGTTTTGTCACCAAAGCCCCATATACCACCCACCACTGCGACCTGTACGCTCTCGTCGGCTGGCCCTCGCTACATATTCGTCGCCAGACCCACTGGCTCCAGGTCATCTATATGTCTTTGCTAGGTAAAGCTCCGCCTTATCTCAGCTCACTGGTCACCATAACAACACCCACCCGTAGCACGCGCTCCAGCAGGTATATCTCACAGGTCATCCCCAAAGCCAACACCTCCTTTGGCCACCTTTCCTTCCAGTTCTGTGCTGCCAATGATTGGAAAGAATTGCAAAAATCACTGAAGTTGGAGATTTATATCTTCCTCACTAACTTTAAACATCAGTTATCTGAGCAGCTCACCGATCGCTGCAGCTGCACACAGCCCATCTGTAAATAGCTCATCCAACTACCTACTGTCACATCTGCTCCTGCTACGCCCTCTACTGGTCGTCCGGTGTCTCACTGACCTGCAGTTCTCCCCTGTACTCTCTCTCTCTATCCCTTTCTGTTTTAATTGTGTGGTTGGAAACAGGTTTTCTGGAGTCAGAGCAATTCCCTACCAGCTGCAACTCGTCCAGTAATCAAGACCTCTACAAATACCATTTCTGACAACTCCACTCTGCCAGGTCGTAATCTCTGCTCAGTCAGTTATATTCTAGCCTTTAGTCTTTTCTCAAGATCCGGTTGCTCTGCTGTGTTTGTTTTCCTGCCTTATACCATTTTTGTCCTCTCCTTGCAGTACCTCTCCTGTTCCACATATCACCACCAACTACCTTGCTCTGGATTGCACTCCCCACCATCCCTTGGACTCCACTCAGGACCTGTTTCCCAATTTTACTCAACCTACTCCAACCTCACTCTCATTAGCACTCACTCCAGGGTGCTAATGTATTTACTAAGCTGGACCTACGGAATGCCTACCACCTTGTTCGCATCAGAGAGGGGGACGAGTGGAAAACAACATTTCGAGTACCTTGTTATGCCTTTTGGCCTCACTAACACTCAGGCTGTTTTTCAGAGCCTGGTTAATGATGTCCTGAGGGATGTCATTGGGCGTTTGGTTTTTGTCTATGTGGATGACATCCTTATTTTTTCGAAGGACCTTGAGGCTCACAAGCAACACGTCCACCAAGTTCTCCAAAGGATATTGGAGAATAAGCTATTTGTCAAGGCTGAGAAATGTGAGTTTCATGTTTCCTCTGGGTTCCTTCTTGGGTTACATTATTGCTCAAGGACAGCTACGAATGGACCCTGCCAAGGTTAAGGCAGTCACTGAATGGCCAGTGCCCGCTAATCTGAAGCAGTTACAGCGTTTCCTGGGGTTTGCCAATTTCTATAGACGATTCATCCGTGGCTACTGTCGTTTGGCAGCTCCTCTCACCACTCTCTTTCCACCTCCACTCCATTTCGCTGGTCCCTTGACGCAAAGGCAGCGTTCCGGGAACTCAAGCATCGCTTCACTTCTGCTCCTATTCTTACCCAGCCAGACCCAGAACTCCAGTTTGTTCTCGAGGTGGACGCTTCCGACACTGGGGTAGGTGCAGTCCTGTCTCAACATTCTTCCTCGGATCAGAAGCTCCATCCTTGTGCCTTCTTGTCCCACAAGCTTTCACCTGCAGAGAGGAATTGTGACGTAGGCAATCGGGAACTCTTGGCTATAAAGCTGGCTCTTGAGGAGTGGCGTCACTGGTAATAGGGTTCAGTCATTCCCTTCACTGTGTGGACAGATCACAAAAATCTAGCCTACATCCAGAACGCCAAACGCCTGAACTCTCGGCAGGCCAGGTGGGCATTGTTTTTTGGAGGATTCAACTTCACACTCACTTATCGTCCCGGATCTAAGAATACCAAGCCTGACGTCCTCTCTCGTCAGTTCACCACAGACAACACAAGTTCCGAGCCTGAAACCATTATGCCATCCTCTTGTATCGTTGCTGCTGTTTCCTGGGAGATTGAGTCCTGTGTTCGTCAGGCTCAGTTGAACCAGCATTTTGGTGGTCCACCATGGAGAGAGACGCTCGGGAATTCAACTCAGCCTGCTCGGTCTGTGCCCAAAATAAAACCTCCACCAAACCTTCATCTGGTCTGCTTCGTCCTCTTCCCTTACCCAGTCGCTGTTTCAGTGTTTTTCTTGGATTTAAAGATCATGAGGATGAAATTCAACCTCTCAGAGAGAGAACCGGCACAAAAAAAAAGAGATGACAAATAAAAGCTGCAGTTTTGCACATTGTTATTTATTTTTCTTTGATATGGTGCAATATTCTATTATTATGTTCAGATTGTATTCGTTTTGAATTGTTACGTTTATATGCACTTTGTTTATATACATTAAAAAAGTTATACTTTAAATGCACATGTGTAATAGCATCCTTCTTTTTTACATTTATTTCAATTTGTGGGATGCTGCAGGTTTGCAAATTGTTAAATATTTTTCTTTGATATGGTGCAATATTCTGTTATGCTTTTCAGATTGTATTTGTTTTGAATGGTTAGATTTATATACACTTTGTTTATATACATTAAAAAGTTAAACTAAATGTTTAATATCATTCTTTTTCATAACAAACCATTGCATTTTTAAATACATTGTGGTTAAGGTAGAGTATAATTTAATTAGAATTGTTTTAACACCAATCATAGTCAAGCTTTCGCAAACTGTTTGACTTGAAAAAATACAAATTATATTTTTTTAAAGAGCCGTTTTGGAGCCAAAAGAGCTAGCTCTTTTTGGTGAGCTGAGCCGGACGAGCCGGCTCACTGGAAAGAGCCGGAATACCCATCACTAAATCAAATAAAATCAAATTTTATTTGTCACATACACATGGTTAGCAGATGTTAATGCGAGTGTAGCGAAATACTTGTGCTTCTAGTTCCGACCATGCAATAGTATCTAACAAGTAATCTAACAAATTCACAACAACTACCTTATACACACAAGAGTAAAGGAATGAATACGAGTATGTACATATAAATATATGGATGAGTGATGGCTGATCGGCGTAGGCAAGATGCAGTAGATGGTACGGAGTACAGCATATACATATGAGATGAGTAATGTAGGATATGTAAACATTATATAAATGGCATCGTTTAAAGTGGCTAGTGATACATTGATTTCATCCAATTATAATTATTAAAGTGGCTAGCTGGTTTGTACACCAGCTTCAAACAGCTGATAATATAATATTTTTGGTTATGGAAAATATATTTCAGAGCGGTTTAGATGGTACAGTGATTCTCTACACTAAACTTGCTTGTTTTGTCACATACACTGAAATTAGGCAAACTATTAGAATTTTAGCAACCAGGAAATGGCGGAGCGATTTCTGCATAGGGCACCGTTCAAATTTCATATTTCTGTTTACAGTGGTTGCTTTCCAAGTGTCATCTGTTTTTCTTTGTGCTGGTTCTCTCTCTGAGAAGTTGAATTTCATCCTTATGATCTTTAAATCTTTAAATCCAAGAAAAACACTGAAACAGCTCATTTCCAACTGCAGAAAATAAACACCTGTAGGTGGAGAGGGTAAGCCTGGGCTGCATACTGGAGCTGAAAATATACAAATTATATTTACAGTTATGCTGTAGGACGGTGTGACTCACAGAGACTGGTATGATATTACAGAGACAGGGAAATCACAATAGGAAAGAGCTCTGACAAACTCCCATCAAAAAACAAATGTAAAAACCTCACACAAGAAAAGACAGGCGACCAACCTTGACTTTTATTATTCTTCATTCTATTTATTTTTCATTTGCAGTGCATCAATAGACAACTCTATTCACTTCTTCAGGGTTGTTTGTTAACAGTACAGCAGTTCTTTATTTCTCAACCTGAAAAGAGTTTACTTTAGGTATACAGTATTTTTAATTTTTCCTCTGCTCTGCATCAACGAACAATGCGTTTCTTGTACAGCTTCTTCAGGTTCTCATGTTGACTCTAAGACAGTTATTTTTTTCGGGAAAGAGTTTCCGTTCAGTTCCAGGGAAAAACAGATTGACATTCAGACTTGCAGAGGCAAGTTCCACATGTCCCTGCAACTGAGCACTACAGTACCACTGACGTGTTGTATTCTAACCTCAGAGTCAAATGGTCTATATGCCCATACTCGTATGGAACATTTCTGCAAGAGCTATGATTGGCAGGATCCTTTCCATCATTTCAGTGTCTAAGGCTTTATTGTCTTAATGGAGACCATCAGCAACCACCACATGTCATAATACGTACTGCAGTAAAGGCCTTTTCCGTGTATTATGGTGCTTCTTATTCCACTGACAGGACTTTTCCCCTCTTTCCCCATCCCTCTCCACCCCTGTCCCATATTTCCTCTCCTCCCTCTCTCCCCTCCGCTACGCCCCTGCCCCCGTCGCCTGTCCCTAGTCCATCCAGGCTTTCCACGGGCCTCTGATTTACACATGAGAAAGGTGCTATCTAGAACCAAAAATGGTTATTCGGCTGTCCCCATAGGAGAACCCTTTGAAAAAAACATTTTGGTTCCAGGTAGAACCCTTTTGGGTTACATGTAGAACAGAAGAGGCTAGTGGGGGGAGCTATAGGAGGATGGGCTCATTGTAATGGCTGGAATGGAATAAATTGAACGGTATCAAACATATGGAAACCACATTTAACTTTGTTCCATTAATTCCCATTTCAGCCATTGCAATGATCCCGTCTTCCTATAGCTCCTCCCACTAGCATCCTCTGATGTAGAAGCCTTTTCCACAGAGGGTTCTACATGAACCCAAAATAGTTATATCTGGAATCATAAAGGCTTATACTTAGAAATAAAAAGGGTTCTCCTAGGGGACAGCCGCAGAACTCTTTTGGAACCCTTTTTTCGAAGAGTGTACTGCTGTGTCAGACTAGAGCCCTGACACTAGGAGCTGTAGATGCACACCCACTGATACACTGATTGCATCCCAAATGACATTCTATTCCCAATATAGTGCTTTACTTTTGACTAAAGCCTTATTGGCCCTGGTCAAAAGTAGTGCACAGCAAAGGGAATAGGGTGGCATTTGGTATGCAGCCTATGATTTAAATGGTATAGTGATAAATCAATTAATTTTCCACAATGTTGTTTTCAGAGCTTGCATGTTTGAATCTGTATAGTTTGAGTCTGTTGTTATCATTCTGTCAAGGGTTGCTAATATCAAGGGCATACAGTGCCTTCAGAAAGTATTCATACCCCTTGACTAATTCCACATTTTGTTGTGTTACAGCCTGAATTCAAAATGGATTAAAAATATGTTTTTTTCTACACACAATACCCCATAACGACAAAGTAAAAACGTGTTTTTAGACATTATGGCAAATTTAATGAAAATAAAATACAGAAATATCTCATATACATAAGTATTCCTACCCCTTTGCTATGACACTCCAGGTGCATCCAATTTCCTTTCATGATCCTTGAGACGTCGCTACAACTTGATTCTTTGTACATGACTTAGAAAGAAACACACCTGTCTATATAAGGTCCCACAGTTGACAGTGCATGTCAGAGCAGAAACTGTACCATGAAGTCCAAGGAACTGTCCGTAGATTTCTGAGATATACTGTATATCTGGGGAAGGGTGTAAACCAATGTCTATAGCATTGAAAGTTTTTAAGAGCACAGTGGTCTCCATCATTGGGATATTGAAAAAATATGGAACTACCCAGACTCTGCCTAGAGCTGGCTGGCCAACCAAACTGAGAAACCGGGCAAGAAGGTCCTTGGTCAGGGAGGTGACCAAGAACCCAATGACCACTCTGACAGAACTACAGAGTTCCTTGGCTTAGATGGGAGAATCTGCCAGAAGGACAACAGTCTCTACAGCAACAGCACTTCACTATTCTAGGCTTTATGGGACAGTGGCCAGACAGAGGCCACTCCTGAGAAAAAAGGCATGACAGCATGCCTGGAGTTTGCAAAAGGGCACGTGAAAGACTCAGATCTGGTCTGATGAGACAGAAAATTCCCTCTTTGGCCTGAATGCAAAACGCTATGTCTGGAGAAAACCAGGCACAGCTTATCACACGTCTAACACCATCCCTACCGTGAAGCATGTTGGTGGCAGCATCATGCTATGGGCATGCTTTTCAGCGGCAGGGACTGGGAGACTGGTGAGGATAGAGGGAATAATGAATGGAGCCAAATGCAGGCAAATCCTTGATGAGAACCTGCTTCAGAGTGAAAATAACCTTTCGACTGGGGAGAATGATTTACGTTCCAACAGGAGAATGACCCCAAGCATACAGCCAAAGCAACACTGGAATGGCTTCAGAACAAGAATGTGACCGTCCATTGGGGTCTCTAACATGATATGTAGCTTCCTCTGATACCATTCGTGTTTTAATGGATGGCTGACATTGGCAGCTCCAGGGAGGGGTTTGCCAGTGCTGAAGCTCTCTCAAGAATAAGCATAGCACCCAGTTAGCAATGTATTAGTACATACACACATGTACTCCATAGATTGCAAGCACCGCTACTTTGCGTGGTGAAAACCCTGTGACTAAAATTCAGCCACTGCTTTCAGAGATTCAATAGGCTGCTGTGGGCCTGTTTGAGTCTACTGTGTTTTGTTCATCCTTCTACAGTAGATTATGGTATTAAGATTTATAGAAGTAAAGGACTTCTTTTTCCTGATGGGAATCTGGGAATAAGGGAGATCTGACCACAAAGAGGCTGACAAAGAGTTCCATGCTTCACAATACTGACAATCAAATGTAATTTCCAGTTAGAAGCCTATTCAGAAGTGTTTAAAACATTCTCTGTAATAAAGTACATGTACATAGAAACCATGTGAAAGTGATTCCTATTGCTTTTCCATGTGGTTTTGGATGTACAGAAATATACTTAGCCCTGATCTTTCTATCATTCAGTTTATATTTTATGAGACTGTGGAAGAGATGGGGGAGATCAACCACAAGCAATACCAAACTCTGACAAACAGCAACACAGTGATTTTCAAGGGGCAAATTACCTACAGGAGGAGGTGTTATGGTCTGGGGGTGCTTTGCTGGTGACACTGTCAGTGATTTATTTAGAATTCAAGGCACACTTAACCAACATGGCTACCACAGCATTCTGCAGCGATACACCATCCCATCTGGTTTGGGTTTAGTGGGATTATCATTTGTTTTTCAACAGGACAATTACCCAACACACTTCCAGGTTGTGTAAGAGCTATTTGACCAAGAAGGAGAGTGATGGAGTGCTGCATCAGATGACCTGGCCTCCACAATCACCCGACCTCAACCCAATTGAGATGGTTTGGGATGAGTTGGACCGCAGAGAGAAGGAAAAGCAGCCAACAAGTGCTCAGCATATGTGGGAACTCCTTCAAGACTGTTGGAAAAGCATTCCAGGTGAAGCTGGTTGAGAGAATGCCAAGGGTGTGCAAAGCTGTCATCAAGGGAAAGGGTGGCTACTTTAAGAATATAAAATATAAAATATTTTTGGTTTCTACATGATCCCATGTGTGTTATTTCATAGTTTTAATGTCTTCACTATTATTCTACAATGTAGAAAATAGTACAAATATAGAAAAACCCTTGAATGAGTAGGTGTGTCCACACTTTTGACTGGTACTGTACATTCAATGTGCTTCCAGAATGGCACCCTATTCCCAATATAGTGCATTACTTTTGACGAGGACCCATAAGGCTTGAGTCTAAGGTCAGCACTATATAAAGAATAGGGTGCAACTTTTTGCTGTTCCATGCTGCCAGTCTGATGTACCATTTAAGTCCTGACCTTTTCCTGTTGAAAACGCATGCACCTTCTCACCACACGCATGATACACCTTAAATGCCCTTTCGGTAAAATTAAGCCTGTGTCCCCCCTATGGGCCCGCTAAATAGGGAATAAGGTAACATTTGGGACGCAGTCCTTCATTGAGTTCAATAACACATATACCCTCAGGCATCATATTCTCTTTATGAGCAGTTACTGGGGAATGTCTCATTATTACCAACTAAAAAGGCTTTTATTGGTGTGGTTGTATAAAGCCTTGAAGATATGGGAAGGGCATGTGTGTTTAGTACTGTATTGGTGGATATTAGTTGTCATGTAGAAATATGTTTTCAGGACTGAACTGACCTTTATATTTATACAGTACATACGCCAATTATCAAAAAGCCCCAGGTCTTTGTAAAGAGACTGTAACTCATGAAACCTTCCTTGTTGTCAAAACTCAATGGCAGTTTTTCACTATCAAGTGTCTGTATTTTGGAATCAAAATCTGCAGTGTTTGCTGCCTTTTTTGACTTGGAATGAATACTGCTGTGAGTCTGTATCTCTGTCACAATTCGGTGAGGTTTACGGTCTGTGTTTGAGTTGGGCAGCTGGCATGTAATGCTCTTATCAACAAACACACCATTTCTCATCAGGGTCTTTCTCAATGGGGAATCTGCGGTCCAGATTAGGTGATGTTTGAGCTCTTCGACCAGAGTTTGCAAAACCCTCACATCCGGTTTGAAGGAGCAACAGAAAACAAGAGGGGGTGGACTCTTGAGTGAGTATTAGTGATCAACAATCATCCTGGGGCTCAGTTTTCCTCCTAAACCTCACCAACATATGATTTCACTATACAATGTAATGTATACTATTGTTGTTCCTAATCTAAACCATCACCTCAGTCAGACTTTTTTTTTATGAGATCGCATGTTCTTCTATTTTAGTGAATGAATATCAGCAAGGAATAATTTGTCACCAGCAGCTATTCCTGCCTTCACATGTCAACTCAGCTTGGCTAAATCAAGAGTAATTTCTGTAGGAGGTCAAATGCAGGCAGAAATTATTGTGTAATAAATATATGATATACAGTGTCTTCGAAAGTATTCAGACCCCTTGACTTTTTCCACATTTTGAAGGTTACAGATTTATTCTAAAATGTATTAAATAGTGTTTTTTCTCTTCAATCTGCACACAATACCCCATAAAGACAAAGCAAAAACAGGTCAAACTATTATTTATCACATTTTCATAAGTGTTCAGACCCTTTACTCAGTACCTTGTTGAAGCACCTTTGGCAGCAATTAAAGCCTTGAGTCTTGTCAGGTATGACGCTACAAGCTTGGCACACCTGTATTTGGGGAGTTTCTCCCATTCTTCTCTGCAGATCTTCTCAAGCTGCACAGATCTCTCCAGAGATGTCCAATCGGGTTCAAGTCCGGGCTCTGGCTTAGCCACCCAAGGGCATTCAGAGACTTGTCCCGAAGCCACTCCTGCGTTGACTTAGCTGTGTGCTTAGAGTCGTCGTCCTGTGGGAAGGTAAACCTTCGCCCAAGTCTGAGGTCCTGAGCACTCTGGAGCAGGTTTTCATCAAGGATCTCTCTGTACTTTGCTCCGTTTATCTTTGCTTTGATCCTGACTAGTCTCCCTGTCGCTGAAAAACATCCCCACAGCATGATGCTGCCACCACCATGCATCACCGTAGGGATGGTGACAGGTTTCCTCCAGACGTGACGCTTGGCATTCAGGCCAAATAGTTGAATCTTGGTTTCATCTGACCAGAGAATCTTGTTACTCATGGTCTGAGAGTTATTTAAGGGTCTTTTGGCAAAATCCAAGTGGGGTGTCATGTGCCTTTTACTGAGGGGTGGCTTCCGTCTGGCCACTCTACCTTAAAGGCCTGATAGGTGGAGTGCTGCAGAGATGGTTGTCCTTCTGGAAGGTTCTCCCATCTCCACAGAGGAACTCTAGAGCTCTGTCAGAGTGACCATCAGGTTCTTGGTCACCTCCCTGACCAAGGCCCTTCCCCCTCGATTGCTCAGTTTGGCCAGGCGACCAGCGCTTGGTGGTTCCAAACTTCTTCCATTTAAGAATGAGGGAGGCCACTGCGTTCTTGGGGACCTTTAATGCTCCAAAAATATTTTGTTACTCTTCTCCATATCTGTGCCTCAACACAATCCTGTCTCGGAGCTGTACGGACAATTCCTTCAACCTCATGGCTTGGTTTTTGCTCTGACATGCACTGTCAACTGTGGGACCTTATATAGACAAGTGGGTGCCTTTCCAAATGTCCAATCAAATGAATTTACCAGAGGTGGTCAATGAAAACAGTCCGGGTGGCCATTTGATTAATTGTTCAGCAGTCTTATGGCTTGGGGGTAGAAGCTGTTAAGGATCCTTTTGTCCTAGACTTGGCGCTCCGATACCGCTTGCCGTGTGGCTGCAGAGAGAACAGTCTATGACTTGGGTTTTTGAAAAAATGTTGGGCCTTCCTCTGACACCGCCTAGTATATACAGTTGAAGTCGGATGTTTACATACACCTTAGATATATTTAAACTCAGTTTTTCACAATTCCTGACATTTAAACCTAGTACAAATTTCCTGTCTTAGGTCAGTTAAGAACACCACTTTATTTTAAGAATGTGATATGTCAGAATAATAGTAGAAAGAATTATTTATTTCAGCTTTTATTTCTTTAATCACATTTTCAGTGGGTCAGAAGTTTACATACACTCAATTAGTATTTGATAGAATTAACTTGAAATTGTTTAACTTGGGTCAAACATTTTGGGTAGCCTTCAACAAGCTTCCCACAATAAGTGAATTTTGGCCTATTCCTCCTGACAGAGCTGGTGTAACTGAGTCAGGTGTGTAGGCCTCCTTGCTCGCACACGGTTTTTCAGTTCTGCCCACAAATTGTCTATAGGATTGAGGTCAGGGCTTTGTGATGGCCACTCCAATACCTTGACTTTGTTGTCCTTAAGACATTTTGCCACAACTTTGGAAGTATGCTTGGGGTCATTGTCCATTTGGAAGACCCATTTGCGACCAAGCTTTAACTTCCTGACTGATGTTTTAAGATATTGCTTCAATATATCCACATAATTTTCCTGCCACATGATGCCATCTATTTTTTTGAAGTGCACCAGTCCCTCCTGCAGCAAAGCACCCCCACAACATGATGCTGCCACCCCCGTGCTTCACGGTTGGGATGGTGTTCTTTGGCTTGCAAGCCTCCCCCTTTTTCCTCCAAACATAATGATGGTCATTATGGCCAAACAGTTATATTTTTGTTTCATCAGAACGGAGGATATTTTTCCAAAATGTACGATCTTTGTCCCCATGTGTCCCCAAACCGTAGTCTGGCTTTTTTTATGGCGGTTTTGGAGCGGTGGCTTCTTCCTTGCTGAGCGGCCTTTCAGGTTATGTCGATATAGGACTTGTTTTACTGTGGATATAGATACTTTTGTACCGGTTTCCTCCAGCATCCAGCATCTTCACAAGGTCCTTTGCTGTTGTTCTGGGATTGATTTGCACTTTTCACACCAAAGTACGTTCATCTCTAAGAGACAGAACGCGTCTCCTTCCTGAGTGGTATGACAGCTGTGTGGTCCCATGGTGTGTATACTTGCGTACTATTGTTTGTACAGATGAACGTGGTACCTTCAGGCGTTTGGAAATTGCTCCCAAGGATGAACCAGACTTGTGTAGGTGTACAATTCTTTTTCTGAGGTCTTGGCTGATTTCTTTTCAGTTTCCCATGATGTCAAGAAAAGAGGCGCTGAGTTTGAAGGTAGGCCTTGAAATACATCCACAGGTACACCTACAATTGACATGTCAATTAGCCTATCAGAAACTTCTAAAGCCATGACATCATTTTCTGGAATTTTCCAAGTTGTTCAAAAGGCACAGTCAACTTAGTGTATGTAAACTTCTGACCCACTGGAATTGTGATACAGTGAATTATAAGTGAAATAATCTGTCTGTAAACAATTGTTGGAAAAAATACCTGTGTCATGGACAAAGTACAGTGGGGAAAAAAAGTATTTAGTCAGCCACCAATTGTGCAAGTTCTCTCAGAACTTTTTTAGAGAGGCCTGTAATTTTCATCATAGGTACACTTCAACTATGACAGACGAAATGAGGAAAGAAAATCCAGAAAATAACATTGTAGGATTTTTTATGAATTTATTTGCAGATTATGGTGGAAAATAAGTATTTGGTCACATACACACAAGCAAGATTTCTGGCTCTCACAGACCTGTAACTTCTTCTTTAAGAGGCTCCTCTGTCCTCTACTCATTACCTGTATTAATGGCACCTGTTTGAACTTGTTATCAGTATAAAGACACCTGTCCACAACCTCAAACAGTCACACTCCAAACTCCACTATGGCCAAGACCAAAGAGCTGTCAAAGGACACCAGAAACAAAATTGTAGACCTGCACCAGGTTGGGAAGACTGAATCTGCAATAGGTAAGCAGCTTGGTTTGAAGAAATCAACTGTGGGAGCAATTATTAGGAAATGGAAGACATACAAGACCACTGATAATCTTCCTCGATCTGGGGCTCCACGCAAGATCTCACCCGTGGGGTCAAAATGATCACAAGAACGGTGAGCAAAAATCCCAGAACCACACGGGGACCTAGTGAATGACCTGCAGAGAGCTGGGACCAAAGTAACAAAGCCTACCATCAGTAACACACTACGCCGCCAGGGACTCAAATCCTGCAGTGCCAGACGTGTCCCCTGCTTAAGCCAGTACATGTTCAGGCCCGTCTGAAGTTTGCTAGAGAGCATTTGGATGATCCAGATGAGGATTGGGAGAATGTCAGATGAAACCAAAATATAACATTTTGGTAAAAACTCAACTCGTCGTGTTTGGAGGACAAAGAATGCTGAGTTGCATCCAAAGAACACCATACCTACTGTGAAGCATGGGGGTGGAAACATCATGCTTTGGGGCTGTTTTTCTGCAAAGGGACCAGGACGACTGATCCGTGTAAAGGAAAGAATGAATGGGGCCATGTATCGTGAGATTTTGAGTGAAAACCTCCTTCCATCAGCAAGGGCATTGAAGATGAAACGTGGCTGGGTCTTTCAGCATGACAATGATCCCAAACACACCGCCGGGCAACGAAGGAGTGGCTTCAGAAGAAGCATTTCAAGGTCCTGGAGTGGCTAGCCAGTCTCCAGATCTCAACCCCATAGAAAATCTTTGAAAGTCCGTGTTGCCCAGCGACAGCCCCAAAACATCACTGCTCTAGAGGAGATCTGCATGGAGGAATGGGCCAAAATACCAGCAACAGTGTGTGAAAACCTTGTGAAGACTTACAGAAAACGTTTGACCTCTGTCATTGCCAACAAAGGGAATATAACAAAGTATTGAGAAAAACTTTTGTTATTGACCAAATACTTATTTTCCACCATAATTTGCAAATAAATTCATAAAAAATCCTACAATGTGATTTTCTGGATTTTTTTTCCTCATTTCGTCTGTCATAGTTGAAGTGTACCTATGATGAAAATTACAGGCCTCTCTCATCTTTTTAAGTGAGAGAACTTGCACAATTGGTGGCTGACTAAATACTTTTTTTCCCCACTGTAGATGTCCTAACTGACTTGCCAAAACTATAGTTTGTTAACAAGAAATTTGTGGAGTGGTTGAAAAACGAGTTTTAATGACTCCAACCTAAGTGTATGTAAACTTCCGACATCAACTGTAGGTCCTGGATGTCAGGAAGCTTGACCCCAGTGATGGACTGGGCCATACGCACTACCTTCTGTAACGCCTTACGGTCAGATTCCGAGCAGTTGCCATACCCGACGGTAATGCAACTGGTCAGGATGCTCTCAATGGTGCAGCTGTAGAACTTTTTGAGGATCTGGGGACCCATGTCTCCTGAGGGGGAAAAGGTGGTGTCGTACCCTCTTCACAACTTTTTTGTTGTGTTTGGACCATGATAGTTCGTTGGTGATGTGGACTCTCGACCCACACCACTTAAGCCCCGTCAATGTTAATAGGGGCCTGTTCAGCCCTTATTTTCCTATAGTCCACAATCAGCTCCTTTGTCCTGCTCAAATTGAGGGAGAGGTTGTTGTCCTGGCACCACACTACCAGGTCTCTGACCTCCTCCCTATAGGCGGTCTCATCTTTGTCGGTGATCAGGCTTACGGTGTCGGTGATCAGTTGTTGTCAGCAAACTTAATGACGCTGTTGGAGTCGTGCTTGGCCACGCAGTCGTGGGTGAACTGGGAGTACAGGAGGAAACTAAGCACGCACCCCTGAGGGGCCCCAGTGTTGAAGATCAGTGTGGCAGATGTGTTGTTGCCTACCCTTACCACCTACCCGTACTCAACTCATATGTATATACTGTACTCTATACCATCTACTGCATCTTGTCTATGCCGTTCGGCCATCGCTCATCCATATATTTATATGTACATACTCGTCTTCATTCCTTTACACTTGTGTGTATAAGGTAGTTGTTGTGAAATTGTTAGATTACTTGTTAGATACTACTGCATGGGCGGAACTAGAAGCACAAGCATTTCGCTACACTCGCATTAACATCTGCTAACCATGTGTATGTGACAAATACAATTTGATTTGATTTGGGGGTGGTCCGTCAGGAATTCCAGGATCCAGTTGCAGAGGGAGGTGTTTGAGTGCGACTGAGATTGCATCATCTGTGGATCTGTTGGGGCGGTATGCGAGTTGGAGTGGGTCTATGGTTTCGGCAATATGGTGTTGATGTGAGCCATGACCAGCTTTTCAAAGCACTTCATGGCTACCAACGTGAGTGCTACGAGGCGGTAATCATTTAGGCAGGTTACCTTCCCTTTCTTGGGCACAGGGACTATGGTGGTCTGTTTGAAACATGTAGATATTACAGACTTGGTCAGGGAGAGGTTGAAAATATCAGTGAAGACACTTGCCAGTTGGTCCGCGCATGCTTTGAGTACAGATCCTGGTAATCCATCTGGCCCCACGGCTTTGTGAATGTTGACCTGTTTAAAGGTCTTGCTCACATCGGCTACGGAGAGCGTGATCACACAGTTGTCCGGAACAGCTGGTGCTCTCATGCATGCTTCAGTGTTGCTTGCCTCGAAGCAAGCATAAAAGGCATTTAGCTCGTCTGGTAGGCTCACGTCACTGGGCAGCTCGCGGCTGGGTTTCCCTTTGTAGTCCGTAATATTTTTCAAGCCCTGCCACATCCGACGAGCGTCAGAGCCAGTGTAGTAGGATTCAATGTTAATCCTGTATTGACGCTTTGCCTGTTTGATGGTTCGTCTGAGGGCATAGCAGGATTTTGTATAAGCATCTGGATTAGTGCCCCGATCCTTGAAAGCAGCAGCTCTAGCCTTTAGCTCGGTGCGGATGTTGCATGTAATTAATTGTTTCTGGTTGGGAAATGTAAGTACGGTCACTGTGGGGACGACATCGTCGATGCACTTATTGATAAAGCCGGTGACTGAGGTGGTATACTCCTCAATGTCATTGGATGAATCCCGGAACATATTCCAGTCTGTGCTAGCAAAACAGTCCTGTAGCGTAGCATCTGCGTCATCTGACCACTTCCGTATTGAGCGAGTCACTGGTACTTCCTGCTTTAGTTTTTGCTTGTAGGAATCAGGAGGATAGAATATGGTCAGATTTACCAAATGCAGGGTGAGGGAGAGCTTTGTATGCATCTCTGTGTGTGGAGTAAAGGTGGTCTAGAGTTGTTTCCCCTATGGTTGCACATGTGACGTGCTGGTAGGAATGAGGTAAAACAGATTTAAATTTGCCTGCATTAACATCCCCGTCCACTAGGATCGTCGCTCCTGGATGAGCATTTTCTTGTTTGCTTATGGCCTTATACAGCTTGTTGAGTGTGGACTTAGTGCCAGCATCGGTCTGTGGTGGTAAATAAACGGCTACGAATAATATAGATGAGAACTCTCTTGGTAGATAGTGTGGTCTACAACTTATCACGAGGTATTTTGTCCAGTTCGAGGTGATTAATTGCTGTTCTGATGTCCAGAAGATCTTTTTGGTCATAAGAGACGGTAGCAGCAACATTATGTACAAAATGAATTACAAACAATGCGAAAAAACAAACAAAATAGCACAGTTGGTTAAGAGTCCGTAAAACGGCAGCCATCCCCTCCGGCATCATAATATTATAAAGATGTTACGGGAGCACTGGCTGCCTCGTGGAATGCCTTGGCTTTGCATCCTCAGTGTGAGTGTGATTAGTCAGCTGGCTGTAACATTACAGTTCTGGAAGCTGAGCAGGTTTTCTTTTACTGACTGTTTTACTGAGGTAGGTAGGGCCGTTTATGAGCCTTACCTACAGCCGAGGACTCAACCCATGTAGTAGTACTACAGAGGAACTACACTGGGGTGTCCCGAAAACTGTAGGTTTTTAGGTGCTACACTGGACAGAGTAGCTTTTGCCAGTGTGAGCAGAGCGCAAGACACTTATTCTCAGGTGTAACGCCCTGCAAACGTTGCACGTCCAGTGTATCATGCCTGTTAGATGCAGAGAGAACCCATGTAGTCATATTAGATCCAGAGAAAGTATCTTCCTATGAGAGCCATGGCACAGAGCATGTGTATCATTAGGTAATGGGAATAACAGTGGTTCTGAAGCCTGACATGACTGAGTGGACTCCCACAGAGTCAGTGCTGTCCTTGTTTCTCCCAGCGGCTATAGTACCTTCCCAGCTCCTACCTATCATCTGTTTAGACAGAGAGAGGAAGCCCCTGTAGTTCCCCAGCTGACTAGCAGACCAAACCAATACTGTTCCATTACAATAACATGGTGTGTGTCCCAAATGGCACCCTATTCACTATGAAGCGAAGATGTGGGACCATATCTGTGTGGGATTCACTTTGATATGCACAGTCACACTGACACGGTGGGTAATTATGTTGCTGTTCTCCTATATAGACCACTGTACAGTTGTCCAATGTGTAGGTCTGGGGCTGTAAATTAAATGTAAATCTGTAGATTATAACTGAGCCTGATGATTACTAAACCACCAGAGATATTTCAAAGAATTATATGGGTAAATAACTTTGAGAAATGAGGCTCAAAGCTACTTCCATGGTCACAAGAAATTAGGTTATACCTCCATGTGGTTGAACACATCACAATATAACTGTAGCCATATTGAGTTTGAGGAAAGCCTGAAGAGGATTTTTTAGTTATTTCAAGTTAATCCCTACAGATGTAGGATCTTAATTTGACCACCCTGTTGCAGGATAACTTTGACTTGTAGTGAATTTGAGGTTTGTCATTTGAACTTTCAGACTTGATTTTCCCTTATGAAAATGTATCAACCCGTGCAAAAATGTCCATTAGTTATAATCCATGTAATAATTCACATTTCCTGTTGCCGCAGCATTATTTTCCTGCAGTAGCAAACTGGCTCAAATGAAGATCCTACATTTGTAGAAGCGAAGCATTGTAACTTTAGGTTTTCCATTTCATTGGTGCACGGTGTCCCAGAGAGGAACCGATTCAACAGTTGCACAATCTTTTGTGCACTGACAGGAAGCCAAAAGGCATTGCCAGGACAACGTAAATTAAAACCCAATAAATAATCCTCCTCAGCTCAGCTGGGGCCTTTAATAGGTAAGCTGGTGCCAGAAAAGTTTTTCTAAACTAATGCTACGTGGCTTAAAATGTGGTTTACTATAGGCCTGTATATTTCCTCCTTTTTCCCTGTTAGACCAATGTTAATGTTTCTCAGTGTATTTGAAAGCGGCACTTTTTAGTTATACTGCTGTTGCTTTGCAATACTACCCCTATGGGAATTCATTCACAGTATGCCCCACCTGTTTAGAGCCCCAACTGTTTAGCTAAAATTTGTGTCACATATCAAATCAAATCAAATTTGATTAGTCACATGCGCTGAATACAACAGGTGTAGACCTTACAGTGAAATGCTAACTTACGAGCCCCTAACCAACAATGCAGTTTAAAAAAATACTGATAAGAATAAGAAATAAAAGTAACAAGTAATTAAAGAGCAACAGTCAAATAACAATAGTGAGACTACTGTATATACAGGGGGGTACCGGTACAGAGTCAATGTGCGGGGGCACGGGTTAGTTGAGGTAATATGTATATGTAGGTAGAGTTATTAAAGTGACTATGCATAGATGATAGCAACAGAGAGTAGCAGCGGTGTAAAAGAGGGGGCAATGCAAATAGTCTGGGTAGCCATTTATTTAGGTGTTCAGGAGTCTTTTTTTGGCTTGGGGGTAGAAATTGTTGCGTCTTGGACCTAGACTTGGCGCTCCGGTACCGCTTTCCGTGCAGTAGCAGAGAGAACAGTCTATGACTAGGGTGGCTGGAGTCATTGACAATTTTTAGGGCCTTCCTCTGACACCGCCTGGTATAGAGGTCCTGGATGGCAGGAAGCTTGGCCCCAGTGATGTACTGGGCCACTCGCACTACCCTCTGCTGTGCCTTGCGGTCGGAGGCCGAGCACTTGACATACCAGGCAGTGATGCAACCAGTCAGGATGCTCTCGATGGTGCAGCTGTAGAACCTGTTGAGGATCTGAGGACCCATGCCAAATCTTTTCAGTCTCCTGAGGGGGAATAGGTTTTGACGTGCCCTCTTCACGATTGTCTTGGTGTGCTTGGACCATGTTTGTTTGTTTGTGATGTGGACACCAAGGAACTTGAAGCTCTCAACTGCTCCACTGCAGCCCCGTCGATGAGAATGGGGGCGTGCTCAGCCATATTTTTCCTGTAGTCCACAATCATATCCTTTGTCTTGATCACGTTGAGGGAGAGGTTGTTGTCCTGATACCGCCGTTGTTGTCTCGTCGTTGTCGGTGATCAGGCCTATCACTGTTGTGTCATCGGCAAACTTAATGATAGTGTTGGAGTCGTGCTGGGGCGTGCAGTCATGAGTGAAAAGGGAGTACAGGAGGGGACTGAGCACACACCCCTGAAGGGCCCCTGTGTTGAAGATCCGCGTTGCGGATGTATTGTTACCTACCCTTACCACCTGGGGGCGGCCCATCAGGAAGTCCAGGATCCAGTTGTTTAGTCCCAGGATCCTTAGCTTATTGATGAGCTTTGAGGGCTCTATGGTGTTGAACGATGAGCTGTAGTCAATAAATAGCATTCTCACATAGGTGTTCCTTTTGTCCTGGTGTGAAAGGGCGGTGTGGAGTGCAATAGAGATTGCATCATCTGTGGATCTGTTGGGGCGGTATGCAAATTGGAGTGGGTCTAGGGTTTCTGGGATAATGGTGTTAATGGTGGTCTGCTTAAAACATGTTGGTATTACAGACTCGGACAGGGAGAGGTTGAAAATGTCAGTGAAGACACCTGCCAGTTGGTCAGCGCATGCTCGCTTTAGACGTCCTGGTAATCCGTCTGGCCATGCGGTCTTGTGAATGTTGACCTGTTTAAAGGTCTTGCTCACATCGTCTGCGGAGAGCGTGATCACACAGTCTTCCGGAACAGCTGGTGCTCTCATATATGTTTCAGTGTTACTTGCCTTGAAGCAAGCATAGAAGTAGTTTAGCTTGTCTAGTAAGCTCGTGTCACTGGGCAGCTCTCGGCTGTGCTTCCCTTTGTAGTTTATAATGGTTTTCAAGCTCTGCCACATCCGACGAGCATCAGAGCCAGTGTAGTACGATTCGATCTTAGTCTTGTATTGACACTTTGCCTGTTTGATGGTTTGTCTGAGGGCATAGCGGGATTTCTTATAAGCTTCCGGGTTAGAGTGTTGCCTGTAATCCATGGCTTCTGGTTGGGGTATGTACGTACGGTCACTGTGGGGACGCCGTCATCGATGCACTTATTGATGAAGCCAATGACTGATGTGGTGTGCTCCTCAATGCCATCGGAGGAATCCCGGAACATATTCCAGTCTGTGCTAGCAAAACAGTCCTGTAGCTTAGCATCTGTTTCATCTGACCATTTTTAATTGATCTAGTCACTGATGCTTCCTGATTTAACTTTTGCTTGTAAGCAGGAATCAGGAGGATTCGGTAGTTTAATCTACCGCGTAGGTCATCTATTTTATTGTCCACGTTGCACGTGCTAGCAAAATGTTGGGGTTCATTCGATCGCCTACGAATTCTCAGAAGGCAGCCCGCCCTCCGGACCCTTTTCTCCGCCTCCTCTTCATGCAAATCACGGGGATCTGGGCCTGTTCCCGAGACGGCAGTATATCGTTTGCGTCGGCCTCGTCAGACTCGTTAAAGGAAAAAAAGGATTCTGCTAGTCCGTGATGCGTAATCGCAGTCCTGATGTTCTTTTCGGTCATAAGAGACGGTAGTGGCAACATTTTGTACAAAAAAAAAGAAGATGTTACAAACAAATAAATGAACAAAAAAAACATAATTGGTTGGGGGCATGTAATGCCTTCTTCTCCGGCGCCATCTTACCAGTATGCAAACAATATAAAAACACATTTATTGAGTGAATAATGCAGCATTCATTCTTGATTTCTTGAGTAAGGCAGCTCCAAAATACAGGTGTTTCAGAGCTTTCTGTGGTGGAGGGGCAGCCAGTGTGAAATACAGAGAGTAGGCGTTGGTAATCTTGTTTAGTTGCGCCGTGATTGGCTCAGTGTTCTGTCACTCTTGGGGACACTACATCACCGCAGAATGTACAGAGAGAGCTAGGCAGTTCAAGCCCCCTTGGGTGCTGCCATAGATTTACATTAGACGTGCCCATCCAAGAAGGCTCAAGGTCATTGGCCACAGATAAAATTACATCAAATCACGTTATATCTACCGTAGCTTTAATTGGACTGATCATGTCAACATCATACTTTCAAAATCTTAGCTAGCAAAGTAGAAAAGGAGTCATCATCATGAATCACATCGACAATCCACTGGCAAATCCTTTTCAATCCTTGTCATATGAAGCGAAATTATAGATAAAACGTATCGGTGCTCATCGGCCATTGGACATAAACATTACACAAGTCGGAAATCAAAAATTTAACAATGAGTGGTTTGGAAGGAATCAGTGGCTAACTGCAAGCGTTGCAAAGCAATCACTATTTTGCTTCCCCTGCCTGCTATTCAGTTTAGAGGGTTTTTGGTCCAAGTCTGGGTTTCTTTTCAAAGCTCAAAAGGGTAAACATTCACACGCAACACCATGGGTCAGAAAAGAATACCTTGGCCACTCTCCTTCTTGGTCAAATAGCCCTTACACAGCCTGAAGGTGTGTTTTGGGTCATTGTCCTGTTGAAAAACAAATGATAGTCCCACTAAGCGCAAACCAGATGAATTAATCACAGACAGTGTCACCAGCAAAGCACCCCCACACCATCACACCTCCATGCTTTATGGTGGGAACTGCACATGCGGCGATCATCCGTTCACCTACTCTGCGTCTCACAAAGACACGGCGGTTGGAACCAAAAATCTCACATTTGGACTCATCAGACCAAAGGACATATTTCCACCAATCTAATGTCCATTGCTCATGTTTCTTGGACCAAGCAAGTCTCTTCTTATTACTGGTGTCCTAAGTAGTGATTTCTTTGCAGCAATTCGACCATAAAGGCCTGATTCACACAGTCTCCTCTGAACAGTTGATGTTGAGATGTGTCTGTTACTTGAACTCTGAAGCATTTATTTGGGTGACAATCTGAGGTGCAGTTAATTGCCGAATTCTGAGGCTGGTAACTCTAATGAACTTGCAGCAGAGCTAACTCTGGGTCTTGTATACGGAGTGGGATGTATACGGAGCTTAAGGGGCAACAGAAGACGAACAGCAGAGGGGCTAAAGATTTTAGAGATGGGGAAATTACCAATAAATCAGGGGGAACGTTTTCGAGACTCCAACCGGAGGGGCAGATCACAGGTGGACAGCCATACCTTCTGCCCGGACCGATAGCGGTGCGCCGGGTTCCAGGGGGCGATCCGCTTGTCGCCGATATCCGGAAGTGGTCTTAAGAAGAGCAGACAGGGTTCTCTTCCGGGGTACGCAAGGGACATAAAGTCCAGGGATATATGGGACCAGGGGCGATGAGGAACAGGGAGTGGTTGAAGGAGGCCAGCCGGAGCTTGCTGCGGAGCCTTGTTCTGTGTGCACACAGTGCAGGCGGAAACGAATGCGGAGACGTCTGGAACCATGCCACCAAAAACGTTGGCAGATGAAAGCCACGATCCGACGGGAGCAGGGATGACAGGTGTGTTTAGAGGAAAGGGCCCATTCTAGGACCGGGACGAATCTGGGACGAACATCCGGTTAGCCTGGCCTTCCCCGGCTGGGAACGCTGCGTCTTGCGGACCCGGCTCTCAATACCCCAGACTAGTGTAGCTGGTAGACAGGAGGTAGGGAGGATGGTCTCAGGGTCAGTTGGTGTAGCAGCGAAACTATGCAGGCCGGAGAGGGCGTCAGGCTTCACTTTCTTGGACCCAGGGCAGTAGGCGATGGTAAAATTGAAACGAGTGAATGACAGAGCCCAATGAGCCTGCCTTGAATTGAGGCGCGCGTGGTGGTGCGGAGATATTCCAAATTATTATGGTCGGTCCACACTAAGAATGGATGTTCCGCCCCTTCAAGCCAATGCCTCCAGTCCTCCAGCGCCATCTTGACCGCCAGAAGTTCCCGATTTCCCACGTCATAGTTCCTCTCAGCGAAATTGAAACAATGGAAGAGTAAATGCAGGGATGCAGCTTTTGGTTCTGAACAGAATGCTTGGACAGAATTGCCCCCACTTAAATGTCCGTGGCGTCAACCTCCACCACGAACTGACGGGATGGGTCCAGATGGATTAGGCAGGGAGCTGTGGTGAAACTATGCTTCAGATTCAGAAAGCCCTGTCAGCAGCTGGGGACCACAAGAATGGAATCTTGGATGGCTGTTCACAAATCTAAATGTGTATTTGAACACAATAATAATTTTAAGCTGTCTATCAATCATTGTTTTTGAAACCAGTGGACAGCCAGTGAAAAATGCGCTCTTGCAACAGCTGCATAGTGCGGATCCCAGCCTATGGAATAAAAGTGGGGCTTTTATTGCTCAATCTAATTCATGCTGATAAAAAAATATATCCATAGGCCTAATGGACACATGCTCAAATTTACACATTTTTGATAGACTTAAAGTGGCAATCTGTAGCTGCAATCTGTAGTTAATGACTCCAATTTAGGTTGGAGTCATTAAAACTCGTTTTTCAACCACTCCACAAATTTCTTGTTAATAAACTATAGTTTTCGCAAGTTGGTTTGGATATCTACTTTGTGCATGACAGAAGTACATTTTTCCAACAATTGTTTACAGACAGATTATTTCACTTATAATTCACTGTATCACAATTCCAGTGGGTCTTCAGAAGTTTACATACACTAAGTTGACTGTGCCTTTAAACAGCTTGGAAAATTCCAGAAAATGATGTCATGGCTTTAGAAGCTTCTGATAGGCTAATTGACATAATTTGAGTCAATTGGAGGTGTACCTGTGGATGTATTTCAAGGCCTACCTTCAAACTCAGTGCCTCTTTTCTTGACATCATGGGAAAATCAAAAGAAATCAACCAAGACCTCAGCAAAAAATTATAGACCTCCACAAGTCTGGTTCATCCTTGGGAGCAATTTCCAAATGTTTGAAGGTACCACGTTCATCTGTACAAACAATAGTACGCAAGTATAAACACCATGGGACCACGCAGCCATCATACTGCTCAGAAGGAGATGCGTTCTGTCTCCTAGAGATGAACGTACTTTGGTGTGAAAAGTGCAAATCAATCCCAAAACAACAGAAAAGGACCTTGTGAAGATGCTGGAGGAAACAGGTACAAACGTATCTATATCCACAGTAAAACGAGTCCTATATCGACATAACCTGAAAGGCCGCTCAGCAAGGAAGAAGCCACTGCCAGAAAAAGCCAGACAACGGTTTGCAACTGCACATGGGGACAAAGATCGTACTTTTTGGATAAATGTCCTCTGGTCTGATGAAACAAAAATAGAACTGTTTGGCCATAATGACCATTGTTTTGTTTGGAGGAAAAAGGGGGAGGCTTGCAAGCCGAAGAACACCATCCCAACCGTGAAGCACAGGGGGTGGCAGCATCATGTTGTGGGGGTGCTTTGCTGCAGGAGGGACTGGTGCACTTCACAAAATAGATGGCATCATGAGGCACGAAAATTATGTGGATATATTGAAGCAACATCTCAAGACATCAGTCAGGAAGTTAAAGCTTGGTCGCAAATGGGTCTTCCAAATAGACAATGACCCTAAGCATACTTCCAAAGTTGTGGATAAATGGCTTAAGGACAACAAAGTCAAGGTATTGGAGTGGCCATCACAACGCACTGACCTCAATCCCATAGAAGATTTGTGGGCAGAACTGAAAAAGCGTGTGTGAGCAAGGAGGCCTACACACCTGACTCAGTTACACCAGCTCTGTCAGGAGGAATGGACCAAAATTCACTCAACTCATTGTGGGAAGCTTGTGGAAGGCTACCCGAAACGTTTGACCCAAGTTAAACCGTTTCAAGGAAATGCTACCAAATACTAATTGAGCGTATGTAAACTTCTGACCCACTGGGAATGTGATGAAAGAAATAAAAGCTGAAATAAATCCTTCTCTCTACTATTATTCTGACATTTCACATTCTTAAAATAAAGTGGTGATCTTAACTGACCTAAGACAGGGAATTTTTACTAGGATTAAATGTCAGGAATTGTGAAAAACGGAGTTTAAATGTATTTGGCTAAGGTGTATGTAAACGTCCGACTTCAACTGTATATATATATTTTGTAAACTTTTTTGTTACTAAATTATTCCATATGTGTTATTTCATAGTGTTGATGTCTTCACTATTATTCTATGTAAAAAATAGTAAAAATAAAGAAAAACCCTTACATACAGTTGAAGTCGGAAGTTTACATACATCTCTCTGTCTCTGTCTCTCCCTCTCTCTCGTGCCTTAAAGAGTAAAATTGAAGCCTCAACATATTGCTGAATTTGTCTGAACTAACATCTATCTGAATTTCTGTCGGTGTCCATTTTGATAGTGCTGAATGAATAGGCCTACCTTGTCGCAGCTCTTCAAGCTAAGTGTTAATGATAGAAGAATAAACATTATGAATTTACTGAACCTAAATGTAATAATGTTTGTGTATGGTTCAAAAGTAAAAACTCATTTTGGCGTTCGTTATTATTGAAGGAGAATGCGGTTCTTATCGACTTACACAAATCCACAAGGAGTCAGTAGTAACCACATTTGTTTAAGCAAGTCCGCCATATCAGCTATGGTTTTTAAAAAGAGAGTAAATTAGGCTGAATGAACTGTTTCGCTGCCAGACAAGGCTCCACTGATAGCCAGGTGTAGCGGTGGTAAGGATTCACTCCATGGTGCTGAAAAGAAAGCTCTGCTGTTGGGACAGCTTCATGTAGGCCCTAACAGTTTGTACCGTTTGTCACCATTATAGTGCAAGTAATGTATTGTTTTTTGTTGTGTTGCGGCTTTGCTGGCATGCATAAAAACCTTTGGGGGGAGTTTGCCCCACCAAGATTGACATGCTAAAATTGCCACTGACAGTATGTACTGTATAGTTGTATCCACTTGGAGACAATACTGTTGTGAGTATCTTGGCCCAAAGCATTCTCAACAGACAGCGGTTGAAAGTGAAGTTCAGAGATGCAATAATCCCAGAATATCATATCACAGACACATCTATCTTATTTCAAAGTCAGCCAGCGTGTACAGAGACACAACTGATTCAAATCCAGGTGACACTCCAATAATAATGGAGACCAAAGAGTTACGTTGGTCTGGAAATATTTGATGAAGAGGAGTTTTTACTCTGGAAAAGTGTGTGAAATAAGTAATGTATTATAGTGCTTTAAAGCAGTATGTCTATGATTAGCAATAAATGGCAATTGTTTTGATATGTCATACAAGGATAAAAATCTGGCGCACACCCAGAAAAATGATTTTGTGTGGAGGTGCTGACTAAACTGTAAACTATAAAAATAAAGAAAGTCGCACACTCCATATATAAACTGTACCTTCTTCAGAGAAGGCACAGTGATGCCGAAAACGTTGGTGATTTACCCAATAAATTACTGGGACTTTATATATGGAGTGTGCGACTCTCTTTATTTATTTTATTTTTATTGTTGATAAGTCATACAAGGAAATAAATATTTTGCTTACAAATATACACAATACAATACTTTGTTTGAAGCCCATGCAGTAATCCAATTTTCTGGGATGAATCTCAAGCATGATGGTAATAAATATGAACCATTGTTAGTATCCATTTTTGTTTCCTGTGTCTTTTGATCACCATGAACACACAAACTCACTGTAATAACTAACATTTGTCCAAAAGAGACAAATGTCAAACAAACTGCTTTCGATTGTGTGTGGCTTCTAGTCTTTATCAGAAACTATTTCAACAATGGTATGGCTTAATCCTTTTGCAATTAAACATTGTTGATAGAACTTTACAACAATCAAGGGAATGATGGTTTATGTGGAGAATCTCACCCGGCTCTCATCCTTCATGAATGCATTTCTAACATTTTTACATAATTGCAGCCTACATTACAGTGTAAACCAAACTTAAACTAGAATTCAAAATCAGGTCAATCAAGGGATGGGGGGTTAGCCTGGTTACCAGTCTGTTTCGGATCTCTTACTTAAACCTTATTATTGAATGGTTATGCCAAACATGTTTGACAATGGAGTAGGCAAAAGCACAAACAGATCTGGGACCAGGCTAAAAGAGGGTGAGACGGAGGATTTTTGTATTTGTATTACTGTTTCTAATTTGTGGTAACGATGTTGAAGTGACTCAATAAAAGCAATTGTTCCTTAAAAAAAAGTAGGTCAATGTAAAGTTATGATGTGATATTTTTAGAACAGTCAGGGGGCTCTGAGGGAAATGTTACCATGGCGATCCAAGTGATGACAGGTGGTGATGAGGAGGATGGTAATGTAATTAAGACTGCATGGCTGCATCCCAAATGGAACCCTATTCCCTATATTGTATATGACAAATGGCACCCTATTCCCCTATTTAGTGAACTACTTTGTGTAGTGCCATTGGGGACATAGTTGTAGACTTAGTGACTAGCTGTGCCATATAGCTTGCTGTAGTAGGAATGACAATGAGTGAGTCTGAGGGGAAGTGATTCCTCCTGTTGGAGTTGTAATGTACAGTGAGGGAAAAAAGGTATTTGATCCCCTGCTGATTTTGTACGTTTGTTGCCTTGGCCGTGTGTTGTGGGTCATTGTCATGCTGGAATACCCATCCACAACCCATTTTCAATGCCCTGGCTGAGGGAAGGAGGTTCTCACCCAAGATTTGACGTTACATGGCCCTATCCATCGTCCCTTTGATGCGGTGAAGTTGTCCTGTCCCCTTAGCAGAAAAACACCCCCAAAGCATAATGTTTCCACCTCCATATTTGACAGTGGGGATGGTGTTCTTGGGGTCATAGGCAGCAATCCTCCTCCTCCAAACACAGCGAGTTGAGTTGATGCCAAATAGCTCAATTTTTGTCTCATCTGACCACAATACTTTCACCCAGTTGTCCTCTGAATCATTCAGATGTTCATTGGCAAACTTCAGACGGGCATGTATATGTGCCTTCTTGAGCAGGGGAACCTTGCGGGCCCTGCAGGATTTCAGTCCTTCACGGCGTAGTGTGTTACCAATTGTTTTCTTGGTGACTATGGTCCCAGCTGCCTTGAGATCATTGACAAGATCCTCCCGTGTAGTTCTGGGCTGATTCCTCACCGTTCTCATGATCATTGCAACTCCACGAGGTGAGATCTTGCATGGAGCCCCAGGCCGAGGGAGATTGACAGTTCTTTTGTGTTTCTTCCATTTGCGAATAATCGCACCAACTGTTGTCACCTTCTCACCAAGCTGCTTGGCGATGGTCTTGTAGCCCATTCCAGCCTTGTGTAGGTCTACAATCTTGTCCCTGACATCCTTGGAGAGCTCTTTGGTCTTGGCCATGGTGGAGAGTTTGGAATCTGATTGATTGATTGCTTCTGTGGACAGGTGTCTTTTATACAGGTAACAAGCTGAGATTAGGAGCACTCCCTTTAAGAGTGTGCTCCTAATCTCAGCTCGTTACCTGTATAAAAGACACCTGGGAGCCAGAAATCTTTCTGATTGAGAGGGGTCAAATACGATTTCCCTCATTAAAATGCAAATCAATTTATAACATTTTTCACATGCTTTTTCTGGATTTTTTGTTGTTATTCTGTCTCTCACTGTTCAAATAAACCTACCATTAAAATTATAGACTGATCATTTCTTTGTCAGTGGGCAAACGTACAAAATCAGCAGGGGATCAAATACTTTTTTCCCTCACTGCATATAGTGTATAGGCTTTGATGAAGCCTCAAACCAGGCTTTAGCTCAGCAGGCAAGTCCTCAGGAAGCTAACATGGAGTCCATGGCAACCTGTGGCTGTGCCATATAGCCGGCTGTAGTTGGAAACAGTCTATGGACGAGGAAGCGATTCTTCCTGGTGGAGTAGTATTGTATATTTTGCCTTCTCCAAAAATAGACTAATTGAAGCTGTAGTAAATCTAAACTCTGTGGAATGTGGGCTACACTGTGATGCGGACAGACATTATTCTGTTAAGCACTAAGAAATGGAAACATGTTGATACAAAATCGAGCCCATTCGAGACACGTGGAGTGTGAGAACGAGAAAGTGAAATTTCTCGCACTGTCCTTTGAAAAGGGATGGTTTCCCAGGTCAGGTAATCTCTTATTTCCCAGGTCAGATCATAAAAGTATCCCTCTGTCATGTTTGGGCTAAAACACAGACTACTTTGTCATCTTAACACAGATATGGCCTGCGTCCCAAATGGCACCCTATTCCCTACACTGTATAATGCACTACTTTCGACCAGATCGCTTTTGGCCCTGGTCAAAAGTAGTCAACTACATTGAGAATAGGGTACCATTTGGATGAAACCCTGATCTAGTGGGGATGCTATTAGGGATCCGTGTGAAAATCTCTTAATTGAACTTTGGCTGGGCTCCTGGTAGGGAGAGTAGAGGAGAAGCCCCCTTTATATTTTTTGCAACAAAAACAAAGATAACAGAGAAGATGCTATCCCTGCTAAATGTCTAAGTGACTGTCTGTCTCCTGCTTGTGTTTTTTGATTATAACCACTCAGTGACACCACACACACCCCGTGGTTTGTGAGTTTAGTCCTGTCTTTGATTTAAATATTGTTTTGTTCAGTCAACAGATGGATTCCATAATCTGCAGCACAAATGAAAGACTGAGAATAATTATATTTATTATATGGCCTCTCCTTCAAAGGGTTTCATTCAGTAGTCCAGTGTATTTAGAAAATGTTGGGTGTATACTGAGAATTTTGAAGAAAGATAATAAAATACACATAACAGTAGAGACAAAACCGGGCCAATTCAACCACAACTTCACACCGGTAAAACACTGTACATCAGTTGTCTTTGGACTTTACTTGGACTTGCATGAAACCCATTGGTGGAAAAGGTACCCAATTGTCATACTTGAGGAAAACTAAAGATACCTTAATAGAAAATGACTCAAGTAAAAGTGAAAGTCACCCAGTAAAATACTACTTGAGTAAAAGTCTAAAAGTATTTGGCTTTAAATATACTTAAATATCAAAAGTAAATGTAATTGCTAAAATACCTCGGTTTGTGCATGGGGGAATTGTCATGCTGAAACAGGAAAGGGCCTTCTCCAAACGGTTGCCACATAGTTGGAAGCACAGAATCTTCTAGAATGTTATTGTATGCTGTAGCGTTAAGATTTCCCGTCACTGGAACTAAGGATCCTAGACCGAACCATGAACAACAGCCCCAGGCCATTATTCTTCCTCTACCAAACTTCACAGTTGGCACTATGCATTCGGGCAGGTAGCATTTTCCTGGCATCCGTCAAACCCAGATTTGTCAGATGGTTAAGCGAGATTCATCACTCCAGAAAACGCATTTTCACTGCTCCAGAGTCCAATGGCGGAAGGTTTTACATCACTCCAGCCAACGCTGGCATTTCATGATGCTCCCGACGAGTAGTTCTTGTGCTGACATTGCTTCAAGAGGCAGTTTGGAACTCGGTAAGGAGTGTTGCAACCGAGGATAGACGATTCTTACTCGCTTCAGCACTCGGCGGTTCCGTTCTGTGAGCTTGTGTGGCCTACCACTTCGCGGCTGAGCCGTTGCTGCTCTTAGATGTTTCCACTTCACAATAACAGCACTTACAGTTGACCGGGGGCAGCTCTAGCAGGGCAGAAATTTGACGAACTAACTTTTTGGAAAGGGGTGTCCACATACTTTTGTATATATAGTGTATTAAGTAAACCAGACGACACAATGTTCAGCACAATCCAACACTCAGACATAATTTACAAACAAAGACCATTTTCCTGCCCTGCTAAGCATTTAAAATGTAACAAGTACTTTTGGGTGTCAGAAAAAATGTATGGAGTAAAAATACATTATTTTCTTTAGGCATGTAGTGAAGTAAAAGTAAAAGTTGTCAAAAAAATAAATAGTAAAGTACAGATACCCCCAAAAAACTACTTAAATAGTACTTTAAAGTATTTTTACTTAATTTTACACCACTGGTATCACCTACAGTGCTTATAAGTATTCACCTCCCTTGGATCTTTTCACATTTTGTTGCATCACAAACTACTCCTCAATATCCTTCCCCCTGAAAACTTGCACATCTAGATGCCCGAAAATGAAACCTCACACAGTACAAAAGTTGCCTGTTCAGTGTTACCCCAGCTGTGCTTTTTCATGACTGTGTTTGAGACATGCATTTAGCACCCGGCTGGAAGTAAACACTTGACATTTGCAACACCATACCTCTTCAAGAAGAGGGTCACTGACTTTTATTACGAGTTTACGACGAGTCAAGTGAGTCCCGTTTTACAAAACTCATTCTTCTGATTACAAAGAGACATTCCCCTGTCCTACAGAGCACTGAACTCTCCAAGAGCATTATGTTACATAAGATAAATACTGACCTAAATAAATTATCTAGTCTAGTGGATGTCATACCACTTAGTCTGCATCCCAAATGGCACATTATTCCCTTTATAGTGCATTACTTTTGACTAGGGCCCCAGGGTGCCATTTGGGATGTAACCCCAGTCTTAGGACCTACAGAGCCCATGTCTTCTATGTCTCAATATCCTACGTGAGGGAAATCTAATAGGGCTTGAAAACCAAAACAACAGCTCCTGGCTGATTCCCTCAGAGCTATCACTGTTAAATCAGCTTAGCCACAAAACAAACCCCATTACATCATGATATTGACGCCTTAGCTCTGCCAGACAGAACAAGGATGAGCCAGCCAAGTAAAAGATGAATAGGTTGAGTTGTGTCCCGTGCAGTATTACACACTCACAGCAGAGCGGACTCTCCTTGGCCTCTTTCTCATCCCTCGCTACCTGCCGAGGGGTCCAAGTCCACTCCCTGTTGGCTGTTCCATGGATTCTGAAAGCAGACCCGTGGCTCCTACGCCACGTAGATGGGGTTCCCTGTGCTTCCAGATGCCAGGTTTCCACCGGGTAGGGGGAGAATGAGGATGACATCCTCTCTGGCCATCTGCTCTAGTGGTGTGTTGTTCCAAGGGCCGGTCCTCCCGCCCTCTTCTCACTCTCTCTCTCTCAATCTCTTACTGATACTCATTCTCTCTTTCCAGTGTTCCAAGGCCCGGTCCCCCCCCCTCTCTCTCGAATGGCGCAGCGGTTTGAAATTGTTTGCATGTTGTGTATATATTTTTGTTCAGTATACATACAATCCCCCACAGTGTAGTTGTGTTTAGCTTGTATTGCTCTGAGCAGATATGTAGTATAGTAGTAGTAGTGAGGGACTTAATTGGTGCGTTCGACTCCTGCTGTAAAACTAGACCGGTAAATGCAGAGTATTTCTAGTGGTGAAAGCACTCATAAGCAATTTGTTTAAACAGCCAGCAGTGGATTAGCCTACACATAGTTGGCCTCTACATAGGAAAGAAACATAATAGGAGAAACAGAGTTGTGGATAAGAGTTATATTGTCCTACTGTTTCCATTCCCTGTGGCAGTCTTTAAAATAACTTACCAAGAATGATAATGGAATGTTTTATGTCTATAAAATGCAACTCATGATATGGAAATATTGGCTTTCTGTACCACAAGGACAATAGCACAGAGATAAGTTAACTATTGAGTAAAATACTGCTTCAATCCCCATTTATAAAGTTTCTACAAATCCCATCCATGTAGTAGGCTACAACGCCTGGTGCGTCTGTGGATGTGTCTTTGCTTTCTCCTCTCTCACTGCAGTAGTAGACATAGAGAGAGAAGCTGAAGATGTGTCTGTGTGGTGTGTTTGAGTGTGGCTCTTTTCCATCTCACCTGTTGTCATCTCACATGGAGGTTTGTCCTCATTGACTCCGAGTGCTTTGTACCTTGGATTGTCTACCTAGCTACAACACTGACACTAACCTGCATACAACACTGAGGAATGCCTTACACTAACACAGCCACACCTAACTGGGGTGGAGGAAATCCACCATGTGTGCTGACAGGCACATTGTAGATACAGTACATCTATACCTTTAGGTGTCCAGTCCGTCTGCGTATATTCCTTATATAGTGCAGTACGTTTAACCAGAACCAGATTAGCCTTGGTCAAAAGTAGGGAACAATATAGGGAATAGGATGCCATTTGGGAGACATGTTCTCTATGTAGCTGCATATTCGCTACATCTTTACCTCCTCGGGTGCCAAGTTTTCTCCCAGTGCCTGTCTGTGTGTAGTTTCACAACAGGGGCCAGGAGAGATGCTGTAACATAGTCATGTGTTGAGGTAATTGTTGAGGTAATTCTGGTCCTCTGCCTCAACAGGTTCAGTACAGTGTGAATTTGGTACTTATACCACCTTGTACTTTACAAGGTGCTATCTAGAACCTAAAAGGGTTCTCCGGCTGTTCCCATAGGAGAACCCTTTGAAGAACCCTTTCTGGTTCCAGGTAGAATCTTATTGGGTTCCATGTAGAACTCTTTTCTAGAGGGTTCTACATGGAACCCAAAAGAGTTCAACCTGGAACCAAAAAGGGTTCTCCTATGGTGACAGCTGAAGAACCCTTTTTTCTAAGAGTGTATTATGGCAAATTCTGTGTCCCAAATGGCACCCTATTCCCTGAGTAGTGCACTGGGCCCTGGTCAAAAGTAGTGCACTGTATATTTGAGACACAACCATAGTCTTCATACTCATCTAACAGCGAGGCCCTGAGAGGTCATTTGATACTTTGTGCCAGTGTGCTGTTTTTTGAAACAACGAATGACCGACAAATGATTCATCATCATACCTTAGTTCAAACTACTCCTTCACCACCGGGTACTGTTGCAGCCTCCCAAACAGCACCCTTTTCCTTATGAAGTGCACTACTTTTGTTTTAGGAGGGTAAGATTTGTCAGGTCTGAAGAGAGCCTGGGTTAGATGTGTCAGGTCTGAAGAGAGCCGGGGTTAGATGTGTCAGGTCTGAAGAGAGCCTGGGTTAGATGTGTCAGGTCTGAAGAGAGCCTGGGTTAGATGTGTCAGGTCTGAAGAGAGCCTGGGTTAGATGTGTCAGGTCTGAAGAGAGCCTGGGTTAGATGTGTCAGGTCTGAAGAGAGCCTGGGTTAGATGTGTCAGGTCTGAAGAGAGCCTGGGTTAGATGTGTCAGGTCTGAAGAGAGCCTGGGTTAGATGTGTCAGGTCTGAAGAGAGCCTGGGTTAGATGTGTCAGGTCTGAAGAGAGCCTGGGTTAGATGTGTCAGGTCTGAAGAGAGCCTGGGTTAGATTTGTCAGGTCTGAAGAGAGCCTGGGTTAGATTTGTGTGGACTGTTATGACTTCCAAACCATCTGTTTTCCTTATGATGTCTAAGATGTTCTGGACTGTCTCTGGCATGTTTCCCTGTCCTCAACAAGAACACTCTACCTCAAATAGCCCTGTAGTAAACCATTCCGATAACTTTTTAAAACTGTATTAAGCCTTTATTTAACCAGGAAGTTCAATTGAGATCAGAATACATCTTTCACAAAAGAGACCTGGCCAGACAGAATGTATATAATGTTGTTGTATTATGCACCATGACTATTTATAGGTCCACATCTATAGGTTTTCCCAGCAGGCCTGGCAATGCTTACAGGCCTATGATGCTCCTATAAGGCTTATATTACGGTCATAAACATGATTCCTATCCTATAACCAACTTTAACCAAAATTCAATTGGTTATTCAAACTGCTTGAAATATCATCATCCACGCCATCGAATTGATAGGCTTTTAGTGGAGCAGCTGGCTAAGGTTGTCACGCATGCGGTCATGTGTGTTTGCGAGACATAGGTTCCAATGTAGGCTCGTGAGGAAAGAAGAGCTACTGTTAAGCAGCAGCGTGATGCCTCTTACACAGCCTTATTGACATAACATATAAGTTATAACTACCCCTAAACCATGTTTCTGGCCTCCAACTAACATCCCCTGCTATTAGGATACCGTGGGAACCTTATTAATGACGCCTGCACGTTGGTGTACTTTCAACAGTCTTTGTCTGCGTCCTAAATGGCACCCTATTCCAGGTATAGTGAACTACTTTTGACCAGAGCCCTGTGGGTCAAAGGGGGGTGAATGTAGTGGACATGAGTCGGTCATGGTCATGTGAGGAGGTTGCCCCGCCTGTGGCTCGTCTGCTCTTAGCCCAAAAATGATTTCCCTCATGGTCTAAGATGTTGGTTGCTCCCATGGGGGACCCGGGTTCATATCCTGCGTGTTACATAAGCACGTGGTCCATCCTCTCTGTTCTATTCTAGTTCTGTGATGAATAGTCCAGCTATGACCATCACCCCCGGACAGGAACTAGAGCCACACTGTGGGATGAATAAGAACATCCACACAACATTCAAAAGCTCAGAGGTTGTCAATCCATGCTGTGACAGTGTTCTGTATCAACTCCCGTCATAAATGGCAACCTATTCCCTATAGAATGCACTTATTTTGAATGGGGCGCATACGGCTCTAGTCAAAAGTAGTGTACTATGTAGGGAATGGGGTGCCATTTGGGGCACAGGCTCAGTCACTAGCCTGCTTTATTGGGTTGAAGTAACTGCTTCACAACATCACAGGGGGGGATGTGATTAATAATGTAACAAACAATCACCACTATTAACACAACACTGTTTAGATTTTCCATGGGAAGGTAGGGTTTATGGTGTGGTTTTAGCTTCTGTTTAGGGAGGAGGAGGGGGGGACTGATATCTGGCCACTGTGAAATCCTACCATTTGTTTTGTGCATTTCCCACTCTGTCTGGCAGGAACCCCATACACGTGTGCTGCTCACAGGCAGGTTCACACACGCACACACAGGCCAAATCTACACTGGAGTTGCTTACCAAGAAGACAGTGAATGTTCCTGAGTGGCCAAGTTAGTTTTGACATAAATCTGATTGAAAATCTATGGCAAGACATGAAAATTGTTGTCTATACCATGACCCCCAACATTTTGGCAGAGCTTAAAGAATTTTTAATAATAATAATGGGCACATATTGCACATACCAGGTGTACAAAGCCATTTGAGACTAAACCAAGAAGCCTCACAGCTGTAATCGCTGCCAAAGGTGTTTCTAATATATGTTTTGAGTCAGTGGGGTGAATACTTATCTAATCAAGGTATATTAATGTTACATTTTTCAACAAAAAAATCCACTTTGACATTACATAGTATTTGGTGTAGATAATTAACAAAAAATCTATTTTAATTTCACTTTGAAACACAATAAAATGTGAAGAAATCCAAGGGGGTAAACACCTATGATACCCACTGTAGATGTAGCATGTATGTTCTTGAAGGATCCACTAATTTGAGTCTGTGTGCTGTATGATACGGTGTTTAAAAACTTAGTTAGGAGCTCATTGCTCTGTTGGGAGCATAGGCCATCGACAACTCTTCTCCATCATTCTCTGTTCTGGGCAGTCTTCTCCTGCTCGTTCCAACCCGTGCCAGATGGTGTTGAAAAACTGCTTTTACCACAGACACGATTATCCTTATGAAGAGCGATTTAACAAACTCAAACAGATGCCTTCTACTGCAGCGCTGGACCAATAACAGAGCATGACCTGTGCACTTATTTTGACCAGGGCCCTTGGACTAGGGTGAAAAGTAGAATACTATACAGGGAATAGGGTGCCATGCCCCTATGGGCTCTGGTCAAAAGTAGTGCACTATACAAGGAATAGGGTGCCATCTGGGACGCAGACATTGCTTTCTCACTGATGATGATGTGGAACCTTACATTCAAATCCATACTGTAAATGACCTGTGAGTTTTAGACAACCCAGGTCCCATGTTTTTTTGTTCAGACTGAGACGTTGTCTGACTGGCCATGTCCTTTCTCTATTCCATAACTTCATCTGTTTGATTTATTGGACGATATTTACTGGGGAGAAGAAGAGGAAGAATGGAGGACAGTGCCATATTCTTCACTCCAAATGTTCTTTAGAGAAAGAGAGGTCAGTTCAACATGTTGATATCCATCCCAAATGAAAAGGGTCAGGGAAGTGACAAAGGAGGATGAGCTACATATCCACTGTTGGTATAACTGTGGTCTGTGGACTAACTTAACCTGGAATCCAATCATATGGCTTCCGCATGAAAAATGTCCATAAGGAACAACTGATGGTTAACAGGTGTTGGAGCACAAAAAAAGACAGAAGATAAATATCTTCTCACGCTCAGGCTCTATCTCTTGTTCATCATGGTATAAATCCTGAGCTTTATTATAGACATCTCGCACTCTGTTTTTGAGTGTTCCAACAACACAAATTAGACCTTTTTGAAGTGTGTCCTGGGTACGCTCTATCATTGGATTCCAGTCACTGTTGTTGAGCGCCCTGTTCCACATTAGCTGTTCCCTAGTACATATTTACCACATATTTCCACCCAGCTTCAGTTGTTAATAAGAAAACAGATATGCCCTCCAGCGTATCATGGGCTGCGTCCCAAATGGCACCCTATTCCTTACGTAGTGCACTACTTTCGACCTGGACCTGGTTTCATCTCCGCTCTGCGGCTCTGTTCTGATCGCTTTACAAGACTGCTGCAGCTCAGTCCTCACACACACATGCATGCACGTGCACATGCATGCACACACACATACTGGTAACTGCCAGAATAAAGGAAACACCAACATAAAGTGTCTTAATAGGGTGTTGATCCACCACGAGCCGCCATAACAGCTTCAATTTCACATTGGCATAGATTATACGTGTTCTAAGTGTCTGGAACTATATTGGGGGGATGAGACACCATTCTGCTAGGGGAAATTCCATCATTTGGTGTTTTGTTGATGGAAAACGCTGTCTCAGGCGCAGCTCCAGATTCTCCCATAAGTGTTCAATTGGGTTGAGATCTGGTGACTGACACACACACACACACTTAAACCCCCTATGCTTTTTTTAAAGGTATCTGTGATCAACAGATGCATATCTGTATTCCCAGTTATGTTAAATCCATAGATTAGGGCCTAATGAATTTATTTCATTTGACTAACTGTAACTCAGTAAAATCTTTGAAATTGTTGCATTTATATTTTTGTTCAGTGTAGATAAGAGTTTGAGCGTCTTTTTCTTCAACAAAACTTCAGTCATACACTACATGTAAGAACAAGTTGAAGAGGTAGAATCTTTTCACCAAGAGGCAGCAGCGTTTCAACAATTATGTGTGAGCCCTAGGTACCTGAGGACACTGTCAGCGTCTGAAATGTGTTTTTCTCTATATAGGGAAAAGGCATGGGAGAACAATTTCCCCCTCTCATCCTGACTGATTACTTTTTCCAATGATAAATGGGGAAGATGCAAAGTTATTTTTTATAATGGCATTCAACTAACAAACATTTGGATTGAGATCTTGTAGTGGTCTTTAAAAAACTGCAAACTGAGCTGTATCAAAGTGCTAATAATGGGTATGATGCTCTGTTTCCCATTTATGAAGAAGACAAATGTCACAATTGAATAGTTCAATGAAACATTACATTTGATAATCACATCCACAGTGGGTATCATAGTATTCACCCCCCTTGGATCGGTCACATTTTCTTGCGTTACAAAGAGGGATTGATATGGATTTGTGATTTTTCTGTCATTGATTTACACAAAATACTCCATAATGTCAAAGTGAAAAGAAAATTCAACAAATGTTTACAAATTAATAAAAATTGAATAACTAAAATATAGTTGCTGCATAAGTGTTCAGCCCCTTTGTTTAGGCAAGCTTAAATGAGTTCAGGAGTAAACTATGTCTTAACAAATCACACAAGTTAAACTCACTCTGTGAAATAACAGGGATTGACATGATTTTTTTATGACTACCTCTATCACTGTCCTCCATACATACAACATCTGTCAGGTCCTCAGTCAAGTATTGAATTTCAAGCACAGATTCAACTGCAAAGACCAGGGAGCTTTTGAAAAAGCCCTAAAAATAAGTGATTGGTAGATGGGTAACAATAATAAATCAGACACTGAATCTCTTTAAGCATGGTGAAGTAGTTCATTATGCTTATTCATTATGCTGTGGATGATTTATTAAACCACCCAGATACATCAAAGATCGTCCTTCTGAACTGAGCTGCAGGACAGGAAGGAAACTGCTTAGAGATGTCACCATGAGGCCATCTGTGATTTAACAAAAGCAAGAGTTCAATGGCTGGGATGGGAGAAAAACAGACGATGGATCAACAACCTACAGTATAACCAATGATGTGTGCTATTACTGGGTCTATAGCCAATGGTGTGTCTGATTAATGATTCTATAACCAATGGTGTCTAAGATGAATGGTCTGCTCTTTTGTCTGTGCCATGATGATGTGTCTGTGAAGGGTGTTTGCAGCCAGTTGGTCAGATGGTGGTGAAACTAATGTCAAACATATGGCCCTCCTAGGTTCACACGATACAGTTAAAATGATGCAGACACTACTCTCTCTCTCTTACTTCCTCCCTCTGTCTCTCAACACAGAATGTAAGAGGGAAAAGGTGCTATGTGGCTTTTGTACATTGAAATCATGTTGACTGACTGACATTTACAGAGGTGAAAGTTTAGAGGATCCATTTTTGTATACATTGCATACATTTTTGTATGTGTGTGATCCCTGTATAAGTGTTTTCCCTGTGTTGCTGCCAACTCTGAGCCTCGATGCATTTTAACAACAGTTTCCCCCCCCTTTCCTCCATGGAGACATCACTTGAACCTCCATGTTTGTGTCCCAAATGGCTCCTTATTCCCTCCCTATATAAATGTATTACTTTCATCCAAGGACCTGGTCAAAAGTAGTGCACTAAATAGGGAAAAGGGTGTCATTTGGGACAAACTCAGTGTGACCGGTAAAGAGGAACACAGTGCCCCCTACTGGACATGACTGGAAGAAGCGTTCAAACAACGTTATCCCAACATAAAACTTCAAAGTCATTTCCAGCCGGTTCCTGCTGCTAATATAATCTTCAGCTGCTGCTAATATAATGATCAGCTATACTGAGCTCATGATATCTGTCGTGAAAATTATGTCTGTCTGTCTGGTTCCCCAAAAGCATCATAGCACTAAGATAATCTTTCTTCCATTTAATTTCAAATGAAATTAATATGATCTTAGTGCTACGATGCTTTTGAGAAACCCAGCCATGGACTATTGGTTGCGGTCCACACCCAGAGTCCAAATTTATTTATCTCCATTTGGCTGAAGTACGTACAAACCATAACACTGACTATCAAAATGTCATAACGGCATTTAAGATTTGAGATGAGATTTGAGGTTTGAGCAAAAAGAGCTTGTCTTGAAAGTCTGACTGTGAGGTTAACAGGGTATGTCTATAATAGAGATGAATGGCCATAGGTCAGCCTGATCTGATAAATGTACAGTCTGCTGGTTTACTGCTAACAGATGTGCCATAGACATATAGCAAGTAGCCTCCTGCTGCCAGCTAGAAATGTAGGCTAATCAGGTTAGCTGTGGCCATAGAGTAGACTGTGGTTGAGATGGTCTATAATGTGTGTATTCCAAATGGCACCCTACTCTATGTACTGTAGTGCCCTACTTTTGATCGTGGCCCATATGGCTCTGGTCAAAAGTACTGCACTATGTAGAGACTAGGGTGCCATTTAGGACGCAGCCCAGGTTTTGGCTGTGGTGGTGAGGAACAGTAGGCTGTGGTTGGCTGCAGCTACCGTAGGTAGAGGATGCTTGTGGTTGCCATGGTCTATAATGTTGTAACAGGTATTTGGCTGTGGTTGATGAATTAACTAGGCTGGAAGAGGCTGACGACATTCTGGTCAGAAATAGCCTTGGACGCCTTTCAACGAGATGAGATTTGGTTAAGATTACTCAGTCAGACTAGATTAGAAACATCCCTCTGACAACATCATTGATTTATGGACAACAGCCATGTGTATCCCATCCCAGACACAGTGCTAACCACGTCAGATCTCTGGAGATGATGTTGGGTAGTTGTAGTGGATATTTGTTTTCCATCTAGCCTGATATAAAAGTCAATACATCAGTGAAATGGTTCCATCTGCTGGACTTTAGGTGTCACTACAACCCCAACTAGCCACTGCCAAGTCTAGGACTACTGCTCTTCTCCATTAGACAGGGCGAGAGCAGGTCCTGTGAACTGAGCATGTGAGCAGGGTAGACTAGGCCTACATAGAAAGCTGACCTCAATTTGCTCCCTACCCTTCACCTTGTCCTCCCTAACCCTTTGATGTTTGTCATTTTGAAGGGTCTGGAATCCAGATAGCTATAAGAAAAGTGTTAGTGTCTAGTTGCCCCTGTATGTTCTAGCCTACATGTTGACATCAGTAACACCATATACATTCATCCACAACACAGAAATAAAACATGATTTGATATCACTGACCGGAACTGATAACGTTACAGTAACTAGTACAATATGCACACACGGTTCTTGGTTTCAATGGCTCATTGTGCAAGTATATCAGTCTAATCTCGAATGGCAATGAGGTAGGCACAGCATCAAGGTGAGTTTTACTATCAAGTAGGAAATTACCAACAACCTAAACCTACTAGTTAAAAGGGAACTGTGTAAACAGGTCACCTGTGAACACCATGTAAACTAGTGTCCTGTACTGTAATGGACTATTCTAACAGTCGTTGTTTGTTGAAGGTGCAGAATTCTGTGTATGGAAGATTGACAGGGGTGTCCTGTACAGATGAGCAATGCCAGTGGAACTTGGGGACGCAGCAGAATTTAGCTCCAACGGTTGAGCGAGATCTGTTGAGTTCTCTAACAGCACCCCGGCCGCTTCTCCATCTCTACCTCCAACCCCTGCATACCACTCCCACAACGGACTTAAGAGTTTGGAAGGGGCCAATGTTCCAGTGGGAGCCTTCTGCACAAGTGCAAAGCTAAACCAAACAGTCATCAAGATCCAGCAGCAGCCACACAGCCTCATAGTGAACACGGCATCAACATGCAGTGCCAGAAATTCTTTGTTATTTTATAACTTTTGTGTTAAGCTGGAGAGAAAATGTGCCATCTTGGAGATTTCACTAAAGCAGAGTGCCTCCTATGCATGGTATGATGCACTTCAGATCACTGGTAGCTCAGCAAAGAAGGTTCCTGTGCGCACCTCAACAAATCCTGACCACTTTGTGCGGGAGCATCTCTTCCCCAGGTTACATGGAAACTCAGCAACCACATTTGGCAAGAAAAACAAGCAGGTGCCCAACACATGGATGGAGAGCAGAGGCACAGCAGTGAGTGTCAAGGAGCCATGGCTTTCTGCAAGAAGTGGGAGTCTCTGGCAAACTCACTGATGTGAAGCTGGTGGATGGGGTTCCTCAGCTGCAACCTAATGGAGCCTGTTGGTACTACATGCAGGTGCAAATGGGCATGTTCTGCACAGGACTGGAGAGATGCAAACTGCTGTCTGGGCTCCATCCGAGCTGGTTGTTATTGATGTGCCTTTTGATGTGAAGTTCTGTGCTGATGTTATCACTAAAGGCATTGTATTTCCCACATTTAGTATACGAGTTCCAGTTAGACAGACTAACTCTGTGCTCCAAATATGTTAATCTATGTGGTATCTAGTCTCGGGGCATAATACCTTGTGTTTTTAAATAGTTATTATATTTTGTGCCTTGTAAAGCTCTCTCTGTCAGCTCTACTTTATCGAAGCTTAACTCTTGTATTATTATTTTTTGTCTTGCAGTTCTCTTCATATGCACATTTACCTGATTTATATTTGCATAATTATTCTTGGTGTTTTTTATTTCTTGCCTTGTACAGCTCTCTTCATACATGCTTATCTAATGTCTAACTCATTATGATTTATGAATATTTTAATTGTACCTTATATAGCTCTTTTTTCATATGGCACTTTGTGAACTTATCTAAGCACGGTGTTAATAAAAACGGTGTTAATAAGAACATTATGAAATTCCACTTTGTTGACAATTTACTTTGATACTTACCATTTTGAAAAGAAGGATGAGGCGGCATGTCTAAAGTATTCAAAAGTGTTTTCAGTTTGATTCTGGGTTTGGTTTTCAATTTAAGAAAAAGTGTGGCACTTGACAAACATTTGTCTTCCCTCTTGGTCTGTTAGCGACATTTGTGTTGAAGAAAATGGATTTGAAATGGATTTAAAAAGGCATTATAGCAGCACCTAGTGGATGCCTGTAATTATCAGGAACAGGCAAAGTTACAGTACATTTTAAATATAGGAACAAATAATTCAGATTAAACTAATATGCATATATATATATATATACACACACACACACACACACACACACACACACACACACACACACACACACACACACACACACACAGTATCTTAGGTGGATGAAATTATAGTGTTTAAAGTTACATTTCAGATGTATGAACATTCTCACTGCTCACGGAGCATCCTCATGGATGATCTCACCCTGCATGTTAACAAGGGCTGCACAGACTAAGGACTTTGTCCATTTTGTATGTCAGGTTGATGGGAACAGTCTGGGACAGAATTTTGAACAACTCGAGTCTGATAACTCTCTCAACATGTATACGCACATTACCTATCCTTCTTGTGCTTGCGACATCCTCGTCAGACAGCTGGGTTTACCTTCCTCTCATACAGCAGATCTCGGACGGTGAAGCCCGTCTGCCATAACTTCATCGCCAGGCCTAAGGTATTCCAGGAAGTCAGAGTTTTGGGTGATTAACTTGACACTGCATCTGCCTCTATATGCAGGAGAAATAAACATAATGAGTCCACATGGAGCAATGGCAACCAAATACTTGAGAGTATTGCTGGAATAATAGTGGCTGTATGACTCCCCTCTGGAATCGAGATTGTGTGCTTTCAGAAGAGTGGTTTCAGAGCAGTCGATGATGCAAGTGGTGTTCGATAACTTCTCTTTGAAGCACTAAGGCAGTGTCTTCTGGATTGTCTAACCTCAGCAGCCATGGAATGTCGATCCTCATGAGCTCCTCCATTGTGTCAATCCAGTAGGAAAGGATTCTGCTCACTACTCCCTAGGACACAACAGTGTTCAGCAAGATCACCGTGGAGTAGATTCAGCTTCATCAAGGTTATCAGTATTTGATAAGTGATATGCATTTTGAAGCTAGCCGTGTAGAATTTCTGCAGAAATAGATGTCATTCTTCAGGATGGTGTGGGTCAATGACTCTGCACCACCACATTGGGTTTGTTTGTGGCAGGTGGGCTTGTTGACTGGTTCTCTTGACACGTAGCTGTGATCAGTCAGTGCTGGAACCTCCCATTGAGTATCAGCATTTGTATGCTGCGGTGCCATTGGCACACAGATCAGACTCTGCGTCACCACAGTTGTCTTCATCTGTCAACCAAGCATAAAAGAGAGACGACAAGTTTAACAAAATAAAATACACAGACAGCCTACTGGTCATGGTTAGGTTAAAAGAAAGAAAACAATTGAACATTTAATAATTTAGATAGTTAGACATTTCATGAGCATCACCAGTTGCATGCCAGCAATGATGGGGATAATTATTGCATTGGTGAGACATTGTTAGCTATCCAACAACTTCTGTCTGACAATGTGGGGGGGTCTAATTAGCTACACACAACATCAGATGGGCTGCCCCCAAGCTAAGTAAGTTAGGCAACAGTTAGCTAGCTACAGTTTGTTAGGACTTAGGAGTGGCTACCTACTTACTACTAACATAGTTAGCTAAGCTAGCTAACGTCTGCCTGATTCAGGATACCCTATCTGTGACGATAGCTAGCGAGTAACGTTAGCAGCTAGCTAACAGCTACAGTACCTGTATGTGTTGATGTACTGATGAGATGTCGCCTCTGGTCTGTACTGGAGCATCATAGCCCAGCCACTTCTCAGTTGAAGGATGCTCTTCAGTCGGCCTCTTGTCCACAAAGTAATAGGAACACACATAGGGGCGGTTTTGAGGTTTCTTCAAGTTCAATGCTTTGAGCCAAAGCCGAAGATACTCGTCGTCCTTAAGAGGCGGGTGAAAATCAAAAGGCGCCTCACAACTGCACTAACTTACCTTCTCAAAGTAAGTTCGGTGGTCAAAACACTCCTGCTCCATGAACAGTTTCCGTTTCTGTCAGTTATTGTGGCATCCCCTTACCGAACATAAAATGCCTGTTTTTGCGAGAGTCCATATTTGGAAGGTGTAAAAAGAGATAGAGAGATATGTAACTAGCTGGCTAAGAACTGTTGTCCGGAAGTGCTTAACCGGAAGTTATTCCCCCTATAAAATGTAACTAAACAGACCCCGCCCATATTTCAGTTGAAAATAAGGTGAATAGACTGTACTCTACATGACTCATACTCCAAATAGCAAATTAAATGTTTAGTAATCATATGGGCCTAGATAATAAACCACAACATGAACATTCTTGATGTCTGAAACTTGCGTCCCTGGGGGGAATACCTGGTCACAAAGCCCCCTCCTTCGTCTACCCATGATGCTCTTTTCTGTCCTCCCGTTCATTCTCATCCTACTCCCCGGCTGGAAAAATGGCTGCGGCAGCGCAGGGCTCAAACCCCGGTCTCTGCCCCAGTTTCGCAGTGGTCTGCTCGTTCCTGGAGCGCTACGGACAAGCCCTGGACCTACCCGAACTCACCTTTCCGCAGATGGAGAGGTATCTCCGGGACACATCGACAGGTGGGAAGGGAGAGGAAGAGGGTCTCAGCATCATCATCACTGACTTTCTAGCTAGCTGGGTGGTCAGGGGGGAGCCAGTACAGCTAGCTGGCTTAGGGGAGTTTCCACAGACTGTGACATGTGCCTGGGTATAACTGGCTAATGTTACTGATTGATGTAGCAAGATGTATCGTTACTTAGCTATTTGTTAAGAAGCTAGCCAGCCATTCCTGCTTGAATTACCATAACTACTAGCTTGTTAGCTACCTTCATTTCGTTAGCTAGCTACCGTTAAGCTATCAGGTGTACTTTTCCATCATACTTGCCTGCCCATACTAGTGCAAGAAAAGTATACAACTCAGCCCCAGGTGTGTATGAGTAAATACTCTTTGAATACAGTTGATCTCGTATTGTGGCGAATCGTGTCGTAAATAGTTGTCAAAATAGTCTGATAAAAACACTACTTGGCAGACTGTGAATTTCGCGCAGGCGCAATGCGTGATGTAGTCGAGCTAGCCAACTTCATGCTAAACCAAGCTAACGTTAGTCAACACACCAGTGGATATTAATTCATTCAAATAAAATACCGCTGATTTCAAATTACTCAGACTTTACATTTGTCACAGTTTCTAATTGTTTAAATCCTCTTTAGAGACAATGTTAACTACTGGGGCTTTCTTGTCACGATTTAGCTAGCTAGTTATCTGGCTAGCTGTGTGTGGCGTAGCTAGGCTAGTATGTACTAACGTTGCAGTATCTGTAGGAAAGATGTTATTACAAGTTAGCCAGTTATTTAACTGTCTGCAGACTGCCGTGATAACGTTGTCTTTCCACATTTCCTCCATTGTTCACCAAACACATCGTCGTGTTTTTTATTAATGCAAAAAATGACAATGAATCACAGTGGTTGATCTTACCTCCACGTCTGCCACTGTTGGCTAGATATTTGAGGATAATTCTAAGAAAGTATGAATTAATGTGAATTGCACAGACAGAATACCAGAAGGAGAATGTTGATTTTTTTCTTCTCCCCACTTATGACAGTGTACTTAGCTTTATAACAAACTAATGCATTAACTCATGTATTATTTCTCTCTGTGTGTATCTCTCTCAGTTCCCAAGCCACTGGTGGAGCTGCACGTCAAGCTGCTGAGGAAGCTTGGCAAGTCTGTGTCTGCAGACAAGTGGGAGAGGTACCTGGCTAAGGTAAGCTGTGCTTGGTGTGTGCTTGGTGTGTGCTTGGTGTGTACACCTGTAATGACTGTATATTTGTCATTCAGGTATGCCAGGACATCAACAGTAGCTGGGCCTGGGAGCTGGAACACAAGGGCTACCAGGACATGAGCATGGAGTGCAAATCCAGCATTCTCAAAGTAAGACACACACCTTGTGCAGACTATCACACTAATATACCAGACTACCTCTTTACCTCCTCTGTGATATCTACTGTTATGTATGAACAGTATATTGATCATATACAGTGCCTTCAGAAAGTATTCACACCCCTTTACTTTTTCCATGTTGTTGTGTTACAGCCTGAATTTAAAATGTATTACATTTAGATTTTGTGTCACTGATTTTCACACAATACCCCATAATGTCAAAGTGGAATAATCTTTTTAGAATTGTTTACAAATTAATAAAACATTTCAAGCTTAAATATCTTGAGTCAATAAGTATTCAACCCCTTTGTTAAGTCGGATAATAAGTTGGGCTTTTTTTGTTGTTTTTTTATCTTTATTTAACTAGGCAAGTCAGTTAAGAACAAATTCTTATTTTCAATGACGGCCTAGGAACAGTGGGTTAACTGCCTGGCAGGCAGTTAACCCACTAGTCCAACGCTCTAACCACTAGGCTACACTGCCGCCCAATAAGTTGCATGGACTAACTCTGTGTGTAATAAGTGTTTAACACATGATTTTTGAATGACTATCTCATCTCTGAGCACTGCACATAATACAATTATCTGTAACGTCCCTCAGTCGAGCAGTGAATTTCAAACACAGATTCAACTATAAAAACTGCAAATAAGGGCACCTATTGGTAGATGGATAATATCTATATTTTTTTAAAGCAGACACTGAATATCCATTTGAGCATGATGAAGCTATTAATTACGATTTGGATGGTGTATCAATACACCCAGTTACTACAAAAATACAGGCGTTCTTCCTAACTCAGTTGACGGAGAGTAAGGAAATCGCTCAGGGATTTCACCATGAGGCCAATGGTGATTTTAAACCAGTTACAGAGATAGCTGTGATAGGAGAAAGCTGAGGATAGATCAACAACATTGTAGTTACTCCACAGTACAAACCTAAATGACATAGTGAAAAGGATGCCTGTACAGAATAAAAATAAGGCACTAAAGTAATACTGACATTGTTTTTGCAAAGAAATTAACTTTTTGTCCGGAATACAAAGCACTATGTTTTGGGCAAATCCAACACATTACTGTGTACCACTCTTCATATTTTCAAGCATGGTGGTGGCTGCATCATATTATGGGTATGCTTGTGATTGGCAAGGACTAGGAAGCTTTTTAGGATAAAAAGAAAAGGAATAGAGCTAAGCATAGGCAAAGTCCTAGAGGAAAACCTGGTTCAGTCTGCTTTCCAACAGACACTGGGAGACAAATCCACCTTTCAGAAAGACGATAACCATAAACACAATGCCAATTATACACTGGAGTTACTTATTATTAAGAACAAATTCTTATTTACAATGACGGCCTACCAAAAGGCCTCCTGCGGGGATGGGGGCCTGGGATAAAAAAATAAAATACAATATAAATATAGAACAAAGCACACATCACAACAAGAGAGACACAACACTACATAAAGAGAGACCTAAGACGACAACATAACAAGGCAGCAACACATGACAACACAGCATGGTAGCAACACAACATGACAACAACATGGGTAGCAACACAACATGGTAGCAGCACAAAAACATAGTACAAACATTATTGGGCAAAGTCTACAGCACGAAGGTAGAGACAACAATACATCATACAAAGCAGCCACAACTGTCAGAAAGAATGTCCATGATTGAGTCTTTGAATGAAGAGATTACAGAGATATACAGAGATGACCAGTTTACAGAGGAGTATAGAGTGCAGTGATGTGTCCTATAAGGAGCATTGGTGGCAAATCTGATGGCCAAATGGTAAAGAACATCTAGCCGCCCGAGAACACCCTTACCTGCCGATCTATAAATTATGTCTCCGTAATCTAGCATGGGTAGGATGGTCATCTGAATCAGGGTTAGTTTGGCAGCAGGGGTGAAAGAGGAGCGATTACGATAGAGGAAACCAAGTCTAGATTTAACTTTAGCCTGCAGTTTTTATATGTGCTGAAAGAAGGACAGTGCACCATCTAGCCATACTCCCAAGTACTTGTATGCGGTGACTACCTCAAGCTCTAAACCCTCAGAGGTAGTAATAACACCTGTGGGAAGAGGGGCATTCTTCTTACCAAACCACATGACCTTTGTTTTGGAGGTGTTCAGAACAAGGTTAAGGGGACAGAAAGCTTGTTGGACACTAAGAAAGCTTTGTTGTAGAGCATTTAACACAAAATCCGGGGAGGGGCCAGCTGAGTATAAGACTGTATCATCTGCATATAAATGGATGAGAGAGCTTCCTACTGCCTGAGCTATGTTGTTGATGTAAATTGAGAAGAGCGTAGGTACTAGGATTGAGCCTTGGGGTACTCCCTTGGTGACAGGCAGTGGCTGAGACAGCAGATTTTCCGACTTTATATACTGCACTCTGAGAGAGGTAGTTAGCAAACCAGGCCAAAGACCCCTCAGAGACACCAATACTCCTTAGCCGGCCCACAATAATGGAATGGTCTACCGTATCAAAAGCTTTGGCCAAGTCAATAAAAATAGCAGCACAATATTGCTTAGAATCAAGGGCAATGGTGACATCATTTAAGACCTTTAAGGTTGCAGTGACACAGCCATAAACTGAGCGGAAACCAGATTGCATACCCAAGAGAGAATTCTACAGACATCAAGAAAGCCAGTCAGTTTATTATTGACAAGTTTCTCCAACACTTTTGATGAACAGGGCAAAATAGAAATAGGCCTATAACAGTTAGGATCAGCTTGATCAGGCCTATAACAGTTAGGATCAGCTTGATCTCCCCCTTTAAATGAAGGACAAACTGTGGCTGCCTTCCAAGCAATGGGAACCTCCCCAGAAAGGAGAGAGAGGCTTTGCTAAGATAGGGGCAGCAACCTTAAAGAAGAAAGGGTCTAAACCATCTGACCCAGATGTTTTTTTGGGGTCAAGTTTAAAGAGCTCCTTTAGCACCTCGGACTCAGTGACTGGCTGCAGTGAGAAACTTTGTAGTGGGGCAGGGGAAAAAGAGGGAGAAGCATCGGGGATAGTCGCATTAGAAGGAGTGGGAGATGAGGAAATGTTGAACAGGCAAGGGGGCTTGGCTGAGTCAAATACTTACCAAGACAACATTGAATGTTCCTGAGTGGCCTAGTTACAGTTTTGACTTAAATTGGCTTAAACATATATGACAAGACTTGAAAATGGCTGTCTATCAATGATTCACCAACCAACCTGACCGGGCTTGAAGAATTATAAAAATAGTAATGGGCAAATATTGTACAATCGAGGTTTGCAAAGCTCTTAGAGACTTACCCAGAAAGACCCACAGCTGTAATCGCTGCCCAATGTATTTATTTTCCATTAATACTTTTTTTCACTTTGAAATTAGAGTATTTTGTGTAGATCATTGACAATACATTACAATTAAATCAATTTTAATCCCACTTTGTAACAACAACATTTGGAAAAAGTAAAGGGGTGTGAATACTTTCTGAAGGCACTGTACTGTTTTCTTCTCTTTCTCTGTCTGACCCTAACCCCCTCGTCTCTCTCTAACCCCCGACCTCTAACCCCTGACCCCAGTACCTGTGTGAGATCCAATTTGATGACAACCTGAAGTTCAAGACGTTGGTGAACGAGGAGGAGGCGGAGGCGATGAGGCTGCAGCCGTTGGGCAGAGACAGACAGGGCCTGATGTACTGGCTGCAGACTGACGCCCAACACAACATCCGACTGTACACAGAGGAACAGGACGACTGGGACGGATCCACCTGGAGATGTATCGTCAGGTAATGATGCATGGATGGATAGATAGATGAGATATATTTTTTGTAATCTTAGTCGGAGCATCTGAGAAGAGAGAAAGGGTATATGTACAGTGCTGTGAAAAAGTATCTGCCTCCTACTTTTGCATATTGTTGATACTGAATGTTATCAGATCTTCAACCTAAACCTAATAATAGATAAAGGGAACCTGAGTGAACAAATAACACAACAATTACATACTTGTCTCATTTATTTCATAAACAAAGTTATGCAACACCCAATGCCCTTGTATCAAAAAGTAATTTCCCCCATTCTCCTGTAGAATTCTCTGATAATAGAAAGAACCATGAATTCTGCTCTGTATCAGAGAATTCTACAGGAGAATGTCAGGCCATCCGTCTGTGAGCTGAAGCGCAGCTGGGTCATGCAGCAAGACAATGATCCAAAACACACAATCAAGTCTACATGAAAATGGTTAAAAAGCAACACATTCAAAGACAAAATTCCTCCACAGCGATGTGGGAGACTGATAAACAACTACAGGAAGCAGTTGGTTGTAGTCATTACAACTAAAGGTGGCACAACCAGTTATTGAGTCCAACTACTTTTAATAAAATAAATAAAATAAGTATACATTGTTGGGGTTATTAGTAAACTCAGGATCCCTTTATCTAATATTAGGTTTTGGTTGAAGATCTGATAACATTCAGTATCAAAAATATGCAAAAATAGAGAATATCAGAAAGGGGGCAAATACTTTTTTATGGCACTGTATGTTCAGAATGTTCTGTTTGTCCTCAGAACCCGGAATGACTTAGCTGATGCTTTGGACCTCCTGAAGACCCAGCTGGACCCAGAACACAAGGAGAAAAAGGAGGGAGAGACAGAGAGAGAGGAAGAGATGGACAGAGAGAAGGGAGGGTCCAACTGTGCCACACCTGTGGAGAGGGGGAGAAGAGGCAAGGAGGAGGGTAAGGGTTCTGTTGCTACTTGTAATATGATGGTGTAGTTAATAGTAATATGATCATGTGGTCACTACTGCTCTTATAATTGTGTTATTATGAATGAATGTTGGAACCAGAGCTGCAATATAACATGTGTGGTGATTTTTGAAGGCAAAGCTGGGGGAGAGGTAAAGGAGGAGGAGGAGGCAAGAGAGATGAGGAAGGCTGAGGAAGACAAGAAGAAGAGTAAAGAGAGAGAGAAGAACGAGGAAGAGGAGGAAAAGCGAGAGAAGAGTAGAACATCTTCCTACCCAGAGTCCACTAGTACGGACGTCAACATGGCGTCTTTAGCAGAGAAGGAAAACCCAACCAAACTTGAACCGGTAGTGTCAGTGAAGGAGGAAAACATTGCAGTTGAGATGAAGGAAGAAAAGGAGAAGAAAAGACAAGGTGAGAAAGAAGAGGGAGAGAAACAGAGCGGGAGGCAGGAGGAGAGGTCAGAAGTGATTGACAACAGAGTGAGCACCATCACTGCGCTGGTCAAAGAGGAACCCCAAACGCTTAGCAACTCCTCTAGCAACGCGGTCTCCGTCGTCAGGGTGCCCGTCTCGACAACGATAAAACCAGAAGTTCCTCCTGTGAAGGAGGAAGCGGAGAGGGCCCTGAGGACCGATCAGCAGGCCAAGATACCACTGAAGAAGAGAGAGCTCTTTGGCGCCAACCGTCACCATAGCAACACACATCACAACAATGACATGCACAGCAACCATCACAACAACAACAGCCATAGCAGCAGTACTAGCAGTAGCATCATCGTCCGTAACCCTTCAGTAACACATACCAAGGAGGAGGAGCTGGGGAGGCAGTCAACTCCTGATAGGGGCCTGGCAGTCCCACTGCCAGAGGAGCTGACCAATGGGGGGGCTCCCCTAAACGGGCTTGGGGGGCTCATAGGGGGTATAGGTCATGTGGGGGTCATATGCAGGCCGGCGTCGCAGCAACAAGATGGCGGATCGGTCTATACGGAGAGAACCAGACCAGGGTCAGAGGAGGGGGATGAGAGGGCCAGAGCTCCAGACAAGGAGAGGAGCAGGCAGTCAGTCCTGGTGAGGAAGAGCCCTGGCTGGGGAGAGACTGGAGCCCAAACACCCCTGGAGCCTAGAGGACAGGAGAGACAGGCAGGAGGAGAGGAGAGGGAAGGAGAGAGGGATAGGAACGAGCAAGGAGAGAGATCGAGGGAGAGGTTAGGAGAGGATGGAATAGAGAAAGCGAGGGAGAAGTTAGATGGAGACCAGTCGGGAGAGAGGGATGACAACCCGAAAGAGAAAAAGACCAACCTCCATGTGGAGAAAAGCGAGGGATGCCATGGAACAGAGGAAGAGGAGAAGAAGAAGAGTACCTCAGGAGAGAAAGAGCAGGAGTCAGAGAGCAGCCAGACTGTAGAAGGACAGAAGGTTCAGGAGGACCAGGGAGAGGCCCTCAACACAGACACACCAGCCCAGGCCGGGGTGAAAGGTGCTGGGCATGGAGCAGCAGACCGGCCGGGTCCCCTGGAAGCCTCCTCTGAGCTACAGAAAGAAGGAATCAGGCTGAAGATAAAGATCCCTCCCAACCAGAGGAGAGAGAACGTGAGAGAGCAGAAGGGGGAGGAGCAGGGAGATGGGAGGTCTCTGCGGAGATCGGCTCGGATCTGCAGGTAAGGTCCATGACAGAATCTCTTCCCGTTTCTTTCATCACATTAACTGAGGTGACAATTTATCATGTAGAGCTGAATAATATAAATAATATTGGCGCATAGGGCAGCAACAATGGCTCTTTGGCTGTCTTCTCCAACTGTGCCCCGGCTCTGCTGGTATTGTTGGAGCTGTCTGTGCTGTAATTTGATATTTTACTGATCAACCCTACCTACAGACCCAGCCCAAACAAGGTGGAGAGCCAAGACGCACCCCCAGGAGTGAGGGAGGAAGAAGAGAAGACTGCTCAATGGCAAAAGAAGAGAGAAAACCCTGAGGGACAAAGCAGGACTGTAAAGGTAACTACTTTGTTTTTAAACGTTAATTTACCCGTAAGTGATCTAGGAATAAGGCTTTGTATGAATGTCAAAATTATCATATCCAAGAAAATGTTGGTTATCAATGTGATTGATTGTAACCATGTTTTTGTGTGTGTGTGTCTACAGAGCAGACGAAGACAACGAGGCGCCCGCTGGTCAAACACTCGAGCGAAGAGGTGCAAACCGAATGAGGGAGGAGAGGAGGAGGAGAGGGGGAGGGAGGAGGGGAGGGGGTGAGGAAATTGGTTGTGACTCAGATGACTCTTGCCAATCAGAGGAGATGCCTAATGAAGATCCCTGCAGCCACTGTGGACTCCCCAACCACCCCGAACTGGTGAGAAGTGTGTGTGTGTGTGTGTGTTTGGAGTAGATTGTGTTTTTTGTTTCTTCACATCTCGGCATCCGTATGACTTATGAAATATTGTGTGTGCTTTACTGTGAAGCCAGAAACGGTGTGTGTTTAAACTGTTTCCCTTCTGCAGGTCACTATCTAGTCTTGATTTCATAAGTTTATTTGTACCTAGCACCTGAATGTGCGCACACTCCGTTTGAAACCAACCTGTGTGTTTCTCTGCTGCAGATCCTGCTGTGTGATTCATGTGATAGTGGTTACCACACCGCCTGTCTCAGACCCCCTCTCATGGTCATACCTGAGGGAGAATGGTTCTGCCCGCCCTGCCAACACGTAAGTGAGAGAAAGAGAGAGAGTGTGTGTGTGCGTGCGTATATTAACACTGTCCCTGGTTTCTGTAGAAGCTGCTGTGTGACAGACTAGAGGAGCAGCTGCAGAATCTGGATTGCGCTATGAAGAAAAGAGACAGAGCTGAGAGGAGGTAACACTCACCACACACATACACACACTCAGTCACACACGGTCTCACTCAAACACTGTCACACACACACTGAAATGGTTGTGTAATTCCTGTGTGTTTTTTCTCTGTAGGAGGGAGCGTCTGGTGTATGTGGGAATCAGTGTGGAGAACATAATTCCTGTAAGTACACACACAATTAGGCAAATTTAGTCTAGAAGGCCAAATGTGCATAAAATAAATGATCATAATCTGAATGTGTGTGTTATGTGTTTCTAGCAGGAAGGGGAGGAAGAAGAGGAGAAACAGGCAAAAAAGAAAGATGCAAAAAATACCAAAAATCTGGGAAGGAGGTCTACCAGAACCAGGAAGTGTATCAGCTACAGGTGTGTGTGTGTGTGTGTGTGTGTGTGTGTGTGTGTGTGTGTGTGAGAACGAGAAGTGACGGCACAGCTCAAATAAAATAGGTAAGTCACATGTTGTCATGGTGACATGCCCGTTTCATAGTGTGCGTGTGTGCCAGGATTTTGGCAGAGGAAAAATAAATAAATTAAAGCCACTAAATAAAATTGTTGCCTGCCAAGAGAAAAAACAATCCCATTTGCCAAATTCGTTGATGGAAATATCAGTCAATGGAAATGCATTTGACCGCCATGCTTATCGGTCTATAGGTTCATTTACTAAATTTAGTGGAATTAAATTGGGGCGTGTGTATTTGTTAGTCATCACACATCTTATTTATCACATGCACACAGCCTACAGAGTTTATTATCAGCAGAATATCACTTGTCAAACCCGTTGTTGCTGGAGTGAAACATTTCATTGCGCAACAATTCTAAATGCAATTGCGTGATAAACCCGTTTTGATGGCCACGATTATAAAGAGCTATAATGTTTTCTTCTTCTCAACTGGTAATTGAAGCTCGCCTCCCATTCGCCATTCCATTGCATAGGCTATGGTAGGCAGGCTATCAGCGCGTCACCCACTAATTTGCAATGTGAGCTGGCAGAATGCATTTTGAAAACATACTTATTTGTTAGAAACCTATGTGTTATAATTCATATTATGAGGTCTTACCTTGCTTCAAAGTAGCCTAGGCAAAATCCCACCATAGAAACGTGGAAGGAATTATTTTATAAAAACTTCCTCATATGCCATTGAAACCAGCATTTCTCTTTTGTTCTATTGGTTTTTAGCAACCCATCCTAGTTCCATCTTTAGATTCCCCTTCATTCTAAGTTTCTCTGTTACATATGGAACTGCTCGCATCAGGTGCGTTGTATAAAATGTTTGAACATGTTTTATTGGCTGCTTCATTGAGCACCGTTGGTGGACGACTTCATGGGTTATGCAACCAATGTATATGGGTCTGGTAAATTTCTCAAATGGCCGGGAAATTAAAATCTTCCCTGTCACGTTGTCCCAATGACAGTATAAATGAATGGTAAAAGTCATCGATCACATGACACTTTGAAGACTCTAAAGTGTACTGAAGCCAAATGAAGTCGATTAAAATGGCGTCTCATGAAGACATAACATGTGCAGTTTGAGCTAGAGGTCTTCACTGATCCACCTGTACCCGAATACCTGAGACCCGATCCGGGACCTGAGTGGGTCCAGATACAGAATTCGAAATAATGTCACGGGTCTGGGTTGGACCTGATATATAATTGTCTCGGGTATGTGTAATTTGAACTGACTTGTCCGGAAGGGCCCTGTACATATCTGAACGCAACTGCTGCAGTAGAGAGAGAAAATGTATAATTTATATTGCTGCTCTTGGTTTTCACAAGAGTGGAGCATGGCGTATGTCGCTTGTTGATGGTCAACATAAGTCATCAAAGCAGCAATAGGCTACAGTCATAGAGCCTCGCTCTGTGTGGCAAAAGTTAGCAAATATCTACTGTTTTTATTGAACCGTTATTTAACTAGGCAAGTCCGTTAAGAACAAGTTCTTATTTTACAATGACGGCCAAACCCTTTCGCTAACCCGAACGACGCTGGGCCAATTGTGCACCACCCCATTGGACTCCAGATCGCGGCCGGTTGTGATGCAGCCCGGCATCGAACCAGGGTCTGTAGTGACGCCTATAGCACTGAGATGCAGTGCCTTAGACCGCTGCGCCACTCGGGATATGGAATTAAAATGTTGAAGGATAGGCTACCAAGACCAAGAGGTAGGCTGCTACTTAATATTCTGAATGGAATTGTTGTTATTTGTAGGATGAGAGCGCATGCACTGCAGCCTCAGTTAGCCTAGCTAGCTAACGTTAGCTAGCTTAACTAGCTTCTTCCGGGTTTGATGCAGTCAAGACAGGTACTAGGTAATCGTATTTGATGATAAATAACCTAGCCAAGGCAGCTATATACGGGAAAGGTAAAGGGGATGCCTAGTCAGTTGCACAACTGAATGCATTCAACCAAAATGTGTCTTCCGCATTTAACCCAACCCCTCCTGAATCCGAGAGGTGCGGGGTGCTGCCTTAATCAACGTCATCGACGTTTAACTGCCTTGCTCAAGGGCAGAATGGAAGATTTTTTTCCACCTTGCCCGCTCGGGGATTCGAACTATCGACCTCTCGGTTACTGGCCCAACGCTCTTAACCGCTAGGCCACCTGGCGCCCATAGTCTACTATAGCGTGAGTCGGCTTGGTTGGTTTCTCTCTCCCTCCCTTCTCCCTGTGTCACTCACACAGTATTGCCTCTCTGACTTGCTAGAGCGGCACCTCTTTCCCTCCTCTCAAGCTTTATCAGCTCTGGGTTAATAAAGTTGCATTTTCCTAACGTAAACCCTGGTGTGTGTGTTCCAGGTTTGATGACTTTGATGACGCCATTGATGAAGCGATAGAGGAAGACGTCAGAGATGCGGATGGAGGAGGTGAGAAATAGAGAGGAGAGATAAAGGAGAGAGAAAGGGAATGAGTGTGTACACTGAAGACTGAATGGCTGTCTCAAATGGCACTGTATTCCCTATATCAGGGATCATCCACTAGATTCAGCCAAAGGACGATTTTGTTTCTTGAGCGGATGGTTGGGGGGGGCAGAACATCATTTCAAACCTTGCTTGCATTTGTATACAATCATGTGTCTCTATTATGCGTGGGAATAGATTATTATTTATTTTTTGGGGCACAGGAAACTTGGGACAAAATCACCCTTTGGCCAAATCCGGTTGGGGAACCCATCCCTTGATAGCTCTAAGGGTCCCGGTCAATAGTAGTGCACTATGTAGGGAATATGGTGTCATTTTGGATGCAACCAATATGAGGAACAAGATGCAAACAAGAGGGTTTAGATGACAGAATACTGGCCTGCCTGTGTTCCTGTTGTTGTGTGTAACCCTGTGGTCCTGTGTGTAGGAGTGGGGCCGGATAAGGACATGGCCACCATATCAGAGGAGGGGAAGGAGAAACGAGGACCAACCACAGCTCAGGCCCCTCCCACCAGGAGCAGGAAGCGGCGGCGACTTAACGACCTGGAGAGCGACAGCACGGCTGCAGAGAGCGAGGAGGAGTTTCAGCTCAGCGCCAGGTGCGTTCGTGCCTGACTGGCCTTAAGTCAGTCCTAGTAATTCCGTGGGTGTGTGTGTGGGTGCTATGCATTTACGCATTGGAGCTACCCCCATATTGTAAAGTATTTTTTTGTTTGAGCACTATAAATGCAAACTTTTAACTTGTGTGTGTCTGTAGTACGGAGGAGGAGTTTGTAGCGTCAGGTGATGAGGAAGCAGCCAGTGATGTGGACAGCTTTGCCAGCGACCCGGGCTTCGTAAGCCAGTCCACACGGGCACAGAGACGGGCACCTAAACAGAGAACCACCAGGACCTCAGCAAAGTGCAAGAAACGCCCACGCAGAAGAAGGAGAGGATGGGGGGAGGAGGAGGAGAGTGAAGAGGAGGAGGAAGAGGAGATGGGTGAGTAAGACTTGGAATATGAGTTGGGAAAAGATGACACACAAACAGAAATCCAGGTTTGGTGCTGGAGGTTAAAGAACATGTCAAATAAAACTCTCTCTGTCTCTTTCTGTAGAGACCAGTGATTTGAGTGACAGCGATGAGGACAGGAAGAGGTGTGGTTTAAGGCGGGGCCGGAAGCGGGAGGTGAACTACCGCGAGACGTCGGAATCCGAGGGTTCCCAGGCAACCACTAATAAGGACAAGGCCAAACCCCGCCGTCGTCGTCTCTCCAGCTCAAACAGCGATGGTCAGTTACTATGGTTACCATCCCTGCCCCAAATTAGGGAGGTCCATGTGGAACTTGACAGACTGTCATTTAGTGAATGTAAACAATTCATAACCAACCCGCATTCAGACACTAGCGGCAAAAAAAAACGCTTCTGCAAGTGAATGCATGCCGATAACGTTCCACCCCTCCCCCTCCTAAATTTAAACCAATCTAAACCGACCACTGTCCCTAAACCAACATTTTCTGGTTGGCTGGATGAAGCGGAAAACACACGTCACCAGACGCAGAGAAAATAGAGCAGTTTTCAATTTTTCACCACTTCCGCGGCAGCTTTGGCCATCGATTCCATTGCGCCGGGCAAAGGAACGTTTTTGCCGCTAGTGTCTGAATGCGGGGTTAACTCCTGCTGATGTCTGAATCTGCCGCTCGCTCACTCTATTTCAGAATCCTCCCATTCGAGAGAGTCTGAGGAGGAAGAAGAGAAGAGGAGGGGAAAGAGGTGGAGAGAAGAGGTAGAGGAGACTAGAACAAGAGGAAAGAAGAGGGGGAGGAGAGAAGATGGGCAGAGGGAAGCGGAGAGAGGTGTTGATAGAACAGCGGAGGAAACACCTAGCTCTGCTGAAGAAATGCAGACCCTCCACTAAAGATGATGAGGATGATAAAGGGGAATCGGAGTCGTCATCCGAGGAAGATCGTCCTATCCGCAAACGACTTAACCGCATCGACTCTGATGAAGAGGGAAAAAATAAGGAGGAGGATGAAGAGGAGAAGAAGCTGAGAAAGCCATTGTCAAAAGACAAGGAATCAAACAGCCCTAACAGACAGCAGGCCTCTAGAGGCTCAATGAAGCCTGTGGCTGAGAGCGCAGCCTTACCCAAGGACAGAGCAGCCAGAGCTGGGCAGAACAGGTCTAACAGCCCCCCACCTCCTGACCAGTCAGACGCATGATGACATAGACTGTTACTTTTAGTTATTTTTTAAAAAACTTTCTTGCCTTTCACAAATTACATTTCTCATTACCTCATCATCATCCCCCCCTTCAGTTTCTCCTTCCTCTCCTCCTCCCTAAACAGGATGAATAACTACTGGACCAAACGCACTAGCACCATCCAACACACAACACAATACACAGCCAGAGGGTGAAGGACTGTCCTGACCTCCACCAGACAGACACCCAACTTAACTGTTCTGGACTGTACATAGATACTCTGTCTGCTCAGCTGCTGATCCTGTAAAGTGCTAGATGTTCCCTTCTTACTTCTGTCTCCTTGTAAAATAGTGTTCTATATTCCATGAAGGAGAGAGCGAATGGACTGGAGCATTAAATTATCCCCAAAAAAAGAGAGTTGGATGTTTTAAACCAATGGAAGAGCTGCTCCTGTTGTTCTGCTGTGAACCAGGAAGATAACGACTAGAAAGAGATTCATACAGGCTAATTCATCTCAAATGGCACTTTGCAGATTTGACCACAGTTACAACTACAGTTCTGGATACAGTTGTAGTTATAGCTACAGTACACTGGGGGCTGGCAGATAGACACTGTCAAACCTAGCTATGTTCAGTAAATCAATTCACTGTTGGTTGTTATGTGTTAGTTGAAGTTTACCTCCTCTCACTCAAGTGAGGACTGAATCATTTCTCCACAATAGTCTACAACTCTTCAGTCCAGTCTATACATTCTACATCCTACTACTATTTGAGAAGGTGGGGTCATACTCATTAGTCAGAAAAGGGACTGAAACAGGGAGGGACTACCTGAACTTGCTAAATGTTTTGCTGCGGTGTGCCCTAATGAATATGGCCCCAGGTGTGAATGCTGTATCTGGCCCTCAGTCCACTGTCAGTTTTTATCATTAGAGTTCTATCTGAACCGCTTGTAGATTCTATCATTCTAGCTCACTGTTCTTATGTTGGTTTCTCCCCCCCAAAATATAAAATCTTTTGAAATGTTAAGTCTGAAAAAAACAATCACCCTGTTTTTCATCCAGTGTATGTGTACAGTATGTTTATAGTTGGTGCTGTAACATAGGTGTTTTATAAGTTATTAAAAACCAATATTCCAGCATCTCACAAATGCACCTTGTCTGCTTTTGAAATCTTTTACTATACAAAGATTGACTACACAGTGGACCCATGCAATGGGATGACATGTTCATTGACTGACACAATCGGTGTGTTTTTGTTTGCTGTTATACCAATATAACCACAATCATTGAGTATTTCCTACGTCAGGGTGCCACGACTGGCGGTCCGCGGGCCAAATTATGATTTCATTTGGCCCCCCCAATCAGCTCCAAGTGACTTTAATTTTGGAAATCGGTTCCCAAGTATTCCCATGCATAATAGACACGTGATCATATACAAATGTAAGCAAGGTTTGAAATTATTGTTTTAGTCTGTTTGGGCTTCTTGCGGTCTACAAATGATTTGTAATTTTGTTCTAGTTGATGATCCCTGTCCTACAGTAATGATTTTTCTGTTAAGGTTTTTAAACATTTTAATGATAATGCCGTATCAGATAAAGACTACAGTGTGTGTATGTATAGGCTATCAGGAGTCCATGAAACCTGCTGCCACCTCCTTGGCTCAACAGTAGTCTTTGTATGCACCCCAAAATGGCAGCCTATTCCCTATAGTAGGGCTCAAGTAAAAAGTAGTGCACTATATAAGGAATAGAAGTGCCATCATCTTCCTGGTTAAGATCTCAGGTGTTGAACATGCAGCTTTCTTCTGTGTCCAGGTCTATGGTGTTCCTGTGGAAGAGTGGTTGTCTGGTCTGGCAGGACTGTGTAGCTGTTACCTTGGTCATAGGTAGTGGTACTGTGAGGTACCTGGGTTCTATACTTTGCTCTGGTGCATATTTGACTGTCGACCTAGTGCAGTTTGCTAAATCTATAATAAGTGTGCAAACGTTAGTAAACCAAAAAGTATGGTTTAAACGTTGGACAAATGAACCAAAGGTTGAGAAATGGTATGGGGCCCATGGTAAATAGCCTGCATAGTAATAAATAGGAGCTAGCCTACTATTGTAGTCACTCCACCAATGTATACTACTCATGGCAGACAACATACAGTACCTCCAATTTGAGCCTTTTCGCAATGGCCCCAGATTTCTTGCGCTCTTTGTAGTTCTATTAAATACACAAATACTCGGCACTAGATCTTCTTTCAGTCTTATTTGTCGTCCAAGATTATACTGGCGCGAATCTACCAGGTCTGGGTTTTAGACATAAGCAGTCTTCTCGAAATGGTCTGAATACAACACTGCTCGCTGGTGATGTAGTCCACTTATTCTCTCTGCTATACTTCTAGCCTGGGTACCAGTCTCGTTAGCTAACATTCCACTCCCTGTACTCCATGTCATGTGCCAAAATGTTTGGCAATGGCACGGAGTGGAATGTTAGATAAGATACTGGCACTAAGACTAACGTCTATCCAGGCTTTACGGCGGGTCTTATCTTAAGGAATAAATACAAGTTTTGCTCTGGCACTTGTTTGTTGGTACATACGATCGTACAGCAGCTTGTTTGCATTGTTATAGTCAAACGTCAAAGCGAGGAACATATGTTGTTGAATTTTTACTTTTCGCGCGGCTAGTGGGAAGAGAAATCATCACTTCCTCGTACAACCCCCGACCTGTAGTTGGCGGTAATGTTTTCTTGCGGTTGATGCTCCTTCTCCCTCTCCTTTCTCGGTCTCTACTCCTCTTCTCTTTGTAGTCACTAGTTACCACAGCCACAAAGTCATAAACCTCGCCTTTTCTACAATTTATCTTCACATTTGATTTGAAACCTTACCATTATACCTAACCCTGAGCTATAATAAAGGACCCCAACCTTAAATTAAGACCAAAAAGCACACTTTAGATTTTTAAGAGCTATTAACTTCGTGGCTGTGGTAACCTATGTTATTGGCGGGGGATACTGAGTAGTTACCACTGAGGTATAATAAGAACGGTAACGTTAGCTACTAGCTAGCAGTGAAAGCAGCGTGGGGAGCCGGGTCCAGTAAATACTACCGAGCAAGTTAGTGGCATTAACGTTTCTGGGGAATGTAACTATACTGAATGCATATTCTAACTAACGTTAACTCTCCAGGCTATCGATAGCTAGTTGACTAGCTATATCGTCTTCCCTGCACAGACGTCTAGATATCCGTTTATGTTCAGCAGCGTTATATAGGCATCTTTGGGAAACGAAACAGCCAGCCAGGTCACAGAAACGCAGTGTTGTTGACAGCTCCGGGCCGACCCAAACGAGTGTTTTCTCTGGCCGTCATCTCCATCAGTTTCCGAGGATGGTTCTGCTAAGGAGTGTCCCTCCACCCAGCGAGGGAGTCCGGCATGAACAAGCCGAGACCACGGCGGTGTTGGACGGGAAGGGTCTCGGCGCAGGGACGCTCCACGTTGCTGAAACGTATGCGACTCTATGGTGGCTAACTAGCTAGCTAGCATTGTTAGCCAGTTGACGTTTGTTAGTTAGCATGCTAGCTAATTCATTTAAAGTCCTAAAATCAGGAAGTTTCAAGACTTACATTTGTCCTATGTGTTTTTCCTTTTGAAAAACACTTGAGCACCATGAACTTGCATTTTGCCTCACGTTAGTTAGCTAACTAGTCAGTGACTTTTTTGTGGATCTCTATTGTATTTAATTGATTCCTCACATCTCCTTGGCTTACACCCTCCCTCCTTGTCTCCTTCTCAAAGCACATTGGCGGGGAAGATATGCGTTTCCTCTGTTTTGAGGAGGCAATGAGGGGATACGTGATGAATCAAGGAAATTCAATGAGTTTTCACCTTGTGACTAGTAGTCAAAATGTTGCTTTCCTGTGTTATCCAGGCGATTGTCGTGGTTTGACGGATCAGGGATGGGTTTCTCTCTGGAGTACCCCACTATCAGCCTGCACGCCATCTCACGAGACCTCAGCACCTACCCACAGGAACATCTATACGTCATGGTCAACGCCAAACTCAACGGTGAGACACACCTGTCCATCATGGTAAATATCAAACTCAGTGTAACACAAACTTGTGAACGAGTAAGAAGTTCTTAGTGTGTGTCTGTGTGTTCCCCAGATGAGAACGAAGCAGAGATGCAGGAGAATGCCCATGA